>QODF01000041.1:1800731-1850663 GCA_024372805.1 Oostethus manadensis
TTCTCAATCCCACTGACATGCCTTCCATAGAGGAAGCAGAGTCTGAGGATACGTACGTGGACAGTTCTATCACCGTGGCTGAGGTAATTGGGGTAGTCAAATCACTCCCCAGTGGCAAGGCTCCGGGGGTAGACGAGTTCCGCTCAGAATTTCTCAAGGCTCTGGATGTTGGAGGACTGTGTTGGTTGACACGCCTCTACAACATTGCATGGAAGTCAGGAACAGTACCTCTGGACTGGCAGACCGGGGTGGTGGTCCCCATTTTTAAAAAGGGTGACCGGAGGGTGTGTTCCAACTATAGGGGGATCACACTCCTCAGCCTTCCTGGGAAAGTCTACTCCAGGGTGCTGGAGAGAAGGGTACGACCGTTAGTCGAACCTCGGTTAGAGGAGCTGCAATGTGGTTTTCGTCCCGGTCGCGGAACACTGGACCAGCTCTACACCCTTGCAAGGGTACTCGAGGGTATGTGGGAGTTTGCCCAACCAGTCTACATGTGCTTTGTGGACCTGGAAAAGGCATTCGACCGTGTCCCTCGTGGTGTCCTGTGGGGGGTGCTCCGGGAGTACGGGATTGATGGTCCGCTTCTACGTGCCATTCGGTCCTTGTACAATCGAAGCAGGAGCCTGGTTCGCATTGCCAGCAGTAAGTCGAGCTTGTTTCCGGTGAACGTTGGCCTCCGCCAAGGCTGCCCTTTGTCACCGATTCTGTTCATAATCTTCATGGACAGAATTTCTAGGCGCAGTCAAGGTGTTGAGGGAGTCCAGCTTGGTGACCTTAGGATCTCGTCTCTGCTATTTGCAGACGATGTGGTCCTTATGGCCTCATCAGGCTGTGACCTTCAGCGTTTACTGGAGCGGTTTGCAGCTGAGTGTGAAGCTTCTGGGATGAGACTCAGCACCTCCAAATCCGAGGCCATGGTTCTCAGTCGGAAACGGGTGGACTGTACCCTCCGGGTTGGGAGTGAGGTCTTGCCTCAGGTGGAGGAGTTCAAGTATCTCGGGTTCTTGTTCACGAGTGAGGGAAGGTTGGAGCGTGAGATCGACAGACGGATCGGTGCAGCATCTGCAGTAATGCGGTCGCTGTACCGGACCGTCGTGGTGAAGAGAGAGCTGAGCCGGAAGGCAAAGCTCTCTGTTTACCGATCGATCTACGTTCCCACCCTCACCTATGGTCATGAGTTATGGGTCATGACCGAAAGAATGAGATCGCGGATACAAGCGGCGGAAATGAGTTTCCTTCGTAGGGTGGCTGGACTCACCCTAAGAGATAGGGTGAGGAGCTCGGCCATCCGGGAGGAGCTCAGAGTAGAGCCGCTGCTCCTTCACATCGAGAGGAGCCAGTTGAGGTGGCTCGGGCATCTAGTCCGGATGCCTCCCGGGCGCCTCCCTGGTGAGGTGTTCCGGGCATGCCCAGTCGGGGAAAGCCCCCCGGGAAGACCTAGGACACGCCGGAGGGACTATGTCTCACAGCTGGCCTGGGAACGCCTTGGTGTCCTCCCGATGGAGCTGGAAGAAGTCGCTGGGGACCGGGAAGTCTGGACTTCCCTACTGAAGCTGCTGCCCCCGCGACCCGGAAACGGATAAGCGGTGGAAAATGGATGGATGGATGGAAAAAAAGGAAATGTAGCATATCAGATTGTACTATGAAAATCTGTCAGGACAGTGCTACAGGTACACTTATTGATAGCGTGCAAATGGTAAAAATCGTATAAATGATTATTTACTACTAGGAGAGGGACCCAAACACTACAAAGTTCTATATTAGTATAAGAGAGGAAGTCCAAACTCTATTGACCGAGTGGGTACAAGCCAGACTTATTAGCAGGCGGATATATTGTTAAATGATTGCTTCCAAGAACCTATAAGATACTTGAGCTATTGCTCCTCAACCTTTCCCCCAACCCTGCCAGATTATTCAATCTTGCAGTGCTATTGGCGGCAGGAGATAAGATGGAGAATCCATGCGGCGAAGGCTTATCGGAATTTAGCACACGCTTTCAGGAGGCGCCTGCACAAACTCCTTCACTGCACTTCAGGTATGACCCAATTAATGCGGCCTCTTCAAAGCACGCTGATGAGCAATAAGATGGTGGGATAAGGCGTTTTCTAGCAAAAATACTTTTTTCTTTGTCCACCCGTTATTAGATGAATTTTTATGAATGTCCGCAACTCCTGTTTCCCTGTACTTTAGAAGGCGTCTGATCACAAAATAGCTCCAACTGAATCAACAGCGCCTCTGCTGGCTGGAAATAAGTACTTCACCCTTCACCCATTTTCCCTCCTAATGTGAATGTTGGGAGTCGCACTAAATAAAACAAAAATATACTAAAATGCAACTATTTCATTTTCTTACTTCAAAGACCAAAATCCCGTTTCAAACAAGTCAGATGTGTCTACCTTCACATAGCAGGGAGGTTGATAGTCCCTCACGCGGACCCCCAAAACAATCACCATTCACTCTGCAGTCACTCCGTTGCTGTCACCCTCCCGGCTTGTTTATTTCTGCCCTTATTTGGAAGACAGATGATGCAATTAGGGGTCTGCACTTGATGTATTGACTCAGCAGGAGGTGCAGGAAGCTCACCTTTGCTGAGAAAAATGGAGCGTTTTTTTTTTTTCGCCGACCACCGGCCTCCTGGTCTGATTTAGCTCAGTGGACTATATTTCCTCCCGCCGTGGGTTGAGAAGGCTCGTCGGCATGTTGTGAAATGGAGTAGGCCGCCAAACTAAACGGCTTGTCATTGGCCCACGCAGTGAAGCTATTGATTTACTGCTGCTGCTGTTTTCCTGCCGGGGACTGATTGGCAGCTCGGAGAAAAGAAGAAGGAGTCCCCAGGACTAAACTAACTGGGGGGCCCAGGTGAATTGGGAATTATATATAAATAAATCAATACTTGCTTCACTGCGGATGAGTAGTTAGCATGTTGGCCACACAGTCAGGAGACGTGGGTTCGAATCTGTCTGCCTTGCGATCGGCTAGTGACCAGTTCGGGTTTTAACCCCTAATGTGGATAAGCGGCATAAAAAATGGAACGGCTGGTTTAACAAAAATAGACCAAATATTGCATAATAATTTTGCCCAAAACTTAATCATTTTAATAAATAATATTTAGATTTATTCTGGGAGTTTAGAACTCTAGTGAATATTGTGTTACAAAAAGTGTGATATATGTAGACAACCGGAATGAGTGGAATGATTAAAATGCGAATAGGTACATCATTTTTGTATTGTATTATACAGTATATACCAATGTATATATGTATAGGTACATATACATTTTTTATATATATTATATATAATACTAAACATTATATATAATACAGTGGAACCTCAAAAAACAAAAACCCTATTATATGAAAAATTAATAATACAAATTGGGCTTTGAAAGTATTTCCGTCTCATTTAACAAAAAATATTCAAAATATGAAAATGAAACTGGAAAGTGCCGGCCAGAATTTTGAATGTACTGCACCGCCATACAAGCTACCCTCCCACGGGGCGGTAATGCACCAAAGTGATGGATGCCAGGCGCCATAAAAACCAAAGAAGAAGAAGAATTAATTAATTTTGTATCTTGAGGTTCCATTGTATTAGATATTTTATGTATTTAAAAATGATAATACATTCAAAATGTGTATAATAATAATTCTACCAGTGGGAAAAAACATAATATTATAAAAACATTGTTCTGTTTATTTTACTAACTTTAAAAAGTAAGTACAATAATAATAACAATAATAATAACAAAAACAAAAACATTGGGAATACAGTATTTAGCCCAGATCTTAAATATGACAACTGCATATGCTTAATTTGCATCAGGAGTTTGGAATTCTTGTTTTAAAAATATTCAAATATTAAAAATAGTGTTATATATACCAAACACAATATTCTAAAAAAACATTTTTGGAGGGTCTAATTCTTATTTTGGTATGATTTATTTGATTATTTTGTACGATTAATTTTCTGTTATTTGTAATATTTTTTAGTTTCTTTAAATGACTTACAACAGCATTATTAAATACTGTATAAATCTAATCGCTTTCACTTGACAGTTCATTCTTACAAAGAGAGATGCTCTGACAGGTCACACCTCTTCTGGCTCACTGCTGCCTCATGTGTAACAAAGCGGTATTACATCCCCAATTCCTACTACTGTATAACTAACATTTGTTGGAGAGATTAATCCGCATGAGGGATTTACTAAGTGACTCCTTAATTAATTATCCCGCGCTTGTGGAGAATCATGTGTAGCCCTTTTTAAATAGTCGTCTGCAACACGCTAAATCTTTATTTCATGTCGACCGCAAACACGATTTTATTATCTCCGCATTACGTGCATAGTGGCGGGGGGGTCGTAAAACAGAAATAGACCTACAAGGCCCCGGCGAATCGCATTCATTTACTTGCCTCCAATTAGTGCCGAGCCGGCATCATCATCATCAATTCACACGCTAATTGCGCTGCGTATAGCGGCATCTGTGCGTGCGCTCGGCGATGATGCAAGGCATATTACAAGCATATTGTTACATCGACACCTCTCTGATTGTCTCAGTGTGTGTGTATTTATTCTTTCATCTACGGAATCTGACAGTTTTTACCCTCCTCCGGTCTGAGGTCTAGGGTCTTTTGGGGATGGCGGCGGGGATCGCTTGCCCCCTTCACCGCCCTCATCCCGTCGCTGTCTAAGCAAAGTAAAAGGACACAACACACTCCTTTCAGTCGTTCTTTTCATTTCTTTCAAACGGAGCGGCCTCACCTTGGCTGGGGTGGCGGGGGGTCAGATAACCTCATTTCGGGTGGGCCTCTTTCAATCTTAACACAAAACATTCAAAGAAAACCGAGCTCAACACAAAATAAAAAGGCACAAAAGAGGATAAATCCCCTTCGAGGGGCTGATTGTGTCCAAAAGGATTATGGGCAATAATGAGGTGGGTATTGTTGGGCAAGTATTGTTGTTTCCAGGTGGCTAGTTTGCAAAAAAAAAAAAAAATAATAATACAACCCATCTGGGTGAAACTTTGTGAATGGGTAGTGTATGTGATGAGCAAGAACCATTTTTGCCTTTTGACATTGCGTTTTGAGGGTTCCAAATATATTTGTTATTAAATGGTTTGGTCCCGTCAACAGTGGTATGCAAAAGTTTGAACACAGTGATATCTTAGAGGTCAAATGAAGGATTTACAGTGTACAATAATTGTTGAAACTAAATTAAGCAGGTGCATAGATGAGGGCACCCTTGTTGTTTTATTAATTTGAATACGCAATTTAACACACAAAATTTGCTTGGTAAGCTCATTGACCCTTGACCTACATCCACAGCTCATGCCAGTCATGAGAAAGGGTATTTAAGGTGGCCAATTGCAAGTTGTTCTCCTCTTTGCATCTTCTCTGAAGTGTGGCATCATGGGAGCCTCAAAACAACTGTCAAATGACCTGAAAACAAAGATTGTTCAACATCATGGTTTTGGGGGAAGGATACAAAAAAGCTAGCTCAGAAATTCCAGCTGTCAGTTTCCACTGTGCTGAGTATAGTGAGGTGATGAAAGACCACAATCACAGTTCTATTTAAGGTCCGGAGTGGCAGGCCAAGAAAAAAGGAAACGCAGCGGCGTGGCAGTGGATGTGAAGCCTCAAGTGGGAGCAAATATTGGGCAGAAATGGGCAAATAAATTTGTATTTTCAGTGAGAAGGTACAGAAGCACTGCATGTTTATTAATACAGTGGTATCTTGGCAGACGAGTGTCCCCGCCATTTTTTTCATCATTCAGTTGATTTCTTTGCTTTGAACTGTTTTTTCATTGGTCTGTGGCACATTCTAAAAATATAACAAGAAAACTAAAACAACACCATTTTAGTAGCATAAAAATGAAATATTTAACATGTTGCTATGTAAAGAAAAACAACAAATAGAAGTATTACTTAAATATTAAAGAAAAAAATATATATTTTAAACAACATAACGTAAAATTAGGAAAATTAGGCTGGAGAAAAAATCCAAACATTATGAAAAAAAGTCATAATATTACAAAAATATGTATATATATAAACATTATATAAGAAGAAAGTTGCACTTTTTTAGAAAGTGTAATGTAAAACAACAGCAAAAATGGGAGAACAAAGAGTGAATTTGATACTAATAATTTTTTTCATCTATATCACAAAGCTGAGATGCGTTTTTTTCTTAAAATATATAAAACTTCTTAGCATATTCACAAGTGTTGCTTTGCAAAAAGCAACTTTTTTTCAAAGCAGCAAAATTTTCAAAGCAGCATCCTTTCGGTTTTCACTATGTGTCTCTCGCTAGAAAAAGTTTGGACACCCCTAATTCAAAGACAAAATTTGATGCACAAACTGCCTCTTTTTGACACCTACTGCCTCGTTCTTGTCAGAGTGTGCACTGCTGATTGCAGAAACAAAATTACGGCGCACCCTTTTATTAAAAGTTCCACCCACAGAGAGGCCTCTGATGGACCGATCACTCTTCTAATGGCCAAAGGGGTTATACATTATTACGATCTCTCCGAGCCTACAAGTTTAAAGTCTTACAACTTTAGCGGGGAAGGAACGGACAATAAAAGCAGACAATAAAAGTACCCCCTCACTTACATACTCTCCCACTCTCCAGTCACAAACATTAACACAATGAGCAGTGATGTCTGAAAGTATAATGCTCACATTAAGGCTTGATTCATTTATTCTTCCTATTCATAGCTCTCAGCCCAATAGGCAGGACATCACTGGCTGCAGCAAACCAAAAGCTTACAGGTGAAAAAGGTCCAGATTAGCGTCATCAGGGTCCTGACAATCCTCAACAACCTCCTGAATCACATCCAGGCTGTTGGACTTTTTCATTTAAATATATGCAACACCAGAAAAGAAATGCCACCATGCGGCCAAGCGGGTCGCCGGCTTAGATATACGTATTGATTTCCCGCACGGTGAAAGTGCGGGTTGGAGACACAACGGCGTGATCATCGGCTCTCAGAGACAATTATAGAGAGCAAACTTAAGGGTAGCAGAGGGTAATCCTTTTACCAGCCTTCCTGTGGGCTTTGCAATGGTTGCTTGATGCAGGATATTGACTCCCACCACTCCCGCCTGGCCCCAAAACTACCTATTGATTCAGCCTTTTGACTCTTGCTTGTTGGAAACTTCATCACAGCAACTTTACACAGTATGGTATACTGTATTCCATACAAGCATTTTGTTATAGACGCTATCCTGTGCCGGGGATAATACCATGGAAAGTCAACTTGGATGTACTTTAGAGTAGTCAGTGTGCACCTTGTATAGCGGTATAGATTTCCAGTGCAGGAGCCACTTTTACATTTTTGAAACTGTATTATAATTTCAAATGAACGTTCTCTCTGTTACGATCTGCCTTTTGTTGCTTGTTTTTATTCCATTTTTAATTTTTTTGAAAACTTTTACCATTTTTTTCTCATACATTTTCTCTCTCTCAATGTTATGTGAGTATTATTCTCATAATGTTTTGACTTTATTATTCTAACACTAAAATTCTTACCCCATAGGTTTCCCAAAATTGCAACTTTACTATTTATTTTGTTCGTTTCTCACTTTTTATGTTTTTTTTCTGTATTTATTCTGTAAAAAATGTCATAAAAAACTTCATATCATACTCAATTTTCATAATATTTTGTCCTATTCCCATTTTTGCAGTTTTTATTTTAGTTTTTTGATTAATTGTATTTTTAGAATGTGGCGGCAGCCAAAAAAAAAGCATCCATGGGCCATAAAAGGCCATGGGCCACACTTTGGTCTAAATAAAGCTTGGTGGTGGTCATGTCATGGTATGGGGCTGCATGAGTGCTGCCGGAACTGGTGGTGGACATTGCAGTTAATTGAGGGGGAACATGAATTCCAACATGTAATGTGACACTAAGCACGATCCCCTCCCTTGAATTTAAGTAAGACGTCACTAGGAAACCGGAGTACCCGGAGAAAACCCACGCACGCACGGGGCGAACATGCAAACTCCACACAGAGATGCCCAACGGAGATTCGAACTATGAACCTCCTGACTGTGAGGCAAAAGTGCTACCCACCCAGCTGCCGTGCACAGCACCGGCATTAAACACACAAAGATGAAACTGTGAACCCCTGACATCACTTCCCGTCCGTCACTCTCTCAGGTCTCCAAGGGCAGGGATTCCTCAGGGTTCCTCAACTAGTAGGTCGGTACCGGTCCATGGGCAAGGCCAAACGGGGCTGTGAGAAACTTTCAGCAGCAATGATTAAGAAAAATGCACATTTTCAATAAATAGCTTTAGAAATAACTACGTCACATTTGATGTAAATAGCCATTTTGTAAAAATAAGGTATTATTTTAATGAAAAAGTAACTGTTAGAAAAAGCCACGCTGCCGCCGGTGAGCTACATATAGGTTTCTTGTTAATAGTTTTGCTTTGGTTGCTCCTGTTTTTTGTCACTTCAGACCGCGAGCTACCTGACAAGCCACAGGTGTTTCTCATCAGTGCAACCCCTTTTTAGTCACACTTGTTTGATTGCATCTCATGGTGTTGTATTGTTGTAAGTATTGTTGATATAGATATTCTTTCATCACTTTTGTTAGCGTCTATAGTTGATTCTGAGATTTCTTTAGCATTTATTTCTATTAACCTATTATTGTGGTGCCTTTTGTTGGCCGTGTTAATTTTGTTGTATTTTTTAACTTGGCCTCTGTGTTTTGTGGAACCATTAAAGACAGTTTTATTTACACCACCCTGCTTGTCAGCATGTTTGGGATCCTACGACCCAGTTGGTGTGACAGAAAGCCCGTAGTTTTTGCATGTTTTTGTCATTTTGCTGCATTGAGTTTTTATTTACAGCGGTCCCTGAATGCACCATAGTTGTGTGCCCTGAGGCAAAGTGGACGTTTCTCCAGTGCTTCCACAAATAGATTTATACAGTCTTGTCAGCTCGGCCATTTTGTTGATCTGGCGACATTCCAAACCCCCTTTAGCGACATATTTTGTCAAAAGCGACTAGTGACAAATTTCGCCACGTGTTGTGGCGTCGTTGGGTATTTTGTATTCTGACTGAGCAGCAGCGGGTGCTGTTGACAGATCCGACTCACCCAAAGGCGGTCACAAGCCGACAGTGTCCTCTACGGATCGAAAAGTGAAATGAATCAAACGGGGGTGGAGCTCGCCCTATTCACCCTCGCACTGTATACACGTACAGCCTGCAATTGCATTTGTTTTACCCGTAAGTTAAGGAACTGCACCTAAGGTAAAAGCAAAAAAATCACTTTAATGTCATTTAAGGTTTTGCATGGGAACCGCAGCATACTAAAGCAAAAAAAATGAATACCTGGGTGGACAAGCTAAATGCCAAATCAAATCCACTTTTTTTCAAGTTCTTTTGCTGCACTACGCCACCAGCAGCTGCACAGCACAGAAGATCAATGTTTGTTTTGGGGGTTTTTTCTCCTAAAATGAAAGAATCGAAATGAGCGTCTGCGTAACAAGCTATGGGACCGCTGCCCGGGAAGAGGAGAGCACACTGACGGAATATTCAAGCTCCGACTTTGTCAACCTTTCTTTTGAAACCTCAGTCTGAATGACTCTAAAGGGTTATGTTTGTTTTTTGGTTAAAGTGTGGTCATATGTAACTGTTAGGGATGTCTCGATCCACATTTTATGGCATCCGATCCGATCCGATCCGGTACCTATTCTTTTTTTTTATAATAAACTTTTGTTACAAACTTTAATTTGTGAATTTGAATATGGTTATTAAATAGCTCTTCAAAGCGTTCAAGATAATACAGCCAAAGCATTGTGGAGTTTACCTTTTTCTAATACACACTTTTGTAACAAAGCTCTGTCAGTCAGATCCCTAATTAAAAAAAACAGTCCATACAATAAAAGAATTGGAATAAATGGGCATGAAAAATACTGTAGCGACGGGTATATTGTGTTGTTCCAGGCTGCTGTTTAGTGTGTGGGCTGTAGAGGGGGGTGGTGTTCAGCATGCAAGGTTAGAGTGTCTTGGAATATTAAGAAGTGCGTAGAATAAGAAACTAGGAAGTGCAACGTCTGCCGAAGGAGTGAGTGCTCTGTGTTAACATGCAAATAAATGGCCAACTGAATTACAGCCATCCTGACTTGGAATTATTCAGCCGCCAATACTTTTAGGGTAGGACTAATCATTTGACACGGTTATCGATCCATTTGTGGCGTCTAACCAGCAGTTGGACCTGCACTTCCCATGCGAGGTCCCGGCACCATGACAGAGGAGTCCAGGCACAGCGAGGGAAGACAACCGCTCTAGCTACAAAGCTGAATATCCAGCGTCGAACGTGAAACCAAACTGAACCATGGCAGCGCAAGGACATTTCGGCAAGGTAGCGGTGCGTTTTCTCCTTCATCCAGGTGGCGGCAGTCGAGTGGCACCAGCTTTGAGGCGCATTTACCGCACCTACCATGATTTACGGCGAACGGATCGGCCGATCTTTTACAATCTCCAAAATACTGATGATCGGCAGTCGATACCGATCCTGACGATCCCCAGTGAATGTCATCATCCAAAAACTGATGAGCATCAAACAAGCAGACTGAGACCACTTGAGAGATGGATCTCAGAACACTGACCCAGTTCACGTGAGCTCAAATGTCAACGTGACATGGACCAGTGTTAAAATGACAGTATAAAACCTCAACAAACATGCACCTTGCTGCTCTGCCTACTCTTTAAAAGTATATTTTGAAAGCTTTTCTTGAAATCCAAGATGGTAAAAAATCAGAATATAAAAAAAAGCTTAGTATTTTAATGGAATATTTGAATTACGCCACGAAAACTGCCCAGTTTGTGCATATGTTGTTTACAGCGCAACATTGGTTCCCATGACAAATATCAGCGTCGACGCCATCTTTTTTTTAGCTCAGTTTTATAGCTTGCAATGCAAAAGGTTATACACAGACAGCACAACACAAATAGGAACTGACTTGAACCCAAAAGTAGAGTTAAGGTTGATTAATGTGATGCGCATAAACGCACCACTCCATCTTTACACGTGATTATGAAGCGCAATCAGGACGCTCTCCCAATCAATGACATTAGCAAGCCCATGTGTGCATACCGATGAACACCTCACACCTGCTGCCCAAGAGCACTTCTCACCTCTGCGGGAATCATTTTTACTGATCATTCGCTTGGATTTGATCATCAGGTTACAAGTGAAGACTTTCCTCAGATGCTCTATGGTGGAAAAGGCTTAGGAAGATGTGGCATGTACGTGATTTGCTATGAGGAAATGGGACCAATACCTTGGATTTATTTTTGATTATTTATTTTAATGTTTAAATTAGTGTCATTTTTAAGAAGGTGACATTTTTTTAGCATAATATGCCTGTGAAAATTGTGATATTGAATGATTGAACTATAGCACTACTTCTGATATTTCAAAAAAAACAACCACATCAGCAACATGCACAAAATAACAATAAAAATTTAAAGCGGTATAATACATTGAAATTAATTGTATTATTGATATTTTTCATCCAAATATTTCAATTCCACTTTTCTTATCCCAGCTGGGTATGCCCGCAGCACCACCCCAGGGAGGCGTTCGGACTGGACGGCCGAGTCACCTCAACTGGCTTCTATCGATGTGAAGGATTAGCGGTTGTACTTTGCGATCATCCCGGATGGATGAACTTCTCACCCTACCTCTTGGAGTGAGTCCAGTAACCCTACGTAGGCAACTAATTTCCGCCACTTGTACCCGCGTGCTTGTTCTTTCAGTCATGACCCTAAAAGGACACCACAAGGGACGCAGTCAAATGCTTTTTCCAAGTCTGCACCTGTAGACCTGTTGGGCGAACTCCCACGTACCCTCCAGTACCCTTGCAAGGGAGTAGAGCTGGTGCTGGTTCCTTGATCGGGACAAAAACCACATTGCACCTCCCGTGACCGAGCTTTGACTCGGTCTTACCCTTCTCTCTAGCAAACTGAAATAGACTTTCCCAGGGACACTAAGGAGTGAGCTGAGGACTGTGCAAATACTTAAAAAAAACAAATAAATAAATACATGTATTTGTACTTAGCCGCACAGTGGATGAATGGGTAGCATGTTGGCCTCACACTCAGGAGGTTCTGGGTTCGAATCGCCGTTTGGCATCTCTGTGTAGGGTTTCCATGTTCCTCCCGTGCGTGCGTGGGTTTTCTCCGGGTACTCCGGTTTCCTCCCAGATTCCATAAACATGCGTGTTAGGTTAATCGGCCACTCTAAATTGTCCATCGGTATGAATGTGATTGACTGGCTGTATGTCTTTGTTTGTCTATATGTGCCCTGCGATTGACTGGCGACCAGTCAATCCAGGTCCAGGTGTACCCCGCCTCCCGCCCAAAGTCAGCTAGGATAGGCTCCAGCATACCCGCGTCCTTAATGAGGGTAATATATTTTGAATTTTTTTAAATTTAAATATATTATAAATTTGTATCTTATATGTATTTATGTATTTATTATAGTACGTTATATATACTATAATATGTATATATATATTAGAAATATATAGTGTTAGCAGTGCAACAGGACTAACCAGATTAATCTGTTATTAGTATATTTTTATTGCTACATGGCAAACAAGTTACCAGTAGGTGCAGTAGATTCTCAGAAAACAAACAAGAACCAGCATTCATGATATGCACGCTCTTAAGGCTGTGTAATGGGGCAATTAGTTGAAGGGGGTGTGTTCAACCGTGCATATCATGAATGCTGGGTCTTGTTTGTTTTCTGAGAATCTACTGCACCTACCAGTAACTTGTTTGCCATGGAGCAATAAAAAATGTACTAATAACAGATTAATCTGGTTAGTCATATTGCACTGCTATTACATTGAACACTACTGCACATATATTATATATTAAATCATTTAAATAAAATAAGTAATAATTTGAAGCTAATAATAACATGCATGCAATATAACCTAAGTATGCCAGAAAAAAAAATTCAAGGCAATTTTAATTTTAGGAAATGAATGCTAGCTTTCAAAAAGTGTGTTCAGGTATGTCGTGCATGAATCTAACAAAAGGCTAAAGGTTTTATTTCTACTGTCAAAATGCAAGAAAAATATTTTATATTTCAAAACAAAACCTGTACATCACACATTAAAAATTGATTCTGTTTACATTACCTATTTTGTTTAAGGTTGCCCTCAGTGAAGCGTGAAATGCTGCTTCTCCTTTCCTCTTTCTGCTGAATGTAGCCTAGAAGACCTTGCACCTCATCTACCTCCAGCATCTCCAAGTAAAAATCATGTTTAAGGATGATGCTCTGACAAAGACAACAAAAAATCTGGCCTTTTGAGGTTTAGAGAAACTAACCAAATGTCCCAATCACGTCCTGAAGGACTTCCTTTGTTGCTCCACAAGGGCCGAGATTGTTCCGAGCAGGCTTGGGTGGAGGAAGTGGGGGGAGAAGCAGAGTGTAATTAAAAGCTAGTTTGGAGATGATATCTGTCCATCTCCAGCCGTGGAGATTACAGCCATGACAGGTGTTGTGGTGAAAGGGCTTATAGCTTTACAAAAAATAGTACCTGTGAAGAGATGGCAGGGTGGGATAAAATAAATAACCTGCCTGACAGCCGACGGCGTAAGAACGTTGCGGTTTTATTTTTTGTATTATCACTTTTTGCTCGTGCTAAAATTGACAGAGATTAAGAGGGATTGTTGTTCTTCATTTTACTCACAATAACACCTTGTCTTTATCAGATTTATCCTTGCTGTCGAGGAGGATTTTCCTCCAACTGTGGCCTCCACTGTCATACCCGCCAAGCCTCCCTTAAATACCGCAACAAATACACAACTTTCCGCCACAAAAGGTCCCACAAAGATGGGATTTATAATTCAGACTGACAAACCCGTCAGGATCAAATTACTTTTTTGACATGAAGTTACCATGTTCCCGTCCCCAAGAAGCCCAGGATCACTGGACTTAACGACTACAGACCTGTGGCACTGACATCTGTGGTCATGAAGTCATTCGAGCTCCTGGTTCTGCCCTATTTTAAGTCCTTCACCTCCCCCTTCCTGGACCCTCTGCAGTTCACCTACAGAGCCAACCAGTCTGTAGATGATGCTATCAACCTGGCCCTCCACTACATCCTGCAGCATCTGGACTCCCCAGGAACCTACACCAGGATCCTGTTTGTGGACTTCAGCTCTGCATTCAACACCATCCTCCCTGCTCTGCTCCAGGACAAGCTCACCCAGCTCAACATGCCTGACTCCACCTGCAGGTGGATCACTGACTTCCTGACGGACCGGAGGCAGCGCGCGAGGCTGGGGAAGAATGTCTCTCCTCGGGCTATCAGACTAGATCCCCACAGGGCTGTGTACTTTCCCCCCTGCTCTTCTCCCTGTACACCAACAGCTGCACCTCCAGCCACGACTCGGTGAAACTGATTAAGTTTGCGGATGACACCACCCTCATCGGGCTCATCTCAGACGGTGATGAGTCTGCTTACAGGAAGGAGGTGGACCGGCCCTCTCATCAGCTCCCTCATCAAGAAGGCTCAGCAGAGGATGTACTTCCTGAGGCAGCCGAGGAAAGCCAAGCTGCCTGTCCAGACGATGGTGCAATTCTACACGGCCATTATCGAGTCCATCCTCACCTCCTCCATCACAGTGTGGTCACTGCCAGGAACAAACACAGACTGCAGCGCATCGTGCGCTCCGCTGAGAAAGTGATCGGCTGCAGCCTTCCATCTCTCCAGGACCTCAACAGTAACTTTGCCCACCGCTTCGTCCCGTTCTACACGCCCAAGACAGAGGAAGAACCATCGTTTCAGGAGTTCTGCTGTTCCAGCACCCCACCCTTCGGCAACACTTGTTTTGTAGTCAGACATGTTTACTTTCTCTATCCCAGCGGTAAACACATAAGTAGGTGATGGAAATGTGCACAGCTGGCGGCAACGCACAGCGATATGATTGTGATGTCTGACTTTTTGTGACGCAAATGAATTACTCGTTTGAGTGCATATTGATGTGAGAACCCCACCAACTAGCTAGAACTACGTCGCTCAACATCGAAAAGCAACCAGAAATAGTCAAGTCATTGCTGCACTACACTGCTGATGGGGATGTCATACAACCTCATGTCAAAAACATGAACTATCCCTTAAATGGGGTTTCAGTAAGTTACTTTTAATAAAATACAGGGTAACTCTGCATTCTTCTCCTGTAGGCCAAAATTCACAGTTTTGGCAGCCTCCTCCCCTGACAATGCCTACTCTCTTAGTGAGTTTTAGTTCTGCTAGACCAGAGGGCTGCCTTTGACACAGTTGACCATGTGATCTTACTACAGAGGTTAGAAAAGTGGGTGGCAAATCTCTGGTAGTGATCTACACCGGTTCAAGTTTTATGTGGAGGGCAGGAAGTTCATTGTTGGAATTGGCAACTGTGTTTCAGACCAAATGTCTATAATCTGCGGGGATCCCCAGGGGTCAATCCTGGGACCCCTATTGTTCAGTCTGCACAAGCTTCCTTTAGGCCAGCTAATACGCAGTTGCACTATGTCCTACCACAACTATGCAGGCCACACTCAGATCTTTGTGTCATTGATGGCAGGTAACCATGGTCTTGCAGATTTACTTTGTCAAGGCGTCAAACAGATCAGTATCCGGATGCAAAACAACTTTCTCCAGCAAACCTGAAATCATTGTCTCACAAAGACAAAGTGTTATTGGTTACCTAGAGACTCTTACTCTAAAACCTAACCACCGGATTAGAAATCTAGAGATAATAATGGACTCAGATCTAAACTTTAACAGCCACACCAGCAGCTTTTCACCACCTGAAAAACCTCAAGGGAAGAGTATCTAAACAGATTTAGAGAGACTAATCCATGCCTTTGTTTCCAGCAGGCTTTATAGATTACTCTCATCGGGCTCTCTAAACGAGCTTTAAAACCGCTCCAGTACACCCAGAATGCTGCTGCCCAAGTCCTGACTAGAACCAGGAAATATGAGCATATTAGTCCAATACCCGGGTCTGTGCACCGGCTTCCTGTCGCTCAGGAAATCGACTTTGAAACAGCTCTACTTGTGAGCAAGTTTTAATGGTCGTTCACGTCAAAGTACATCTCAGACATGCCATATTTCGGGCTCTGAGAAGCTCGGGGAGTGTCTTCCTGCCCAGAGTCAGTACTCAACACGCTGAGGCTGCGTTTCATTTTCATGCTGCCAAAATCTGGAGCCGTCTTCCAGAAGATTTGCAACAATCCTCAACCTTGGCAATGTTCAAATCCAGGCTGAACGCACTTTTATTCAGCTGTGCATTTGACAACTGAAAATATTTTATCTGCACTCTTCACTTTCACTTTCTTCGTTTCATGGACTGACTTCTGGACTTTTATGTAATGATTCTTTTCTGTAAAGCACTCTACTACACTGCCTTGTGTACCAATAGTGCACTAGAAACAAACTTGCCTGCCTTCGGCACAGAGACTGCACACAAACGGTATTTTTCAGGCTTTTTTATGATATACAAGCATAAGTTGATTTAGATGTGAACCATAATGCGATTGCTTAAGATCTGCACTTGTGGCGTGGCTGTAAGACCATGCTGATGACTAATAGTTCCAATAAAGGCTTCCACTAAAATAGACACCGCCTTCAAATTAAAGCCTGATACTCCCTGCAGTTGAGTAAACAAACAACAATACTTGTGTGTCTGTGCTTGGGCAGCGCCAGTACGAGAGTTTGAAGCAGGGGGGGCAGCACACCGTGTGTCTTGGTGCTCGGCTTTAAAGGAAACGACTTATCAGTTTCCTGCAGGGCCTCCACCTTCACTGAAGCCACTCTCCTCAGGGAGGCAGAGGCTGGAGGAAGCAAGCCTCGACGGGAGATAGAGGGACGTAATAACACAAGCTGCCGGGAGTAAGTGGCAAATAGACACAAATGCCGTCGTTTTTGTCTTATGAACGGCATCACGGGCGAGTGGCGACGACGCCAACTCAATGTCATTCATGACCCTCTGCAGAGCCTCCACATTTATGACACAAGGTTGGCATCCAGCACACTCAGTGTCTTGTTGTTGTGGCTTAATAGCAAATGAACAGCATTAATTACAACGCTGCGTGGGTCACTAATTGCCCACATAGGTCATGGTTTATTTGTTTCAAACATGCTTAACAAGTTACAAAGCCTCTCTTGTTGTTACAAAGCAAAAGACACAACGTAAACGTAAACATAGCCTAAAAGCAGCGCTACATCACCACGCGACAATTAACAATTAACCCAACATGCATGTTTTTGGAATGTGGGAGGAAACCGGAGTACCCGGAGAAAACCCAAGCACGCACGGGGAGAACATGCAAACTCCACACAGAGATGCCCAACAGAGAACCGAAACCCAATCTTCTGACTGTGAGGGCAACATGCTAACCACTCAGCCACCGTGCGAGTTTGCCCAATCCCTGAAATGAAATTATACCAAAAAAGTCCAAATATTATTACAAGAAAAAAATATTCCCTCAACTGCCTTGGCTTTCTGATTGTCCGCCATTGATGAAACAAAGCAAAAAATGACTTAAAAAAAAGAAAACAACATATTGTAATTATTTTAATTGAATAATTATTTTTTATAATTACTGTCATCCCTTGCAATGTATTTTGCATTTTTTAAAAATGAATTAATAACACTTTCTATTCAGGTGCTTAATAAGTAGTAATTCATGTTAATAAGGGTTGGGGGGTTAGGCACTGCACCCACTTTGGATCCAGTAGCTGCAGAGCAGCATTGTTGACTGTTGATCAGTACATAATATCAGGATTTATTAACATTTATAAATTAATAAAGCTTTTTAAATGGCATTTATTAACGCAAATGAGCATTTATTCTATAATCTTATTCACATAAAGGAGGCTTATTACTTTTAATTACTGCTTATGAAAGCTTATTACAAGCACCTTAATATAAAGTTACCATAAATGTTGTTTAGTTGTTGACTATGGACTATTATGAGTCAAAGAAAATTGAAAGGCAAGTTATATGTAGTATTGTGGTCACTGATGAGACATTACCTTACGTTAAATTACCTTCGCACTGCATGGAGACAGCCATGGCATGTCCGACTTGATAAAGTGAAAAAACGTTCTCCCATTTTGTGTGGAAGTGGTAAGTTTTTTACTTCTTACTTTGTCCTTCTTCCCCACTTCATTTGAAACACATTCTTAAGTTTACAATAAACAAATTGTAGGCTAACTAGTTCTCAGTAGTATGCTATGTTTAAAGCTGCGGTCATCCCTTGTGATCCAGTAGTCTGCGCATTACAGTTCAGCAATGTGTTGCGGATAACAGGGATGCGTAAAGATGACTATACGAGTGTTATTTCACGTCTACAAAGCTCTGATAATGGTATAAAAAATGAAAATATTAATATTGGGGTTGGGTCAGGAGCCAATTAACTGTGGTAAACAAAAAACAACTGCATTATAAATTCTTTATAATTATTAATGTATGCACACATCGTAGTAACACAGGTAGCAGCACAATAATAATTCAATTTCAGAAATTGTTATTGTTTTTGTTTGTTATAATAATGAAGATAAAATAGTAATAGCAATTAATTAATAGCAGCTAAAATCTTAAGTTTTCACTGATTTTACCACAGATCTCAACCATCTTGGCTACATTAGATTACATACAGTGGAGAGAAGAACTGAAAAAGTAGATTCCTAGCACTTTAGAAGATAGAAATCAGTTTCCTAATATTTTCCAACTATGCCGCTTGATTTCTATCTCGTTAGCTCATCCTGTAAAATATCCGGAATTAGTGGCACCTGACAGCTACCGGGAAAATGTTATTAAAACACTCCATGTACGGATATTTCATTTAAACACCTACAGGAGAATAACAATGATGAGCTGGCACGGCAACAAAAGGAGGTCTATATGCCAACCGCAGTGATGTGACAATTATAACGCAGGAAGGCTGCAATATTGGAACATTAGAACACCCTCTGGGGCTTTTGACTGAATCAAAAGATAATATGGGTCGCTGTTGGTGCATTCTAAATTTGATGCTTCTCAGGGCGCAAATTACCTCGCACGTTACACTCCCACAATGGCAAGGCATTCTGTTTCAATGATGAAAATATAGAATGCGAAGGTCAGAGAATGTATGCACGCAGTGTGGCTGGCAGGAAGGGGGGAATAACGTAACAGCAATTCTAAATGCACATTTGAGATCTTTGGGTAAGTAGGGAAATTCCAGCACTACAATTTAATCAGTTCTTCTTTAAGGAAGGAAACCATGGTGGTGCCAAAGAGGAGGAGACTTGTCTTCTGTTTATTCAAAGTACCATTAATAAATATGACTTTAGACGTATTGGATACAATCATTTGAAACATTTCACAGTAATTTTTTTTACAATTAATGTGATACGTAATCCTACAAACTGGTAAGCGCCCTCCGGTGGCCACATAATGAACTACATGTAATATGTTTCACCACTGACGTGATAGCTTCTGTAGCCGAGGATTGGACCGCCAAGGCCCTTGCCTCCGGCTGCCACCCAGCTCTCTTGTTCCGAGGGAGGCAGCGGACATTGAATCCGAGTGGGCGATGTTTTGTTCCTCTTTTGTCGATGCAGCCGATCGGAGATGTGGCCGTAAGGTGGTCGGTGCCTGTCGTGGGGGTAATCCCAGAACCCGTTGGTGGACACCAGTGGTGAGGGATGCCGTCAAGCTGAAGAAAGAGTCCTATCAGGCCGTTTTGGCCCATGGGACTCTAGAGGAACCTGACAGGTAACGAAAGGCCAAGCGGTCTGCAGCTCTGGCAGTCGCTGAGGCAAAAACCCGGACATGGGAGGAGTTTGAAGAGGCCATGGAAAACGACTTCCAGGTGGGTTCAAAGAGATTCTGGACCACCATCCACTGTCTCAGGAGGGGGAAGCAGTGCACAGTCAACACCGTGTATGGTGGGGACGGTGTGCTGCTGAACTCGACTCGAGATGTTGTGGACCGGTGGAGGGAATACTTTGAAGACCTCCTCAATCCCACCGGCACGCCTTCCAACATGGAAGCAGTGCCTGGGGACTCTGAGGCGGGTTCCCCTATCTCTGGGGCTGAGGTCACCGAAGTGGTCAAAAAGCTCTTTGGTAGCAAGAGCTACCAAAGAGCTTAGGATGCTGGTTAGGATGCTTTCCTGAGGAGGTGTTCACGGCACGTCCAACTGGTAGGAGGTCTCAGGGAAGACCCAGGACAGACTATGTCTCTCAGCTGGCCTGGGAACGCCTCGGCATCCGCTGGGAAGAGCTAGACAAAGTGGCCGAGGAGAGGGACGTCTGGGCTTCCCTGCTTAGGTTGCTTCCCCTGCGACCCGACCTCAGATAAGCGGAAGAAAGTGGATGGTTCTTTCCACTTGTCTCCCTCTGCTGGCCAGGTTTAAATCTATGCTTCCACTTCTGGCCTGTTTGTCGTTAAAGCGTCCTATTTTCGTAATATGTTGTCCGAATAACTCACCTGTAACAAACTCTCTTAGGTGGCCACAGGATGAATTTCTTGCTATCTGAAGTGTACTATTTTCACGACTAACGATGTTAGAAGTAAACACCCTCTGGTGGCCGCACGCTCAACTGCGGGATTCTGGGACATGTGGTGACCCAAATATAATCTCCTGTGACTCATTTGTTTTAGGAAATAGATGCACTAACTCTTGTGTTAAAGACCCTCTATTAATAAGCCAAGTTGAAAAAAAGGCCTCCATATAAATATAAGGGATTGTGGGTAATGAGAAGATCGGCGGTCGTCACCTCGACGCGACAGACACCGCAGTACCACGATTCACGTTTTAAGACAGCCGATTGGATTAAGGGTTTTCCACGGCAGGCTGGGATGACCAGCGGTTTTTGCTTAATATTAGACGCGATTAGTGTCAAAACGCTCATACCTAGAAACAGCGTTTCTTTGTGGCGAGACGTTAATCTATTAGAGCAGCTCCGCTCACAGAGGCTCAACGGGTGAATCACCGAGGCTTAATTTAGCAGCGCAAACAATGGCAAAACTGCGGCAAATAACGGCAGCCGTCGCAGGCTTTATCGGCCCGGGCAAAGGATTACAAGGAAAATGAATCATTAACACTATTGCCACTTGAATGCGGCTAAAGCTTGATTGGCAGCGGGGGGGTTGAGCGAAGGGCAGAAGCCGAGAGAAGGCGGGATCTGATAAAGAGCTGCAGGATGGCTCCCAAAAAAGGCATGCATGAGTACATAAAAGGATGCCTTGAACTGGAATGTTAGCATCTTGAATGGCATTATTTAACCCTCAATGCACCAAATATGTACATGATCGATATAAATTTATATATTATAATATAATTGATTTATTTGCATTCATTTATTTCTTTTTTTTGCAGGAGATTTCAATGCCTACACTCTTTGCACTCGACACCGATTTGGTACCATTGACTGACCCTCATCCCAAATAATTTGCGCCTTACATTGCATAGTCTAAAAAAGCAGTGGGTATCGTAGCAAAAAAAAATGGCATGATAATAATATAATATTAATAATAACACCTTTTTTCATCTATTGTTAGGGTCTGAAGTTGTGAAGGGATTTGTTCTGGTGGTCGAAATGAGAGGGACCGTTTTGGGTCGGGTAAAATGTGTAACTTCATTATAAAAAAAAGGGTGGGGGGGCTCAAAAGGTTAAGGAATCAACACAACATACGTTGGGACACCCTGCGACCCACGACGCCCTCTCCCAGTATGACACCGGGTCGATTTTAATGGCTTTATGGAAAACAGCGCGATACCGCAGCAGCGGTGAAGGGGGATTGTGGGTCAGGGAGGGATTTGTTAAGTTATAACGCCGTCTGGAGCAAGGCCCTTATCGCCACCTGTCACGTCTTTGGCGGACCCGTTGGGATTGCACTGACCCTGGTGGAAGTAATGGATATTAGAAAATCTTCCCGGTGTGAAGGAGGGAGACGGGTGACGGAGCACGGCGGAAGGCAGCCAGACGGGAGGAGTGGATAGAAGCTCAAGGACACGAAGCTTCATTGTGGCATCATTCCAACACTGCAAAGATCTCAACCCCGCAAGAGGGAGGGGAGGCCCAAATGTAAATTAGCCCCCCAGACGTTTGGGGAGCATTTACTGGGTCTCTTATTCATATTTATTGTAGTAACTGAACGTTAAAACCCTTAAAATATCATCACTCATTTATCCCTAATGACAAAATGTATTTTTTATAGATTTATATTAAACAATGAAGTATTTTGAGGTAGGGGGGTGATTTACAATATAGACAAGATAATATACAACATCAGAGAAAACAAAGTACAATATCATATACCTGAAGTATCAAAAGTATCACTGTTTTGATTTCAGAATTGAGTTTATATCATGAAGAGCTGGTATCGGATCTATTGACATTTCAGTATTGATTACTAGCATGCTCTCCTTAAAGTGTTTGTGGTAATTTCCTAAATCTTGTGCAACAGGAATCAATATTTTCGCAACCAAATGACAAAGAAAGATGGGAGGAATTTTGGTGTGGAAGTTTGCAGACAACTAGTCTGTTCCAAGGTGTGTGTGGTTGGAGCGGTGAGACATTGCAGAGAGCTGCTTCACTAACACCTTATAAAAACCATTTTCAGATGAGAAGAACTTTTGCCTGCATGAGTGAGTACATTTATCCAAGTCTTGCATGATAAACTACGCCTTTGCATGACCTCCTACCTATAAAGTCTCGGTAAGCACGGCAATACACGCCTTTCCATGACGTATATGTCGGATGTATGCCACCGGAGCGTTCATATTGCAGTCGCATCGCATACAAATCCCATTTATATGAGACCTGAGTTCCATTTGGAAAAATTGGAATTCTGCTGTTCACACTGACATGAAAAAATGCGATACAGGTGGCATACGAGCAAAGAAATCGGAATTGACCTGCAGCATGAACATAGCCAAGGTGCTGGTGATAAAAAAAACTTCTGCCTCCCAAAAACTGCTGTAACAATACAATATATTTTTTTTCAGTTTGAAAACATGTAAATGTAATATTATTATAGTGTTTCAATTGGGAAACCATAATTTTACATTCTTTATGTTTTTATTGCACATTTCCATTCCTGTGCTCATCAAGACAGAGGAGCCACTCCGACACTCTTGGCGGCAAAAGGTACGAGGGGGGCGCAATATAATACATTCCCTTTCCCAGCAAACTTGGGAAAGATGGGAACACAGGGGCATAATAAACTTAAAAGACTCAAAAATACACCCGTGATGGGCAAAAACAAGAGAGATGAGAAAAATAAGTAATAAGATAAGAACGAAAGATCCATTTTTGGATTCAGATGATCAAAAAAACTGCTGTAAGATTATGATATTCTTATACCGTATGTACAGTATATTCCTATTTACATATACACATATATATATACACTGCATTTTAGTATCAACATAAACGGCGGCCAGTCAAGGGTGTGCCCCGCCCAAAGTCAGCCGGGATGGGCTACAGCATAGGACAAGTGGTATAGAAAATGGATAGATGGATGGAACGTAAAATGTTTTGGGTTTCAATGAGATTCAGGGATACTTAAAAATGATGTTCCACATTGTTAAGCATGCCATAGATTTCGAGATGTTGACAAAAAAAAGTGTCAGATGTTGCAATGCCTTGGACAAGCTGCTGGTGCCTCTGAAGTCCCATCGACCTCAAGGTGGAGGATCCTCCACGGGCTTGCAGTCATGCATGAACAGACTATTTGGCCACCCCAAGCAGAAACGGATGCAGTGGGCCAACAAACAATACTGATGAGGTCCGTGAAACCTTGGTTGGTACGGATGGACGAAGTAGAGTGTGGCCAGCATACCTCAACACGCTGTGATGTCAGCAGGGAGGTGGCTGGGTTGTGTTTTGGATGGGAATCATTTGGAGATAACTGGTAGACCCTTTACGGTCATTGAAGGTGTGAAAATAACCTTGAGTTTCTAATTGACCACTTTCTTCCATGGTACTATATGAAGAACCATACCTTCTGCAGCACCTTCTGACCTTCACGCAGCACCTCATGAAGAATACCCCTCTGTCATTGGCTGCTGTGAAAAAGAGAGAAACTCATGGTTTGCCCCCCTTTTTTCCCCTGACCTCAACCCAATTGAGAACTTGTGGCGCATCGCCCAGCAACGACAACAACAAAAGAGCAGCTGTGGGAGGCTATTCTGACACCAAAGAAATTCAAGCAGAAGCGCTCCAAAAACTCACAAGTTGAATGTAAGAATTGTGGAGGTTCTTTCAAAAAGGGATCTTATGTTAACATGTAACTCGGCCTATTCACGTAGCCTTTGTTTTCAGTAAATATCACCTCCATATGCTGCAAACTTATTTTCACTATTTAGCCAGTGGCGATTGGTATAAGACTGCGAGGGAATCTCACCTTCCCCTAAAATGTCCAAAAAAGTGGCGAAATATGTACTGTTGTGTGTACATTTCATTGACTAAATATGCGCTGGTATATTTAGTTACCTGTGATATATACTTATCACAGGTAACGTTTTTTTACACTGTCAGAAGCTGACGCTTCTGCGTGATGATTGGGTGATCTGTCGGAGGCGGAATCCCATTTTGAATGACAGTGAAATGAGTGAATCAGTTATCTTAAAGTATAAACCGTAGCATTTTCCAGGTTTTTACCGATCCCAGCAACTTTGTCTTTGATAAAAACGACTAGGAAGGAAGTGCAGAATTTACATATAAATGCACAAATAAATTTATGATGTATGCTGGAAAAAAATACATAATAAGACAAAAAATATAATTTGCATAATAATTTGGAAAGGAGTGTATTGTTATATGGAAGTATTAGTATTACATATATATATACTGTATATTTTATTTACTTTAAACATGTCGATCTTTTACACTGAAGCATGAAATATCAATATTTAATACAAAATATACTGTATATACAGTGGAACTTCAAGATACAAAATTAGTTAGTTCCAGAGGGGCTTTGGTGTCTTAGAATTTTGGTATTATGACACATGATTTACCATATAAATGGCGAAATTGGTTCCAGCCCCCTCAAACAGCCGTATAGAGTGTAAATATTGTACCCACACAAAGGAAATATGTTCAATAATGACAAGATAATTATTTACATGTGCATGGATGATAAAAGAACAAAGACAAAAGATGGAAGCAATGAAAAATAATAATAAATGTTGTTAGGAAAAATGACACTTTACCTTTCAGGTCGAGCAAAGTGAGCTTGATGGCGGCAGAGTTTTGACAAATGGCATAAATCATACATCATAAGTTTACGTACTGTAACTTTATTAAAATGAATATACTACATTACATACTACACTAAACACTATTATTTTTAATTTTCATTTTTAACAATGGATCGGAGCTTTTCGGTACGTTGAGCAAAGCGATGCAGTGATTTGCCATCATTAGGAGGAGGAGGATGATGGGAGATAACTAATGGGAAGACAGCTTCTTTTTCTTTGGTTTTATGGCGGTTGGTATCCATTACCACACCAGGGGAGGGCAGCTTGTATGGCGGTGCGGTACATTCAAAAATCTGGGAGGCACTTTTCATTTTCATTTTTGTATTTTGAATATTTTTTCGTTAAATGGGACGTAAATATCTTCAAAGCCCAATTGGTGTTATGAATTTTTTGTATAATGAGGTCTTTGTACGTTAAGGTTCCGCTGTACTGTATTTAGTAGAGCTTCCTGAGACCATATAGACAAGATTGGGTCTACAAGGCAAGACAAGATTTTAATAGTACTTCCCAGTACAATGAAAAAAAAATATTGCACTCTACTATTTTAATTTCTACTACGCTACCTTGCACACTCCATGCGAGGCCTACACTAGTCTGCACTGTGTGTATGCTATGAGACAAAAACACTGTGCGACGTTCTATGGAACAAAAGGTGCTGAAACCGATGCACAGAGTGAGCTCTCTTCCTCTCTGAAAACAGACGCGCATGCACATGGCATATATTCTGTCCTCCAAAATTATCAAATTTTTGATTACCGTGTTATTAATTTATTATTGTCCCAGACCAGACCTACACCAGCTACCTATGTTTAAGCATGTATAACCCTAGTAATATTTTCATACATATTTTTTATATATAGCTGTTTTTAATTGGAAAAAAACCAAAATATATTGAAATAATGTAGCATGTATTTATTAATTTTCATAGTTTTTTTTAGATTCTAAATAAATAAATACGTACATTATAAATAATAATAAAAAAGCTATGGGAGAAATGTTCATGTAAGCAACCAAATTTAAAAAAGGGGATTATTATGAGTGTCTAATAATGCTAAGTATTGAGTGTCTAGGTGTGTAAGGCCTGTGAGTCCTGGCCGTGGTCCTGCACCTGCTGTGTGTATCTGCTCAACGGTCCAGAATGAATGAAGACGGAATGTTGGCTGTGCCGGTGGTGGATGCGCACGTTTTACATTAAGCGGACAAAAGGCGCTCACAGAAGGGCTGGCTTTGTGACAAGTGCTTCATTACCGCCTTTCTCAAGGTCGAAGCATCATTTGCTCACAAAACCACTTCAGTCATCTGCGGCGCCGTCCGAGAGGCGTTTTATTCCGGGCAGAACAAATGCAAAGCAAACATAAATGTTTCGCTGATCATCACATCTCGCTGTTAGCAGTTAGAACCTCGATGCAGGCGAGGAAGCAGGGCGCTAAAACAGAGCCAGGAGACGCCGCTTTCTTATTGCGGCTGACACTTGAATGCTTCTTCTGTCATCTTGCGTGCCCCCGTTTTACAACTAGCCATGCGAACCCACGGTGATACCGTACCAACGCCATGCTGCAGCTCTATGATGCATCACTGAGCATGTGCAGCAGGTGGGCTCAACATCTTTGGGGTATTTTGTGCACCCCCTTAAAAAGAGAGGAAGAATTAGCCAGCAGTAAGGGGATGATTTTGATAAGGGCTGACTAAAAACAACCCTTATCTCTCGCACTCGATTTAAAACAGTCGTGGAAGAAATATGCCACTGTGGCTTTTAATTAAAAACCCTTGCCTGTGTGTGGGCGTATTTAAAAGAATCTTTATTCACACTCTCCTCCCTGAGTCCCCACCTTATCGTGGTGGAGGAGTTTGCGTGTCCCAATGATCCTAGGAGCTAAGTTGTCGGGGGCTGTCATGCCCGTGGTAGGGTCACCCATGACAAACATGTCCTCGCCCGGACGCGAGTCACCGGGGCCCCCCTCTGGAACCAGGCCTGGAGGCGGGGCACGATGGTGAGCGTCTGGTGGCCGGGCCTGCACCCATGGAGCCCGGTCGAGCACAGCCCTAAAAGGTAACGTGAGCTCACCACTTGTGGAAAAGGGCCAAAGGGGTCGGGTGCAAAGAGAGCTGGGTGGCAGCCGGAGGCAGAGGCTTTGGTGGTCCAATCCTCGGCTACAGAAGCCAGTTGTCGGTACGTGGAATGTCACCTCTCTGACGGGGAAGGAGCCTGAGCTGGTGCGTGAGGTGGAGAAATTCCGGCTAGATATAGTCGGACTCACCTCAACGCACGGCAAGGGCTCTGGAACCAGTCCTCTCGAGAGGGGCTGGACTTCATTCCACTCTGGTGTTGCCAGCAATGAGAGGCGACGAGCAGGGGTGGCAATTCTTGTTGCCCCCAGGCTCCAAGCCTGCACGTTGGAGTTTAACCCAGTAAACGAGAGGGTAGTTTCCCTACGCCTTCGGGTGGGGGGACGGGTCCTGACTGTTGTTTGCGCTTATGCGCCAAACGGCAGTTCAGAATACCCGCCCTTTTTGGAGTCCTTAGAGGAAGTACTAGAGAGTGCTCCCTCGGGGGATTCCCTTGTTCTGCTGGATGACTTCAACGCTCATGTTGGCAACGACAGTGAGACCTGGAGAGGTGTGATTGGGAGGAACGGCCCCCCTGATCTTAACCCGAGCGGTGTCTTGTTATTGGACTTCTGTGCTCGTCACGGATTGTCTATAACGAACATCATGTTCAAGCATAAGGGTGTCCACATGTGCACTTGGCACCAGGACACCCTGGGCCGCAGTTCGATGATTGACTTTGTGGTTGTGTCGTCGGACTTGCGACCACATGTTTTGGACACTCGGGTGAGGAGAGGGGCGGAGCTGTCAACTGATCACCACCTGGTGGTGAGTTGGTTCCAATGGTGGGGGAGGATGCCGGTCAGACCTGGCAGACCCAAACGCATTGTGAGGGTCTGCTGGGAACGCCTGGCAGAGTCCCCTGTCAGAAGGAGTTTCAACTCCCACCTACGGGAGAGCTTTGACCATGTTCCGAGGGAGGCAGCGGACATTGAATCCGAGTGGGCGATGTTTCGTGCCTCCATTGTCGATGCGGCCGATCGGAGCTGTGGCCGTAAAGTGGTCGGTGCCTGTCGTGGCGGTAATCCCAGAACCCGTTGGTGGACACCAGTGGTGAGGGATGCCGTCAAGCTGAAGAAAGAGTCCTATCAGGCCGTCTTGGCCCATGGGACTCTGGAGGCAGCTGACAGGTACCGGAAGGCCAAGCGGTCTGCAGCTCTGGCGGTCGCTGAGGCAAAAACCCGGACATGGGAGGAGTTCGGAGAGGCCATGGAAAACGACTTCCGGATGGCTTCAAAGAGATTCTGGACCACCATCCGCCGTCTTCGGCGGGGGAAGCAGTGCACAGTCAACACCGTGTATGGTGGGGACGGTGTGCTGCTGAACTCGACTCGAGATGTTGTGGACCGGTGGAGGGAATACTTTGAAGACCTCCTCAATCCCACCGACACGCCTTCCAACATGGAAGCAGTGCCTGGGGACTCTGAGTCGGGTTCGCCTATCTCTGGGGCTGAGGTCACCGAGGTGGTCAAAAAGCTCCTTGGTGGCAAGGCCCCGGGGGTGGATGAGATCCGCCCGGAGTTCCTTAAGGCCCTGGATGCTGTGGGCGTGTCTTGGTTGACACGACTCTGCAGCATTGCGTGGACGTCGGGGTCGGTGCCCCTGGACTGGCAGACCGGGGTGGTGGTCCCGCTTTTCAAGAAGGGGGACCGGAGGGTGTGTTCTAACTATCGTGGGATCACACTCCTCAGCCTTCCCGGTAAGGTCTATTCAGGGGTTCTGGAGAGGAGGATCCGCCGGATAGTCGAATCTCGGATTCAGGAGGAGCAGTGTGGTTTTCGTCCTGGTCGTGGAACTGTGGACCAACTCTATACTCTCGGCAGGGTCCTTGAGGGTGCATGGGAGTTTGCCCAACCAGTCTACATGTGTTTTGTGGACTTGGAGAAGGCATTCGACCGTGTTCCTCGGGGAATACTGTGGGGAGTGCTCCGGGAATATGGGGTATCGGACCACCTAATCCAGGCGGTTCGTTCCCTGTATGACCGGTGTCAGAGTTTGGTTCGCATTGCCGGCAATAAGTCGGACCCGTTTCCAGTGAGGGTTGGACTCCGCCAGGGCTGCCCTTTGTCACCGATTCTGTTCACTACTTTCATGGACAGAATTTCTAGGCGCAGCCAGGGCGTTGAGGGGTTTCAGTTTGGTGGCCGCAGGATTCGATCTCTGCTTTTTGCAGATGATGTGGTCCTGTTGGCTTCATCGAGCAGTGACCTTCAACTCTCACTGGATTGGTTCGCAGCTGAGTGTGAAGCGGCTAGAATGAGAATCAGCACCTCCAAGTCCGAGTCCATGGTTCTCGCCCGGGAAAGGGTGGAGTGCCATCTCCGGTCCTGTCAATGTGGGTTCCAGCGCCGGCCAGAAACTGGGGCTGAACTACATTGCAAATGGCATGAAATTCACATTTGAACAACTACAAATTTGGCAATATAAAATATATATTTTGGTATTATTACGTCCGCTGGGATAGGCTCCAGCTTTCCCGCGACCCTAACGAGGTTAAGCGGCATAGAAAAAAGATAAATGAATAATTATTCAGTTATTTTAACATTTTTGTAATTATTTATTTTTCCCAATTCTGCCTTATTATACTACATTTTTCCATGTTTTTCTTTTTGTAAAAAAATAAAAAGCTCATTGTCATTCATTTTCTATATTGCTCATTAGGGTCACAGGTAAGCTGGAGCCCACTCCAGACTCACATTCACACCTATGTGTCACGATCTTTGTTTGTCCTTGTGACAGTTTTGGTTTCGTTCTAGTTGGTTTTCCTGTGTTGTTATTTTCCTAGTTTTACATGTTTTCCTTGCCTTCTAGTTTTTTCTCCCTTGTTAATTACGCGCACCTGTTTCTCGTTTGTGTTCCAGGGTATTTATGTTCAGGTGTGTGCGCCAGTCCTTTGTCGGTTCATTGTTACTTTTCCCCTTCTTTCCGTATCGTTGCTTTGTTCCTGCCGTTGCTTCGCAGCATTATTATTAAAGAATTCTCCAACTTACCTGCCTGACGTCCAGCTCTCTGCATCCTCGGGGTCATTACACCATGCCGGGCTGACAATACCGTGACACTATAGACAATTTAGAGTTTCCAATTATGTTTTCTTTAATTGTTTACAGTACTATTTTCTATTCATTTAAATATATTTTTAATTATAAAAGAATTACACTACATTTTTGTCCCCTTTTTAAGGAATTTCTTTTTTTTTAATTCAATTATTTACACTCACATTTGACTGTTTATTTAATTTAGTTTTTAAATGTTAATGTTAATGTTAATGTTAATGTTAAATGTTTAAATGTTGTTAAATGTTAAATTGCACTCAATTATTTCCCAACATTCTTTTTTTTCTTTAAGAAATATTTACACTAATTTTTTTTTATTTTTACATTGAAAAAAAAAGATTTACACGTTTAAATTATTTTTAATAAAAAAAAACTGAATTATTTTGCCACTTTCACAATATGCAACCAAAACAAAAAATTAAACACAAAATTTTGTAAGCAAAAATTATACAAATATATTTGCACTTCAGAAAAAATGTTTTTTTTAAAATATATATATAACAAATGCACTTGCATTTGGTTTGGGGGCTCTTGGTGATGACCTAGATGGGTTTGGTTTCACTCCCTATGCGTACTATCATGGTGTCTTCACGGGTGAGTGCAAAAGTGGGATGGAGAGAGAGAGGGAGGTGGCGCGACCTTGTGTCTATTCACCAGCGCCGGTGCCCGGGCTGGCGTCGGCGCTGAGCAGATAAGGCCGCCTTGTTGTCACACAGGTGGACGCAATGACCGGGAGGAGCTCTCCTGTCGGATAGCGCCTCGTCGCGACGTCAAGATGACAAGGGCCGGAAACAGGGAGGCTGCTGTCGAGCTGCCGAATGATATCAGCTGGAGTGAAGGAAGGCCCAAATATTGACTTCTGCAGCTTATCTCTTGGATGTTAGTCTAGGCAGGTAAAAACGTCCACTTGAGCAAAGCTTTTTTCATGAAGAAGTTGATCATTTCAAGCATGCCTGAGTCATGTTTTTTGCAATAAACCTCTCTCCAAGGAAATGAAGACACACAGCCAATGCAAGCATTCAACCCAGTAGTCAAGCAAACACATGCAACACAATAGCAGCAGGAATGAGCAGCCGTACTTGCGGCAGCCTCAAAACAACCTGTGCCAGCACTGGCAGACCTTCGACAGCGTGAACAGGCAGCGCTAGACAATGAAGCAACAAAAGCCTCGTGCACAATGATGGCACCAAAATGCTCAACAGCTCATTCAAAAACCTTAGCAAGCAGCAACGCTACCAGGAGTTGACTTGCCTGTGTGACTTGTGGCCTATGTGAGTTTTTTTTTTTATGAGTCACATGTTTGTCCTTGTTTTACCATGCTTATTAAGCCAAAATCAAGAACATGGCCACTACCCAAACACTTGAAAATATATTGACAAAATATTGACAGATCTGGAAAGCCCTCATCATTACCGTTAGTATGAGGTGTCACTTAATGTGGTTTATCGCAAATGTATGTTTGATATTATAATAGAATAATACATAGAGCATAAATGACATAATTAAATTAGGGCAGGAACTTTCCTGCTAGAATCTGTATAGTGAATATGTGGTGTTTAGTAAACAAAAAGACGTGTTTCTTTCATTCAGTACAGCATCTCATGAGATTGTATGGAAAATAAATTACTATTGATCTGGAAATCTCACATAAAGATCATAAATATGAGGAGTGGACTGCGGTTTGTTTTGGGCATTTATTTTTGATATTACAATAGAACAAGGTTGTTTCCTGCAAGAACAGTACTGAATATCAAGGGTTTTTATGTTTATGAGCAAGTAGTGTTTGATGATGTTTTTGGTCATTACATAAACCCATGAGAACATATTCACACAATAGTTGCAGAGTGGGATAGCCCTCATCGGGGTCGTTCATATGAGGTGTGACTTGATGTGGTTTGCTGGAAACACATTTTTGACAAGACAAACGAGGACGAATGTGGACATTTCATAGTGACTTCCTATGATAAACTGAAAATGTAAAAAAACAAGTAAAGTGCATTGATTATATTTTACATAAAAAATTAGCTTAATTGAGTGTGAATGGTTGTATGTCTTTGTTTATCTATATGTGCCCTGCGATTGACTGGCGACCAGTCCAGAGTGTACCCCGCCTCCCGCCCCAAGTCAGCTGGGATAGGCTCCAGCATACCTGCGACCCTAATGAGGATATAGATGGTATAGAAAATGAATGAACGAATGATGCAATATTTCATTTAGTACCTGTGTGTGTATCTTTAACACTTATACCCTTTTTGGTGTGTTGATTCTCAGATTTTCAGAACACTCACAAATACACAAAGCGCTTGAATGCCCCATCGGCTCAAGGCACACAATGCTTATTAAGGGAGGACAAACAAACCACACACACACACACACACACGCACGCACGCACACACAAAAAAGATGATTAAAGAATTGCTTGGCCGCAATCTGTCTATAGTGTCCCAAAATGGTAAAATTGGGTGGTTGTTATCCTTTGTTAGGCTTTCTTTGCACTTTTAAAAGCATTATCTTGTAACTTTTGCAAAAATATGATCAAACTTCTCCAAAGACAACATGTTTTCTTTTCTAAGGTAGGGAGGTGCAGCAAGAACAAGTCCCTTGCCAGTGATTGTGTTACTTGAAGATTAAATTGGCTTTCTTCTTATAATGCATGCCTAGAGGGGAGGGTGCACAGACATTATGGTTCCACAGGGAGAGATGTATCAGAGGAGGCTGGCGGGGGTTTTCTCCGCAGTGTTGTCATGCAACATTACATCCACAAACAATCAAACTCAGAAATATAACAGTGTAGAAATTTAATAACAACTTGCACTGTTAATCCCTTTAGTGTAGTTTCTGCAGACTATAATAAATCGTCCCTCCCATCTGTTGCTATTTTGTTTGGATTGATGGCTGTAATACAATCCGACGTTCATTTGTTTAGCGATGCTAAGTGCTTATTGTGTTTGCGCAGCTCTCAGGCAGGCCGCCACGTATAAGCCTCGTCGCCTGGCAGACAAGCACCGTGGGACAATTTGCCCGTATGCACATTGGAGGTTTAATGAAGTGCTGTGACCACACTAGCATAGATTTTGCCATCCCGGTAATTAATGGACATTTGCTCTACTTGCTCATTTTGCTGGAGTGGTTCAGCAATGACATGACATCTATTCACAAATGGGATTTTCTTGTAAGGGCTTAAATGAACGCTGCAGGAATCTGCTGCAAAAAGGCTTGTCACAGATCTTCTACATAAGGGGAGAGCTCTGCTGTTTTAAAGATCTGCCTGTCAAAATCCTCTCACTGCTTTTAGGTGCGTAATCCAAAAATAGTGCATTCTGCTGTTTTTGAGGAGCTAATGCAAAAACACTAGTCATACATTCTGTATTAGAGGATTTCTCTGCTGTTTTTAAGGACCTACTGCAAAAATGTTTGGCAAAGATCCTCCTTCTTTTGGAGGGCCTACTGCATAAATGTAAGTCAAAGATCCTCTATATCACAGAAATACTTTGCTGTTTTTGAAGATCTACTGCAAACACACCTTTCAAATCTTTCTATATAACTGCAGCACACTGCTGGGTTTTTTTAAGGAGCTACAGCAAAACCGTGAGTGAAAGATCCTATAAATGACAGGACCACTCTGTTGTTTTTGAGGAGCTACTGCAAAAACACTAGCCAAACATTCTCTATATAAGAGGAGCTCTCTGCTGCTTTTAAGGACATACTGAAAAAATGTTTGTCAAAGATATTGGTTCTTTGAAAAGGCCTAATGCATAAATGTCAGTCAAAGATCCTTTATATGACAGAAATACTCTGCTGTTTTTGAGGAGCTACTGCAAAAACACCTTTCAAAGCTCTCTAAATGACTATGGAACACTATGCTGTTTTTAAGGAGCTACAGCAAAAACGCAAGTTATAGATCCTCTATATGACATAATCGCTTTTCTGTTTTTGAGAATCTACTGCAAAAATGCTTGTCATACTGTAGATCCTCTATATGACAGTAGTGCTTGGCTTTTTTGCAGAATCTACCACAACGTTGATTGTCAAAGATCCTCTATATGACAGGAGCACGCTGCTGTTTTTTGAGGTCTTACTGCAAAATGTTTGACAAAGATCCAGGTTCTTTCAGAGTGCCCACTGTATAAATGTAAGTCAAAGATCCTCCATATGACAGAAATACGCTGTATAAAATCTAAAAGTTTTTGAGGAATTACTGCAAAAGAAATCTCTATATGACTGGAGCACAATGTTGGTTTTTTAAGGATCTACTGCAAAAATGCTGTCTAAAGATCCTCAAAAGCGCACTTCTATTTCAAATGACTAACTTCAAAAACAATAGTCAATGATCCTCTGTAGGTCTGTATTATAGGAGCTCTTTGTTACTATTAGCTGCTGCAGAAATACTTCCATGTTGTAAACTAAATCAGGGTACGAGTGTAATGAGCATCCATTGTGATGTCCACACACGAGGACGTCCAATGTTTTCTTCACCTCCGTACTTCCACCATCCCAAACGCCCTCTTTATCATCTCTGACATCACTGCAAAATCTGTACTTTGGGGAGCCATCCCCATCATTAACTTCAAGGAGGGCGCCGCAGAGTCAGGCAAGGTCACCAGCATGGCGGCGAGAGGTTGTAGGCACCACGCCACTCCGCCTGCTGCCCCTCCAGCATGACCTTGTCAAAGTCAAGTGCTGCTTCCCAGTGAGGACAACGCTCTGAGGCCTTGCCGCGATGAAGCCACACGAGCGCTTCTAATTGCCCAGACTTGGCTGCCAACGTCCCCACACCCTCCTGACTGTCTCTCACTCCATCTTTCTGCAGGCGTGTCCGGCCACATTCAGGAGCATGCAGATGTTGCCAGAAGAACCGCCTCTCCAAATTCAATTTTCAGTCATGGAATTTCCATCCCAAAATGCCCTCTGGGTGTATGAATAGAACATTTACAGATTAAATACATGTACTAATAATTGGTATCATTAGAGCAGCTCCAGTGTCAGGTAAAAAAAAGGCTTCGCTACATATCTTAAAATGTGTAAAATATAACTAAAATCAAATTTTTTTGTAGCTGGTCTGCCCCTAATTAGTGTCAGTTTGAGCGCCAAATTTGACTTCTAACGGCTTGTTGGGGTAGGGCAGGTCTTCTCAAGGGGCGTCAGGGGTAGGGAGGACTTTTAATATTAGTGCAGACCAACAGACATGTATGAATTTAAAGTTTGACTCGAATATGCTTGTATGCATCACTGCTCCCCGTTTTGTAACATTTTGCTGGTTTCAGGTTTGATTTCTGTCTGTACAGTACAGATAAATAAAAAGATATTATCTGTTTCTCAATAGTATTGCAAATCAGAAGGGCGCAAAAACATTTTCTGACCCCAGCGACAGAAATGACAGAAAATATTTGAGAACCACCGGCGTGGGGTATGAACCTTGTTTCAGGTGCGTGAAGTCCTGGGTTTAAATCCTGGACGAGCCCCGTTTTGGTGGAGTGGAGTGACTTCCCAGAAGCAACAAATGCTTGGGTGATACCAATAGCTTTACGTATTTGCCTGAGTTCATGTTGCATACTAAATAACACTTTTACATACTGAATACATGTACTAATACCAGGTTGTAGGCTAGTACCAGGCTTTGCTACACATCTAAAGCTGAAGTCACAACCAGTTTTACAAGCGCGTATACCTGATTTGTGAGCCATAAGTGGGTTTTCACTGGGTACTTTATTGTGGTACTCCGCTTTCCTCCCACATTTCAAAAAACAGCATGTTAGATTAACTGGCAACTCTAAATTGTACATAGGACGAAGTCCTATGGGGGGATTGTCCATAGGTATGAATCTGAGTGTGAATGATGCTTTGGACGGTGAGCAGTCCAGTCCTAAATCAGCTGGGATAGGCTCCAGCATACCCCTCTCAATCCCAGTGAGGTTTAGCAGCATATAAAACGGATGGATTCTGAGGGACATTTCTGTGATTTTTTTTTTTTCATCCATCTATGCCTCATTATGGTTGGGCCAGACTGGTCGCCAGTCAATCGTAGGGCACACATAGACAAACAACCACTCCCACTAATACCAATTAACTTAACATGCATCAACTTTTCACTCAGGGTTCTATGTTTAGTTAGTTCTATGTTTATTTAATACTCTATGTTTACTTAGAATTCTACGTTGCACTGAGTCGCCAAAGAAAGTTCCTAGTTTGTGAACTGTTCACTTACAATGGCAATAAAGTTTTTCTGATTCTGATTCTGATTCTGATGCATGTTTTTGGAATATGGGAAGGAACCGGAGTACCTGAAGAAAACACACGGAGAGAACATGCAAACTCCACACAGATGCAGGTCAAACGGGGATTCGAACCCAGACTTCCAGACTGTGTGGCCAACATGCTAACCACTCAACCACCATTTTTTGTGTTGGACGTAATTTCTCCCCAAAATTTGAGCTGCTACAAATGGTATGAAGTTAAGTGAAACAAAGCATTTCTCATTCCCACTACTGTGTCGGCGGACGTTCCCAAATGTTTCCATGTTTCTGTGTCTGCAATAGCTCCTACCCAAAGTTCCGTAAGCAAACTAGTTTTTTTGTTCCTTCCAAATGTAAAAGTTTGCTATTTGAAGTCAGTTTCCAAGCGCTCTCTCACTTTCATTCTCGCTAACCCGGTAAAATACACGTTGACATTTGAAACCAGCTTTGAAAATATTTAGCAAAGTCATTCTTTGAGAGGAGCGAGGAGCCGAGTGCGTGTTCAACCCCCTTCTTTTCTCTCTATCCTGGGTGTTTCAAAGGAACGATAAGATGTGACAGTCAATGAAACCTTGGCGAGGGTTTGATGCCGGCCGCGGTGCCGATATCTGGGTGGCATTTTAAGATAGCGATGTAACACAGAATCAATTATAAGCACACAAATATGCCAAAGATTTGCTTGTGAAAGTTTGATGATATGATGGAGCTATACATTAGCTCTATGCTGTTTTTTTTCTGCCAATCTAAAAATACATCCCTGCTAATACCTCACTGAATGTTCGGATGAAAGAACAGCAACTACTCCCATGGAATGAGGAATTGGGGTGAAGAAAAGCCATGGTTGTAATGAGGTGTGCTTGCTTTCACGTGAAAAGGGAAGAATTTATTCCTCCCAATGAGTTAGGCCTGCAGTTGGTCCTACAGCCTCACGAGGAAGCACTAACAAAAACACAAATCACTTTTTTCAGGACCGAGTTTGACTGTTATTTATTTATTTTGTGTTAAAGTCCATGTATTTTCAATTCATTTCATAAAATACATAAAATAATACAATTTATCTATGTTAAACATATAAACAGGCCATAAAATACATAAATGGACTACAAAATACCATCCATCCATCCATCCATTTATCCGGGTCCGGGTCGCGGGGGCAGCAGCTTCACTTCCCGGTCCCCAGCGACCTCTTCCAGCTCCATCGGGAGGACACCAAGGCTTTCCCAGGCCAGCTGTGACATAGACATAGACCCTCCAGCGTGTCCTAGGTCTTCCCCGGGGCCTTCTCCCGACTGGGCATGCCCGAAACACCTCACCAGGGAGGCGCCCGGGAGGCATCCGGACTAGATGCCCGAGCCACCTCAACTGGCTCCTCTCGATGTGAAGGAGGAGCGGCTCTACTCTGAGCTCCTCCCAGATGGCCGAGCTCCTCACCCTAAAATAGCAATATAATATCAAATATCAATAAATGTAGATTTACTTTTACAATTTTATTGAATTAATGTGCAAATGAATATGTTTTTTATAATTTATTTTCAAAATAATTCATATTTTAATTGTTTATTTTATTGACTTTATGTTTATTCAAATTGCCATACTTTGAAGTGAAATCACATTGATTTAAAAAAGTTGTTTTTAGTTTTAATGATAACAGAAGCAAGATTAAAGTTTTTTTGTTCTTTCTCTAGTGATCACAATTTTGCAACTTAATACTATAATAATGTTCATGTCAAGGTTTAAAATTAAGCAACTAATTTAATCACAGCTAAATCTTATAAAAACAATTTGTCCAAATATACAATAACAACAATGGCAAATAAAAACAAGACAAAAAAGACAACCTTCATCCTGACCGTAGTTTTCCATAAACTCCACCAAACCCCTAAGTGTTTTTGTGTATCGTAGAAAGCAGGGAAGAAAAATCAGGAAGGACTTCCCCAAGGGACTCCCTAATGAAATGTCACACGACCTTCATTGAGCCTATGGGCCGAAGGCAGCCAAGTGGCAAAAGCCCACACATCATTTTGTGTAGAAAGCAAAACATGCCTGCTGATGGATTGTGTGTTTGGCTGGTTTGGTTTCCACGACATATTGATGGTATTACTTTGACATCTATGTGCAATTACGGATTGTTTAGCTTTTAGATATTAATGGCCTTTACTAAAACAACAAGCCCAATATGGAACGCTCAGACAATTGTATTCAAAAGGCATTTGAGCCGACAATCATTTGATTTTTAGCCCTCGTCTTCCACGTTTAGATTTTTTTGTACATTTTGGCTCCAAAAATATACAGTAGACATGTAAAAGGGTGCCAGTCAGTGGTGCCTTATTTTATAATTGACATGTAGACTAACCATAGACCGCATGAACAGGCACGGAAAACCAGCCAATCACATGCAAGAAGGTAGGACATGACGAGAAAACTAAGCAACAGTCCAACATGCCAAACGAGAAAATTACATCCCAAAACCCTTTGCTTCCGCCTCCACTTGAGGGTGTCCTCCACTTTGCTTTGTAGCTGGAAGTTCAAAGCAAAACATCGGCTTGTTGTGAGAGCCATCTACCAGGGCTTTGAAGCCAAATTTGCCAGTCAAAATAACCTCTTCTTTGTCCATGTCTGCTCAATGTTTGTACCGATTTATGGCTCCACAGCCTCCGCTGCTTCCAAATCCAAATCCAAATCCATTTTATTTATATAGCACATTTAAAAACAACAAAGTTGACCAAAGTGCTTCACAGCATAGTTAAACTAAGCATATATAAAATAATAACAAATACTAAACGAATGGTAATATAAAATACCAAGACAAATAAAGCAAAACTAAAATAAAACCCAAGGAAGCGATGACTCTCAGTTCGTGTTAAAAGCCAAGGAGTAGAAGTACGTTTATAAACGTGTCTTAAAAACCGGTAAACTTGGTGCACGCCTAAAATGTAGCGGCAGTTTGTTCCACAGGGCAGGACCTCTGACTGAAAAGGCCCTTTCAATAAAAGCTGGTCTGTAGAGCTGAGAGATCTGGAAGGAGTATAAGGCGCTGAAATATAAGAAGGAGCTAGACCGTTAAGAGCTTTAAAAACAAACAATAAAACCTTAAAATCAACCCTCAAACTGACTGGAAGCCAATGTAAAGTTGTGTTAGGCCCAGCTAGTTTGCCGTCAAAACGGGTTGTGGCATTCAGTGGTGTATCTCTCAATTGCAGTCAATGAGATTTTGTTACATTTTTGTGAGTGAGATCATGTCTCATTATGTCTTGAAGCAATGCGAGTATTTTAAAATATGATAGTAACATCCAGCAGAGATTCAGATATACATGCCCTGTTAGTTTGCCACCCAAAAGGGCTGTGGCATTCAAAAATGTATATTTTAGTTGTAGTCAGAGAGATAATGTTGCATTACATCTTGAGGGAATGTCGGCATATTGGCTTTTGATACCTAACGTCCAGCAGAGGGTGGTTTGTTTGCTGCCTAAATGGGCTGTGGCAATCAAAGATGCATCTCTCAATTTGAGTCACTGAGGTTTGTTGCATTTTGTTTTGGAGCGGTAAAGCCATGATGAATTTTAATACGAGCCAGCTTGCAGCAGAGGCTGCCAGTGATATTTTGCGGCCTAAATGGGCTGTGACTTTCACAGATTCATCTCTGTCCATGATATTTTGTTGTTTTACATCTTGAAGCAATGCAGGCATATTGGATTTTAGTAACTTGGCACCATCCAACAGTTTGCAGCAGTGATTTAGCCCCAACTAGTGTATGGCCTAAATGGGTTGTGGCGTTTGACGATGCTGTGTTATAACTAGTATACATAATAAATACAGTATACCGTTTGACGACTACGTTGTCATGCTGTTTATCAAGAGCTCTGTGGTTTTTAAATGTCAGCCTTGTCACTTATCAAAACAAAAGTTTGATAGATGACTTCCTACAGCATCAAACAGATGTCAAGTCAAGTCAAAGAGCGCGCTTGACATCGCAGCTCTGTTCGCCATGGGGGCTTTGCGGCGTCAGCTGTGGGCTGCGTTGCGGCGATCCGCCTTTATTCTGCCAGCGTTCTTCAGGGAGGCCGGGCAGCGGCTGCTAAGACGTGATTAATTGCCGCAATAAAGCTCATTATGGAGATTAAGCAGGAGTTACAGGAGCTTTATTGATCACTGTCCTTTAAATAACCTTAAAGTTGCTTGTTTGTGCACGATTGTACGCAGGCGGTCAATGTAAAGGGCAACATGGGAGCAATGAAATGTGGTCTGTGAGACGCGCGGGTACGACATAAAATCTTTCCCGTTTGGTCGTCGCAGGAACATAAATCCCCATCATTTTGTCATTGTTTTTGGGACACGCTTACAACTGAAGGGACAAAAGGCGATAAGAGCTAAGTGACACTTCCTCTATAAGACATTGTTTATTTCATGTAAAGCCGTATTTCTAGGAGCTTTACAGAATAAAAGTGAATTATGAAACATTAAATTCCAGTAGTATCTTTTATTAGCTAAATACTCTCCTTTAAAACCTCTTATCCACTCATCATCCTTTTGTCAATTTCAGTGCAAACTATTTTGCTGCCTAAACGGGCTGTGATGCGCAAAGACTAATGTAACAAGGCTATCAAAGAGATTATGCTACACCAATGAAGGCATGTTTTTCACAACTTGGCAACAGAAGGCACTAATTCAATCCCAAGTAGTTTGCAACCTAAACAGACTTTGGTGTTTAAAGACTGATTGAACAATAGAATTGACATTTAAATAAACACAACTGTGATATAGGTCAGTCAGGTAAAGTGAAAAAGGAACAACAACAACAAGGAACTCCCCTAATACTAACATGTGTGAGTCTACATTATGTCCTATTATCACATTTACTATATGGGTACATGATATAGGTTATATAGTTTCAAGGTGACTATAGGTGTGTTGTTTCTTGTCTAGAGGGCTTTAATAATGCTAAAACGGTATTGCCAAGATCGTAAACATGTTATCTATGCTCTAACGACAGAAATATTTCATTTGTAGCTTCATTATGTTTAAAGCAATGGGAGCATACATGATTTCTGTATTAGGCAGCACCCATCAGATGTGGCCAGTCATTTAGGCTCACCAAGTTTGCTGCCTCAACGGGCTGTGGACTTGAAAATGTATCTCACAATTGTAATCAATGAGCATAGTTACTACATCTTGAAGCAATAGAAGCACACGGGATGTCAATACTTGGCAACATCCGGTCTACCCAATTTGCTACCTAAACGGGATGTGACATTTAAAATTGATCTAACAATAGTATCAATTACAAATAATTGAAGCATACAAGGTTGTCCATACTAGGCAATGTTCTCTTTTTCAATCTCTTTTTCTGCCTTAATGGACTGTGGCATTCAGAGATAAACTGAAGCCCATTCAAATGTTGCATAAACGGGCTGAAGCAATCAAAAATTGATCCAACAATAGTATCAATTGGAAACAGTGAAAGGACACAGGACGTCAATACTAGACAACGTAGTAATCGTAATTTAGACTCACCATTTTGCTGCCTAAATGGGCTGTGGCATTCAGAGATAAACTGAAGCCCATTCAAATGTTGCCTAAACGGGCTGAAGCAATCAACACCTGATCAAAAAATAGTATCAATTGGAAACAGTGGAAGGACACAGGACGTCAATACTAGACATCGTAGTAATCATAATTTAGACTCAACTATTTTGCTGCCTAAACGGGCTGTGGCATTCAGAGATAAACTGAAGCCCATTCAAATGTTATACTGCATGCAGGAATCTGTGGCACTGAATGGAGCGTATAATATGGCTGAAGGAGGCTGTTAGGTATACAGCGTTTATGAAGGTCACTACATGGCAGAGGCTTAAACGTTGATTAGTGTCGAGGGAAGAAATAATCAAAACATTTCCGAGCTCCACACAGTCGGGCTGGCGGATGTCGTATGCCTGGCAGCTTGTCTATCCATTACAATGTCCACGTCACTGTTTATTTATCAAGACTGTGAACAAGGACGAGTGCAGGCAGCACCAGGTGTTGTTATTCCTCAAGGCGAAAATCATATGGCAATCGCCAGTTTGATAGACGGCTACCCTACTCTGTTAGATGATGAGGTCAAACAAGTGGCACTTTTGCTTTGTGTGCCATAAAGATTTCAACATATAAACACGTTCATCTTCTTAGTGTAAAGTACAGACTTTTAATGGAATCTCTTTACAGTACATGAGTATAACCTAGTAAAACATCTCAAGGTTCCAGGCACAAATTTCAATACTGAGTCAGATCAAGCAGACGGCTCCAGTGAATTAATCTGATGGCCGCCTAAATGGGCTGCAGCATTCAAGAATGGATCTCACAATTGATGCATATGATATTTTTGAAATAAATTTTCTGCCCAAGTGGGCTGTGGAGTTCATCAGCTGTCTTGTAGTCACTGCTATTGTGTTGCACGTCGTTACGTCTTAAAGAAATGCAGCCGTAATGGATTTCAGTACTTGGAAGTATTCAGTAAAATGTGTCCAACCACTGTCTTGCCTTAACGGGCTGTGGCGTTCACAGACTGATTTAACAATAGCATTGATGTCCGTCTTAATTGAAGTACATTTTTCTACCTTAATTGGTGGTGACATTCAAAGTTCATCCCACAGTTGTCGTCAACAAGTAATCAAAGTATGTGGAATTTCATTCATTCATTCATTTTCTATACCGCTTATCCTCATTAGGGTCGCGGGGATGCTGGAGCCTATCCCAGCAGACTTTTGGGCGAGAGGCGGGGTACACACTGGACTGGTCGCCAGTCAATCACAGGGCGCATATGGACAAACAATTTCGAGTCGCCAATTAACCTAACATGCATGTTTTTGGAATGTGGGAGGAAACCGGAGTACCCGGAGAAAACCCACACACGCACGGGGAGAACATGCAAACTCCACACAGAGATGCCCAACAGAGATTTGAACCCAGGTCTTCCAGATCTCCTGACTGTGTGGCCAATGCGCTAACCACTCAGCCACCGTGCGGCCCGTGGAATTTCAATACCTGGCAACATCAAGTAATTTAGGTTTAGTTTTCTCCCTAAACGGGCTGTGGCATTGGATGTTTATTGGAATCAATCTTGTGTTTTCAATACAAATATGTTGCATGTCTATATGTTTAAAATAAAGGGCACATGTTTTCTTAACTCTGCAGAGGCCGGTCCCAGTCATTTAGGCTATTTTTCTGCCTAAATGGGTTGTGGCATTGGAAGCTTGATGTTGTGTTTTAATGCAAATATGTTGCATGACTATATCTTAAAGTAATTTAAGCATTTTTTGCTCAAGTGTCCAGAAGAGGACACTGGTCTTTTACGCCTCGGTCTCCTGGCTAAACGGGCTGTGGCATTCGAAAATGTGTCATTGTTTGTTTGTTGTTCCAAGTGCTGCACTAAATGGCTTTTGTGCTAAAAGAAAATAAGCTAACACAGCGTGATGCTTCCTACTGGTTATCTCAGGGTCTAGTCATCCGCCATGTTGTCAATTGAGGACAGGACATCAACACCTGCTCAACACCTGCTCCCAGCTTGCGGCGGATAAGTCCCTCGCTCCTACCGTGCAGCCAGCACGACGCTGGAAACATATTCGGAGTTCAGTTTTTTCAGAGCACGCTGTGGAATGTAAAAAAGGCCTTTCTTTTTATCGCGCTAATAACGGCGAGGTGTGCAAGCGTTAGGAGGGGGGTGTTGTGAGCATGACAGCGAGATAAGGGAATAGCAAGGTGCACGTTAGCGTGCCTTATCGGACCGTGCAGGAGAGCATCTAGCCTCGTTTTTTCTTCTTCATCATTCACAATAAAGAAACCTTAAAAATGTGATACGCGCATATGAGACTGACGAGTGTAGAGTGTGAGGCAGTGAGTGGAAGTTTCCTCTCCTTTTATATTGCATCATGTGTACACAGGGTGTGTGTATACTACTGTGGCGGCTGCTGGTTATTCAAGGAGGGAGAAGCTCATTTTCTGGCCTACATCATAAATGTGTTTACTATTTATTTGTAAATTCTACCCTCCGTTCCTAGTCGTTTTTAACAAAGACAAAGTCCCTGGGGATCAGTAGTCTCTGGATCAGTTCAGAGCAACGGAATGAATAACTTGAAAAATGCTTGGTTGGAAGTTTAAACTTCAAGATTGCCGATTTGCTCATTTCACTGTCAATCAAAAAGGCATTCTGCCTTAGACAAATCATCTAATCATCAAGCAGAAGCCGAGCGCTTGGGCCAGCCCACTGCCCCATACACTTACACTTGTCTATTATTATCAGTGAGAAGTAACCATCTTAACTTTAAATAACATACACTTTAACCCTTGTATAATGTTGAAAAAAAATTACATTATGTTGTCAGTCATTTTGACCCATTCTGTATAAATCCATGCAAAAGAGTAAAAAACAGGTTAATCCAATTAACATATTTATTTTAGATTATATGAACATTTAGAAAAGAATAATACAATACATTTTTAATTTTAATCATTTTAATTCCAATACTATTTTAAGAACTATTTGAACTTTTCACAAACAAGTCATTTGACTTGCTCCATTTTCAATAATTGTCTGCAGATGTAGTTCTTGCATTTCACACAACAGGTACTTGTTTTACTGCCATTTTGGTAGGGAGAGCCCGGGCATCTTTTCCTTTCTTCACACCTGTATCCAGCGGATGCATTGCAGATTGGTTGGGTGACGTGAGTTGGAATTTTTCAATGACAACTTCTGTTTTAGGTGGCCTGGATCGACTCTGCATCCTGGGAGTGACAAGTGCTTTGCCGAGTTGTTCGGTTGTTGCCGATGTCGGAACAATTTGCCGCATTCCTTTGTTGGTCGATTTCAGTCCACAGGACAAATGCATTGTAGGCAGACACATCCACAATGTTGTAGAAAATCACCAAAGGCCATTGCGCAGTCTTGCACTGGCAGCTGTTTGTTGCTGTGACTTTGTTTCAATTGTCAACTCCTCCTTTGGTGGAGTCATAGTTTATTATCATTTGTGGCTTCATGTCTTCTCTTGTGCTCAGAGATGCATCTGTGTGCATTGTGCTCATTACAAGAACATTCTTGTTTCTCTTTGGGGTTTCTCACAGAAAGCAAATATTGAGGAATGCACAGGTCTGCCCTGTACCTTCAGAATAGTTCTGGCTTGTTTCTTCTGACTGTTCCCAACATAGTCAGCTTCCTCTTCTGAAGTTCATCTCCAAGGCGATAGAATGTAAAGAAGTTGTCGCATGTGTTGTTGTGACCTTGCAGCCCCTCACTCATCTCCAACATAACACGCATCCCCTGATTCTTCTCAGGTGCTTTTCCAGGTAGCTTTCCTGTGTATACTTGCATATTCCATGCATAGCTAGATTTTGCATCACAGGCTACCCATAATTTGATGCCATACTTGGCGGGCTTGTTTGGCATATACTGTCGGAAAGGACAACGCCCCCTGAATGGAACAAGGCGCTCATCAACAGTAACGTGGGGACCAGGATTGTACATCAAAGGCCGAATTCCGACCCATTTATCCCATACATCTTTGATCGCAGCTAACTTGTCTCTTTAACATCGAACAGATCTGGTGTTGCGGTTGTCAACGCGGATCACACGAGATATCATGTGGAATGTCTCCAAAGACATTGTGGCTCTGAAGATTGGCCTTCCATTTTTTTTCATTCCACAGACTTGCAGTTGCTTCTCCTTTTGACCTGTACACTCCAGCTAACACCAGAATTCCAATGGAAGCATACAAGTCCGTCTGGTCCTGTGGCTTCCATTTCTCTTGAAATACACGCCTTCCCTCCAAACTAGTCATGCCAGTATAATCTTCTCTGTTGGTGGGGATATAAAAAGCTGAAATGCTGATTGAATATTATCAATTCGTGTGACAGCAAATCTTGTAGGACCGGGAGTCATTTTGATGACACAGGAAGATGACAGTCTACCTCCACTTTGGTGTGGTGATGTGGACCATTTTATCTGGCCATCTGCAGATGCCCATGTCTCCTCTGTGGATGATGACTGCTGCATTTCTTGGTTTTCAGCTGATGGAGAAGCAATGGCAAACTCGTCCTCTGAATACTCCTCATCACTCTGCATCACTATCCCAGTTCAAAATCTGTGCCACAGCTTCTTTAACTGCTAACCTTTTGGAGCTCATTTTTGGTTCTTGTCAAAGAGGTGGCATGAGAAAAGTGACTGTAACAAGGGTGAGAAAGTTCCGCCTCCAATCCCACCTAGGCCTCAGAGCAATCTAACGCAAAATACATAAAAAAGATATGACATGTGACAAGGGCAAGCACGAGAACGTTCCACCTCTACAAAGTACATCAAAGAAACATGTTTATGTTTGATCTGAACAACTATTATACTACCCACATTAAAGTGTCTGGGTCAAAATGACCCGCAACATCATCTTTGTAAACACACTCTGCACAAACCTTGTACTACACACTAAAGAGTCCAGATTTACACACCAGAAGATGAGAAAAAGTCACAAAATTGTAGGAAGAATAAGAAAGGACAACCAGTACTTTGGTCACCATGAAAACTGAGAAGGGACAAATTGACCCTTAACAATATTTTAAAGACACTAGAGTTAAGGTATATGGATAAAAACCTAGGACGACTTAACGTGTCTACATGAAAAAGGTCAAAAGTAAAAGTCCCATTTTTCATCTCATCTTTTATTAAAACATTTCTCAAAGCACGAAACTTGTGGCAGTAATCTAACATACTCAGCTCAGCTTCCCCTAAAATGGCCAAAATACGCGCTTGAATACCTTAATCTTTTGTTCAGAATCAGCTACTTCTAACAGGTAACTGACACAACTTCCTATGCATTCATCCCCACGGTGCCACAGCACACAGTCTGACGCTGAGTTTCTATTGACCTCATTGGGGAAGCGTAGGGTGGGTTGTTCCACTTCGTGAAACTGGGTGGTCATTGGGGAAATGCTGGGCTTTGTCCCGCCCACAGAACGCTCAGCATCTCCGGGTGTCTATGGGGCTGTGGGCTCGCCCAAACGCTCGGCTTCTGCATGATGATTGGATAATCTGTCCAAGGCAGAATCCATTTTTGACAGTGTAAAGAGCAAATCATCGACCTTGAAGTATAAACCTCCACCCGAGCATTTTCCAAGTTTTTCCTTTTGTTGTTCTGAACTGATCCAGAGACTTTACCCAACCTCAGCAAATGTGTCTTTGTTAAAAACGCCTAGGAACAGAGAGTAAAATTTACATATCAATAAATGAACACATTTATGTTCTACACCGGAAAAAAATTAGCTTCCCCCTCCATGAATGACCAGCAGCTGCCATTGCATTCTAGTATTGCTAAAGTTTGTGTCCTCCTTTCCCACTGCTTAATGTTAGAGTGCAAAGTTACAGTGTTTATGCAAAATGTGGATGAAATGCACAATTTTGGAGACACACACTCTGTCTGAGACAGGCGTGAACAAATACAGCTCATTAGCATTAAAGCTACAGACACTCTTTGGGTATGACCAGGATGGACAGGATCAGGAATGAGCACATCAAAGGTGATGTTAGAGGTTTCGGAGATAAAGTCAGAGAGGCCCGACTGAGATGGTTCGGACATGTCCAGAGTAAGACCAAAGAGGAAGTTTATGGACGTAGTGAAAGAGGGCATGAAGGTAGCTGGCGTGGGAGAAGAGGATACAGAAAACAGGGTTAGATGGATGCAATAGATTTGCTGTGGCGACCGCCTGAAGGGATATGCTGAAAGGAAAAGAAGAAGAAGAAGACACATAAATAGGCATGTTCCCAGTAGGGTTTAATACAATCACTACCACTACCACACAATACCAGCAACAAGAATCAAAGCTAGAATTTTGAACACACATACAATGCACAATTTAGGAACCTTTGACAATTATTTCAAATACTATAATATTATACTTTCAAATGCCCCACATGTGTAGTAAAGTACAATTTCAGCTGCACCAAAAGGTGAAAAAACATACAGTATCTGTCTCCACCGATAAGTTAAAAGCAGCAATTTGAACTCAAGGCTTATTTATTTATTTAGTGCTTTCACTCTTTCTAATCTACAGGTGAGCAAGCTGCAGCCGAGGTTGCCAGCGATAAGCAGATTCATTGACGTGGGACACTTTTGGCATCATTTCATTCCCACTCCTATTAAAGCGTATTGATCTCTGATCTCCGCCTGGTTTCTAAACCCCCACCACACAAATAAGGCAGACGCTCAGACTTCAAATGTCTCCTAAAGTCATTCATTTTCCCCTAAACCAGCATCAGCAAACTTCACTTGAAAGTATTTGAGGTTTGGTGATTAAACTCCCCTTCGTGCTTATTAAATCAACGGTTTTAATCACCCTGCAGCTTCACACATGGAGTGGGCGGCCAGTTTAGCCTTCCAGATGCAGATTAAACATCCAAGAAAACATCAAGGAATTTCATTTAATCTCGCCTGTTTTGGTGAACAAAGTGTTCGGCCGATAAAGTGTGTGTAGTCAACATAAATTCTGTCATTTTAGAACACTCCTGGAAGTGTGTCTTGCATGAAATTAAAACAAAGGCGCCTGCACAGTTGAACAAATATTAAATGGAGGGAGATATAAAGGTAATCGCTGCTTGGTTGTCACCAGGAGACAACAACAACACAGCAGGAGTAATATGCCATGTGACTAACTTTGATGAATAATACGTTTTACAGGAGACTTGCTTGAGTTCAAGAAGAAAAAAAATCCCGAAGACAACCAACAAGGCCAATGATGGGGATGAAATTGACATCATTTTATCTACTGCGAGGATAAGCTGTTTATAAAAGACTTCTGGCCATTAAAAACAACATATACAGCTAATTATGTTGTTTGTAAAGTCATCATATTATCTAATACTACTCAATCTGGGTAATTAACAGAAAAAAATAAATGTTTATACAAACCAATTTGACCTGAGGGCCCGGCGTCCTGTAGCGTGCCCGGTGCTCACTGTCCAGCACCGTAGAGCTCGAATGGCATTTGCCATAGACCACCACGATTGGCAACTACACCACTGGCGCCCTGTGTTCTTCACCCGATGAGAGCAAGTTCAACCTGAGCACATGCGACAGACGAGAAAGGGCTGGAGATGCCGTGGAGAACGTCATTCTGCCTGCAACATCATTCAGAATGCCCGGTTTGGTGGTGGGTCAGTGATGCTCTGGGGAGGCATATTCCTGGAAGGATGCACAGACCTCTACAAAATAAAGTCACCATGACTGCTATTAGGTATAGGGATGAAATCCTT
>QODF01000041.1:1852209-1862573 GCA_024372805.1 Oostethus manadensis
TTCTCAATCCCACTGACATGCCTTCCATAGAGGAAGCAGAGTCTGAGGATACGTACGTGGACAGTTCTATCACCGTGGCTGAGGTAATTGGGGTAGTCAAATCACTCCCCAGTGGCAAGGCTCCGGGGGTAGACGAGTTCCGCTCAGAATTTCTCAAGGCTCTGGATGTTGGAGGACTGTGTTGGTTGACACGCCTCTACAACATTGCATGGAAGTCAGGAACAGTACCTCTGGACTGGCAGACCGGGGTGGTGGTCCCCATTTTTAAAAAGGGTGACCGGAGGGTGTGTTCCAACTATAGGGGGATCACACTCCTCAGCCTTCCTGGGAAAGTCTACTCCAGGGTGCTGGAGAGAAGGGTACGACCGTTAGTCGAACCTCGGTTAGAGGAGCTGCAATGTGGTTTTCGTCCCGGTCGCGGAACACTGGACCAGCTCTACACCCTTGCAAGGGTACTCGAGGGTATGTGGGAGTTTGCCCAACCAGTCTACATGTGCTTTGTGGACCTGGAAAAGGCATTCGACCGTGTCCCTCGTGGTGTCCTGTGGGGGGTGCTCCGGGAGTACGGGATTGATGGTCCGCTTCTACGTGCCATTCGGTCCTTGTACAATCGAAGCAGGAGCCTGGTTCGCATTGCCAGCAGTAAGTCGAGCTTGTTTCCGGTGAACGTTGGCCTCCGCCAAGGCTGCCCTTTGTCACCGATTCTGTTCATAATCTTCATGGACAGAATTTCTAGGCGCAGTCAAGGTGTTGAGGGAGTCCAGCTTGGTGACCTTAGGATCTCGTCTCTGCTATTTGCAGACGATGTGGTCCTTATGGCCTCATCAGGCTGTGACCTTCAGCGTTTACTGGAGCGGTTTGCAGCTGAGTGTGAAGCTTCTGGGATGAGACTCAGCACCTCCAAATCCGAGGCCATGGTTCTCAGTCGGAAACGGGTGGACTGTACCCTCCGGGTTGGGAGTGAGGTCTTGCCTCAGGTGGAGGAGTTCAAGTATCTCGGGTTCTTGTTCACGAGTGAGGGAAGGTTGGAGCGTGAGATCGACAGACGGATCGGTGCAGCATCTGCAGTAATGCGGTCGCTGTACCGGACCGTCGTGGTGAAGAGAGAGCTGAGCCGGAAGGCAAAGCTCTCTGTTTACCGATCGATCTACGTTCCCACTCTCACCTATGGTCATGAGTTATGGGTCATGACCGAAAGAATGAGATCGCGGATACAAGCGGCGGAAATGAGTTTCCTCATTTCCAGACTGGACTCACCCAAAGCGATAGGGTGAGGAGCTTGGCCATCCGGGAGGAGCTCAGAGTAGAGCCGCTCCTCCTTCACATCGAGAGGAGCCAGTTGAGGTGGCTCGGGCATCTTGTCCGGATGTCTCTCAGGCGCCTCCCTGGTGAGGTGTTTCGGGCATGCCCAGCCGGGAGAAGGCCCCGGGGAAGACCTAGGACACGCAGGAGGGACTATGTCTCACAGCTGGCCTGGGAATGCCTTGGTGTCCTCCCGGTGGAGCTAGAAGAGGTCGCCGGAGACCGGGAAGTCTGGACTTCCTTACTGAAAAGTTTGCCCCCGTGACCCGGACCCGGATAAGCGGAAGAAAATGGATGGATGGATGGCCTCCACGTTCACCTGACCTAAAGCAAATAGAACACCTTTTGGACATTATGTTTAGGTCCATCCGGTGCCGCCAAGTTGCTCCTCAGACTGTCCAGGAGCCACACAAACTACTGAGAATCATTTTGAGTTGCTACAATGACATTTTGGCAAAATGGATTAGTCTGTTGCATCATTGTGAAGCATACAAGCGTATTTAAGAGTCAAATTGCATGCTGGGTATGACAAATTTGGACGTGTTGCCAGGTCTGCACTAAAATTTAAAGTGCTCCCTGCTTCTTGCGCTCCCCCCCCTGACAGTTCATCACCACCCCCACTATTTGAGAAGCACAGCATAACCCAATATTTATTTAAATAAATGCATTGTTGATTTGATTAAAATTTTTTGTCTTCAGGAAATTTTGCTTGAACTTTAAAGGATTGTCTGTTTGTTTGCCATTGCTTTATTGAGAGCAAAATAAATTTCCCCTTACACTATACAGAAACTCTCTCCAGAACACACAGCCAACCTCTTATGTTGCACATCAAACCGCGATGGAGGTTTGGGCCTTTTGAAGCATCTCTCTTCCCTCCTCAAAGCTCTACCATCGGGCACATGATGTTCAGTGCAGGCTGCTCAGCTGAAGTCTGCATGTACGGATGATTTACACAATTCACTGCTTCTGCCGTTGCATAAAGCCTGCTGGTATTTTCTAACATTTCAGATGATGAGAGTGTGCGTCATGCTATGGGTTGAGCGCTGCCACTGCTAAGGATTGTCTGTAATCGGATTGCAGAAGCAAGCAGGAAGGAAGGACGGCAAAGACATGATCCCGCTTTTCTTTGCCTTGCTGAATTGAAAGCAAATGAATTGAAAGCAAATGAATTTAATGCAAATGAATTTAATGCAGTTGAATGTAATGCCATTAATGTGACATTTGGATGCGTTCAGGATGGTTTGAACTTGAATCTTTTCCACTATGTGACATTTAGGACTAATAAATAATGCACAGCAAGGTTACATCGGATTGCTATCATTTGCTTCTACTGCTGGTGAAAGCCTCACCCAGTAGTGTCCCCACTGGGCCGTCCCACCCTCTTTCACTTATATCCTCAAGGGTGGATTTGTGTGTTTATTTGCATGTCTGTTGGAAATCTGCCACGCAGCTTCTTTACAATGTTGCAGTACATGGTGGAATTCATGTTTCTCCTCCGTGAACCACAGCTCCCGAGTCCGGGCAGCACTCATGCAGCCCAAGACACAAATCTATTGCTATTCACTTGTGTTGTCAGAGATTTAGGCAATAACATTTTAATTCTTCCACCTTCTATGGCAGTTACCCTCACTAGGATTGCGGGTATCCAGGAACCTTCCAGGAGAGTACCCGGAGAAAACCCACCCGTGGGAAAAACGTGCCCAATGGAGATTTGCACCCTGATTTTCCAGATTTCCCGACTGTGTGGCTAATCACGCTGCCATTTTCAGCTGATGGTCCATCTACACTGCTACACAAGCTGTACCCTGACTACTCTGAAATATATCCATGTTTACGTTCTATAAACTTCTTGAGATAAAACCGTACCTCACCAGTCCCAGTTTTTAAGCAACTGTACTTCAATCTGTCAGGACAAAATTACAGTGTCAAGGGTCGAATCAGTCGTGATTAAAGATCGGGTCTAAGTGTCACGGAGTCTCACCAGCGGTCTAACGAGGAGAAAAGCCACTCCACCTGTCATCACCTTCATTGTAAACACTTACCTCTGCGCTCGCCATTGATTAGCAGGCGGCTTGCTGTCATCAATCACGGCCGGTTCCTCTCAGCGACGTTGATAATTATGACGTCTCCGTCAGGGGGCTGTGATTAGGAGAAGCAGGAGGCCAATAGGCTTGATGATAAGCGTGCAGCGAGATGTAACGGACCTAGTAAGTTGGCCCGCTTGATGGTTCTATTATCTGTGCTTCCAGTGACGTGCGGTCAGGGGAGGCAGGTGAGGCAGAGCCTATTATCTCTTCAAGCACTGCATTGTTCATATTGTGAGAATCAATGATAGCAATATCCCGCCGTGCATTTCTTCCTCTAATGATAAATCCCCATTCTCTTTGTGGAAGAATGTGGCTAAGTGCACTTATGTGGCAAATATTAAAAATAGATTACAGGGGTCCATTCGGAGGTAAGTGGTTCCATAAACGCAACGAATGGCACCAAGGAGTATCGTGAAGACTGCCGACATCACCTTGAGGGTCTCATCCACTTAATGATGCTGCGTGCTGCTTTCTTTTTTTCCCAACAAATGGCAGTCATTTTGTTTTGGGGCCCTGAGGCTCCGCTTAAATCTACCATTTGTGTAAGACACGCTGATCTTTTTACATTAAGGAACATCATCTGCACAATTCAACATGTCTGAAACGGGGTATTATTTATTTATGTGTTATTATTTATTTATCTGTTATTAATCTCACCCCTTCCGAATATCTATTACTGATCATTCGTATTAATGCATATTGACTTTTACATTATGACACTAACATTTTGTTCACATCCTGTGTAAAAAAAAGAAAGACAAATGTTTTTAAAAAAAAGGTAAAACATTTAATTGAAAAAAATTAAAATATAGGGTTGTCAAAAATAGGACGTTTCATTAAAGTTAAAATGTTAGGGTTATTAACGCATGCATATCATGTCAAGCTACATCTTGGAGCCACAGTAGTCACTCTGACGCTTATTATTAACTTCATTCTGAACTGAACACATCAACAGCAGTGCAATTCCAACATCATATATATATTTCCTACTCACAAACACGCCCCTACTAGTCAGCTCGTCCGGGGAATGATGTTCACTGACACTCCAAAAATCACAATAGCGTCTTTATTATGTGTGTATATGTGGTCTAAATAACCAGAAAGACAAAGAAATACAGTAGGCAGGTATTCTTATCGCCCACTGTCATTTTTCTACAACCCTTGGTAAGATTTGCTGCATTTAAGTATGCAAGGAAATCTCAGAAAATACATCTTCATTGAAAAAATGTGAATTCCATACAGTATAAGTTACGTCAAGTCAATGAATGCACCCCTTCTGGGCTCAAAATAACGCAGTTGAAGTGTAATTGAAATGTCCTGCTGCAAAGAAATTAGCGGGAGGAGCCGCTGGCGTGGCCAGGCAATGTATACAAATTCTTTTTAAACTTGGGACACACACAAGGGTCACCATCATTTGGAACAGTCACGTCAATACTCCCATCTTCAGTGAAGGTAGAGTAACCTTTAATGTTAATTTTTTCCCTTCAATTCATCCTTTATATGTTTTCATATGCATTTTGAAAACTAACCCACCATTCCAGGGTGTACACCGCCTCACTCCCAAAGTCAGGTGGGATAGGCTCCAGCATAGCACGCCACCCTACTGAGGATAAGCGGCACAGAAAATGAATGGATGGATGTAAAACTATGGTTGTAAAGCTATAAAAAACGTGTTAACATTTCTGGCTTTCTGGGATTTCTGGGAATGATGCTGACCAAAGTTCCAGTGTACATAAAACACTTATGTTGTATTGAATGGTCAGCTGAAGAGCTAATCAAACCAACTGTTTATTACATTCATAAGGTGTTTGTGGCACTTTGGAGGAAGTTTGAGTTGAGAAACTGGAGGTGGAACAGAGGAAAGAGAGGCTGTTTACAAGAAGGAAAATCTTGGTTTGTGCTTCCAGCCAGATTTCCCCTACAAGAGACGCACTCCTCCATAAGCCATCTTTGGGGAAAGGTGTGGACAGCTGCCAGGGGCTGTGGGGGTTTGGAGCTGTCCTGCACAAAAAAGCCTGCTGCCAGCCAGCACCTTTTCCCAGGCAGCAGACGGGTTGAAAGGTGCCATTTTGACCACGGAGGTGCTTCCACGCCAGCAAGTCTCTGAGCCGATTTGAAGGCGCTCCTTCCCTGGGACTGGGAAATCTTCCCTAGTCCCGAAAGTCGATTAAAGCCAACAGCTGCGTTTCAGGCTCTGCCATGCAACCTTGCTCGAGCTACAAAAAAGCAAAAAGCTATACAGTAATGATTTGCCTACAAAAGTTACGGCTGTGCACCATCACTTAGGACCCTCCACACAACTTTACCTATCATTCCCAAGTTGCTTTTTAACCAACCAACAAGCAGCATCTTCCCTCACATGACTCGCCCAGCAGAAAAGAAGGCCGGGTTCATTGCTCAGCAGCCACCAACTAAATATCCATGGGGGGTGGAGAAGAAGGGAAATCAATACTTCCATTCTGCCGCTTTTAGGGTCCTTGTAGACCTTGTCTCTGGCGATACTAAAAGTATGTTAATGTAATTTATTGAAGCTCTTACCCTAATCACACACATTGGCCATAATTACAAAGCATGACGGGTGCCGGATGTCTAATTGCTAATGCTTTTTTCCCGGAATTTGTCCTCTATTCCTTGAGTGTAATGACTTACAAAGATGGGAAAGTGCTTTGTTGCTCCTTCTGCCCGCTTTACTTGTCTCGGCTGATTGAGCTGACGTACTTTTAACCCTTTAGCCGTGATTTTGGGTTGCAAAAAGAGTAGATGTAAAACATATATTGGGATACACACCGTAATGAGTTCACTTGAGTCACTTGACTCATGGTAATTTACATTTGAGTCTTACGTCATCGTAGTCTGCAGTGTTCCCAGTCAGTCTGTTAACTTCTGTCAATGAACCAATTCAGCACTATCATCTTGTGGTGTTTGGTATACTGTATCTCCACGGCCTCCAGTTAGTGAACCAATTGACAGGAATCATCTGAGCATCTGTTAACTTGAGTCAGTGAACCAACTGAAATGAATGTTCCGGAAACTCAGCCTACGTGAGTCAGTCAACCAATTTCCTGTAAGTCCTATGACTCAAGTTAGTGAACCAATTGAAACGAGTCATCTGAGTGTCTCCAGTGAGTTGTTGGTTCAGGTCAACTGATTTGAAGTGACACACCTGCAGGTCAAAGACGAATAATCACATGGTACGTGTCATCATGACCCTGATAGACACCATTTTTAACCAAACAGCCTTTAGTCACACATCACTAGACAACAATATCTGCAGTGTAAATACACATTAATGTCAATTCCATACGTTTATAATTATACAGTAGATAATATAATTTCAGATTCATTTCATAATTTCATGAATAATCTGGCAAAGAGCTGCCATGCATGAAATAAAGACTAAATCAATTCAGACTCTTTCAGAAATCGCAGGAGGCGTTACCGTTGTCAAAGAAAAAGCGGAAGAAGCCTTCTTACAGCTTGAGGATGTCATTAGCGTCGCTATCATTCTGGAGGAAGATATTCTTCTCCTAGAACTCCATGATATGCCAAACACTGTGGCAACAGTGATGGGATTGTTGTACATACTTAACATTGACCACCCAAAACCGATGAAATATATATTTGGAACTTTTCAGCGTGTTTTCACAGGTATAGGCTCTGAGGCCTGCAGTGCAAAGATGCATGGAATGAATAATAATTTGCTCCAGTAAGACGGTCGCTGAGTGTCACCAGCTGGACCAATTGTTGGATGCATAGTGGAAGGGTCAGATAATTTAATGAAACCTAGTCATTTGTTTAACAAGCTCATGTATGTTACACTACATAGTTTCTGTCAATAATGTTAGTCAGACTGATCTTGAGCCCATTTCCTAGGATGTTCATGTTGAATGTTCCATGAATGAAAAGGTATTGTTAGATAAAATCGCCTCGGGGTCTGAAAGAAAGGCCTTACACAGCAAGTGCCAGGAATGAATTTGCACATGTTGTGCGTAAACAGAATAGAATAGAATTTGAAATTGTCATTTACAAGCTAAGCAGTATTTGTGCAATCTTTTGCTTGGAAAATCATACATGCAGTGGCAGGCAAAAGTTTGGGCACCCCTGATAATTGTCAAGATTTTCCTTTAAAAATCATTAGGTGTTTGGATCAGCAGTTCAGTTAAATATATCACATAGCAGACGAACACAGTGATATTTGAGAGGTCAAATGTTTTAAAACGTTTTTAGGATTTACTGAAACCGTGCAATAATTATCTAAACAAAATTAGGCAGGTACAAAAATTTCGGCACCCTTGTTGATTTATTGTTTTGAATACTTTTAGAAGTAATTATTGGAACACAGAATTTGTTTGGTAAGCTAACTGAGCCTTGACTTACATACACAGGTCATGCCAGTCATGAAAAAGTGTATTTAAGGCGGCCAATTGCATCTTCCCTGAAGTGCGGCAAAATGGGAGCCAAGGATTTTTCAACATCATGGCTTGGGGGAAAGATACAAAGAGCTATCTCAGAAATTCCAGCTGTCAGTTTGCACTGTGACGATAAAAGATCCCAAACGCAGTTCTGGTTAAGGCAGGGCAAAAAATAGACTTACAAGCAGAGGTGAAGCATGGTGAGAATAGTCAAACTCAACCAACAGACCAGCTCCCAAGACCTACAACATGATCTTGCAAAAGGAGGATCTACTAAATATTGATGTCATTTTTCTGTTGGGGTGCCCAAATTTATGCACCTACCTAATTTTGTTTAAATAATTATTGCACACTTTCTATAAATCCTAAAAACTTCATTTCACTTCTCGAATATCACTTTATATGATGTATTTCACTGAAATTGCTGATCCAAACAACTAATGCTTTATAAAGGAAAATCTTGACAGTTGTTAGGGGTTCCCAAACGTTTGCATACCACTGCATACATAGTTGATTGATTTTCCAGACTGTCTCTTGACGAGGCGTAATGGAAAGATAGATTTCTATTTATGTCTTTGTTAAACAAAAACAGCGGTTTTCTGGTCTCGTTATAACACTTCAGTGAGCTGCACAATGTCAAATTAAGAAAAATATAACTTTTCATTCCGCCTTTCTGCGTGTTTGCCCTTCTCGTCCGTCGGCACCTAAACCCGCATGTGTGTATCATTAAGTCCCACATCCTACTTCCCACAACCTTCTTAAATGGCGCCTCTTGCCGCTAAGTGATTTTCCCGGGACTCCTAAGGGTGATGAAGCGCACTCAGCAGCCACCCGCTGAGCTTTGTCCCAAAAGACACAAGACAATATTCACAACAGTGACTTTTGACAGGATGGCTGGTAAAGGGAAAGTCTTGTAATGCACCCTCATCTTCACAGCGGAGACAAACAAGCCCCACGGAACCACCGAATGGCTCTGATGGAGACAAAATGTTATAAAAATATAATTTCCCTTCCTGTCTCATGGAAAGCGCTCTCCCGGTGCCCACTCCCACAGATGCCTTCCAGAATATGCCGTTCAAGGTGGCACTTGAAAAGCTACTTTGGGCTGCTAAATGGACTTGTATTGTCCTACACTTAGGATTTGTACACGCCTAGAACCTTTTTATAATAGTGTTGTTGTTACTTTCATAGCTGAGATGTCTGCTTTTTATGTTTATATTTTGGATACCAGAGGTGGGAGCGAGTCAGTGTTTTGCAAGTCTCACGTAAGTCGCAAGTCAAGTCTCAAGTAAAGATGTGCAAGTCCAAGTAAAGGCTCAAGTCAGGGCAAGATAGGTTGAGTCAAATCTAAAGTCATAGGCTTGAAATTTTCGATTCCATACAAGTCATAAACACTGTGTCTCCCAAAAAACTGCTGTTTTTACAATGTCCCAAACAATCACATTTGACAAATACACTTGATGCATTTTCAATAGTTTAGTTTTGTTTACAATTAGGTACACAAAAATACAGTATTTACTAATGACTAATAACTAACTAATTTGTGTGTGTGTGTGTATATACATACACGTAGACACACACACGCACACACACACACCAGCACGCACTCACCCACAGTGGCTGAGTGGGTAGCATGTTGGCCTCAGAGTCAGGAAGTTCAGGGTTCGAATCTCCATTGGGCATCTCTGTGTGGAGTTTGCATGTTCTTCCAGTGCATGCGTGGGTTTTCTCCGGTTACTCCGGTTTCCTCCCACATTCCAAAAACATGCATGTTAGGTTAATTGGCGACTCTAAATTGTCCATTAGAGTGTGAATGTGAGTGTGAATGTTTGTATGTCTGCCCTGCGATTGACTGTCGACCAGTCCAGGGTGTACCCCGCCTCACGCCCAAAGCCACCTGGGATAGGCTCTAGCATACCCGCGACCCTAATAAGGATAAGCGGTATAGAAAATGGATGGATGGATATATATATATACCGTTCAAAAATTTGGGGTCACTTAGAAATGTTTATTTTTAAAACAAAAGCACAGTTTATTTCAATGAAGATAACTTGAAACTAATGAGAAAAATACTCTATACATTGTTAATGTGGTAAATGACTATTCTAGCTGCAAATGTCTTGTTTTTGGTTCAATATCTATATAGGAGTAAATAGGCCTTTTTCCAGCAGTGTTTGCTGCCTAAGCAAGCTATAAAACCCACCTTCCTTTGAGCACGTTGAGTATCTGAACCATTACATTTGTGGGGTCGATGGCCAGAAAAAAACAACTTTCATGTGAAACTCGACAGTCTATTCTTGTTCTTAGAAATGAAGGCAATTCCATGCGTAAAAGTGCCAGAAATTTCTAAGTGACTCCAAACTTTTGAACGGTAGTGTATATATACAGTGGTGTGAAAAACGATTTGCCCCCTTCCTGACTTTTTATTTGTTTGCATGTTTGTCACACAAAATGTTTCTGATCATCAAACACATTTTAATATTAGGCAAAGATAACACAAGTAAACACAAAATGCAGCTTTTATGAATGTTTAATATAAAATGAATATTTTATATAATTTGGG
>QODF01000041.1:1863588-1876491 GCA_024372805.1 Oostethus manadensis
GATCTTGGCATGATGTCTAGCATTTGAGGTGCTTTTGGTCTACTTCTCTGTGTCAGGTAGCTCCTGTTTAAGTGATTTCTTGATTGAAACAGGTGTGGCAGCAATCAGGCCTGGGGGTGGCTACAGAAATTGAACTCAGGTATGATAAACCACAGTTAAGTTATTTTTCAACAAGGGGGGCAATCACTTTTTCACACAGGGCCATGCAGATTTGGAGTTTTTTTCCTCCCTTAATAACGTAAACATTAATTTTAAAACTGCATTTTGTGTTCAATTATGTTATCTTTGACTAATAGTTAACTATTTTTATGACCAGAAACATTTAAGTGTGACAAACAAGCATATTTACAAAATTTATATCTTTTTACATAAAATGAATGCATTTATAATTGTAGTTGTGTATTGTTTACCACAGAGATTTACATCCCTGCTTACTATAAATAAAAACGTATTTCTGTCTGCGATTAAATGGGACTAATAATTAGTTAACTATGGACAAAATGTGATTAAATCGCAATAGAAATTGTAATCGTTTGACCTAATATATTTATACTATATTGTGTGTATGTATGTACAGTGGTGTTCAAAATAATAGCAGTCCAACGTGACTAACCAGATTTATCACTGGTATTCATATATTTTTATTGCTACATGGCAAATGAATTACCATTCGGTGCAGTAGATTCTCAGAAAACAAACAAGACTCAGCATTCATGATATGATTGTTTAATGCTGTGCAACTGGGCAATTAGTTGAAAGGGGGGGTTCAATCAGTGATCAGTGATCAATTTTGTGGAAAAAACAGGCGTGAATCAGGTGGCCCCTATTAGTGGATGAAACCAGCACTTGTTAAAAATGAATTTCTTTTTAAAAGCTTGAAGAAAATGGGTCGTTCAAGACATTGTTCCAAAGAACAGCGTACTTTGATTAAAAAGTTGATTAGAGAAGCAAAAACTTATGAAGAGGTGCAAAAAATGTTTGGCCGTTCAGCTAAAATGATCTCAATGCCTTAAAATGGAGAGCAAAACCACACGTGGAAGAAAATGGAAGACAACTATCAAAATGGATGGAAGAATAATCAGAGCGGCAAAGACTCAGCTAATGGTAAACTCTAGGATTATCAAAGACAGTCTGGAGTTACCTGTAAGTACTGTGACAGTTAAAAGACGTCTGTGTGAAGCTAATCTATTTTCAAGAACCCCCTGCAAAGTCCCTGTGTTAAAAAAAAGGCATGTGCAGAAGAGGTTACAATTATTTTTGGGTCCAAGGGCCTCAGACAGTTTGTGAGACGACCCCCAAACTCTGAATTCCAGCCACAGTACACATTGAAGACAGTGAAGCATGGTGGTGCAAGTATCATGATATCAGCACGTTCATTCATCTTTGGGTTGATAAAAACGGATAATATGTATTTGGTATTGAATGGGTTCATTTAACAACAAACCACATCAGGAAGTTGCCCACAGCCACAGCAGCTGTTGATGCTGATGTTTTCTGACCCACTGATAATTATAGACTCCAGAGGTTTTGAGCTTTTGTAGACCACGCCCCTGGCGGTTCTAGGAGACTTTGGTTAATTTAATAGAGTTGATAATTGGAGCATTTAAACAATTTTTGGCACCCTCTTAGTGAGGAGAAAACTGCAGTGCTGGTACTCAAAGGGCGGAGCTATCTACACTGCTGACAGACAGTTGATTGAGAAAAGATGGTCACTTCCATGTTCGTGGGATTCGATTACCAAAATGCTGGCTGTCCTCAGTAGTTGTGTTTTATTGTTTACCGTGTGCCATGCCTCTACTGGTGAATTTACTGCCACAATTATAACTTCATTACAATAGTATCCTCTGTTTTCCTTTTAAGTGCGGTTCTAATGCTTCTTTGTAACCCTGAATGGAGTCTAGTCTGGGGGAAAAAAGTGCACAAAGGAAAGGCAGCATGCCTTGTTCCCTTTATATTTGTCTGTACAGTGACTCCAAGAAGCCAGCTGTAAATAAAGATCCAAAGAGGCCAACACATTTACTGAAAAGTCTCCTTGTCCTGCCTCTTTTCCTTCCTTGTTTTTTGTTTTTTTTACGGTTTTGTACAATTGTCATTGGGTCCCTTACTCACACGACCATCCTCACATGGCCGACTTTGATGATAATGCATGCAAATACAACATTGTGCATCTCTTATCTGCAGGCAAAGTCTTTCTCATACGGCCTTGACGAGGTCAGCGATGCTCGCATATGAAGATCACGTGCACTGCACATGAAATTAAAATGGCTGTCACGTATTAGAGAGCAACCGCACTGTCACAGAATGACTTCCCCGAAATAATGCTGCTTTTTATTGGGACAAGCGACTATGAAAGAAAAAATATATATATGGAAGTGCTGCTCAATAAAATAGAATATGACCTAAAGGTTTATTTATATCAGTAATAGCATTCAGAAAGTGGAACTTGTATATTATAAGCATTTATTACATTTAGACTGATATATTTCAAATGCTTATTTTTTTAATTTTATTCAATAGATGGAGGAACTAATTAAAATCCCAAATTCAGTATCTTAGGAAATGTGCATATTTCTTATGACCAATAAAAAGCATTTTAGAAATATTGGCCAACTGAAAAGTATGAACATGTACAGCACTCAATACTTGGTCGGGGGTCCTTTTGCCTGAATTGCTGCCTCAATACGGCGTGACATAGACTCCATCAGTCTTTGGCACTCCTCAGGTTTTGAGAGCCCAGGTTGCTCTGATGGTGGCCTTCAGCTCTTCTGCATTGTTGGGTCTGCCATATCACATTTTTCTCTTGACAATACCTTACTGGGTTTTCTATGGGGTTGAGGTCAGGCCAGTTTGCTGGCCAATTAAGAGTGGGAATACCATGGTCCTTAAACCAGGTACTGTTAGTCTTGAGTGCCACATCCTGTTGGAAAATGACATCTGCATCTCATTCATGAAATAAATCAATTTTTGGTCATAATGTAATTCACTGTGTAGCATCTGTGTACAGCTATATAGGTTGTAGAAAATGTGCCATATATAATGACAAACATTGCTAGGATTTTATTTTAGTCTGCCTTTTTTTGATAGAAGCGACTGAGGGGTATTGTAAAATGAAATGTAAATATGGACGCAGTAATATATAGCATATATTCAAATAATAACATACTTTTAGGCAGATATTATAATGACAGCAATGCATTGTGTTAATAATTATAGATGTTGTCACATATAGAAAAATTTAAAAATATACTTTGAGGTTAATATTTTCAATCATATAAATAGCAATACAATGTGCTCTGACACAACATTGCATTTTAATTTTTAACAATAATGCTGCTATGGGGCCGTTTTAAAATGGAAAAATGAATGAATGAATGAATTAAAATCTACATATTATCAAAAATGTACGACATGTAAATGAAAATAAATATTGATATCCAGTGTATTTAAACCTAACAATAGAATTTTATGGACATAAGCTATACGGTATCATTACAATATGCATATATGCAAAATGGGATTTTAATCTTTGGGACTAAAATTGTACTTCACGGGATGCCTACAACAAAAATACATTTCCTTACAAAACCAAGACTGTTGTTTATGTGATGCTCACGTTCAGATGGTAATTTTCCAAGTAAAAGTGCTAATAGTAAACACAATGTGATACTGCATAGCAATAAAAATAATCACATATGCATCATTTTGCTCCCCTGGGCTGCGACAGAATGCATGCAAGCAGTTGGCCTTCTCCACCCTCCGGTTCCCCCCCGTCCTCTTCCTCCCTCCTGCCTGCCTTCCTCCTCATTGACAGTCAAGTCACATTCAAAACCATCCTCAGGCAATAATTGCCACAAACAAAAAAAATACTGTTTATCTGCACGGAACAGCAGTCCCGATGAATACAAGCTAGCATGTGGGAAAACGGGAAAAAGACTTGAAAGCTTGATATTCATACAAAGAATAAAATCAATTGTAAGCAAATGCAAATCTGCAGTTTGTCTCCTATTTTATTTATTTTTTAAGCTTTGGGGTGACCTTATGGCAGCGCACTTTGTCTGCTTGATAATTATAGATGAGCCGGCCATTATCAGTACCTGGCTAAGCTGTTTTCTAATTATACAAGAAGAGATAGCAAGCTGCAGCTCAGACGCACACAAATGCGTGGTAAGTGAGCCCCCGCCACGACACGCTTAACACTTATCTTTTAGTAGGTACTTAAAAACAGCAGATTGTTGCTGTCATACGGAGGATCTTTGACAAAAAATTTTGCAGTGGGTCCCGAAAAACCACAGCGAACTCCTGTCATGTAACAGATCTTTGACTAGCTTTTTTGCAGGAGCTCCTCAAAAACAGCAGAGCACTCATTTGACCAGCGTTTTGCAGTACATCCTCAAAAATAGCAGCATGCCCCTGTCGTATGGAGGATCTTAGACAAGCGATTTTGTAGTAGCTACTCAAAAACAGCAGAGCACTCCTTTGACCAGCGTTTTTGCAGTAGATCCTCAAAAACAGCAGCGTGCGCCTGTCATATATAGGGTCTTTGATGGGTGTTTTTGCTGTAGCTCCTCAACAACAGTAGCGTGCCCCTGTCATATGGAGGATCTTAGACGAGCGTTTTTGTAGTAGCTCCTCAAAAACAGCAACACATTCCTTTGACTAGAGTCTTTGCATTAGATCTTCAAAAACAGTAGTGCTCCTGTCATATAGGGGGTCTTTGATGAGTGTTTTTGCAGTGTCCTTAAAAAAAGCAGAGCTTTCCTGTCAGACAGAGGATACATGTTTGTGCAGTAGGTCTCCTGGTGGATAAAGGATCTTTGACTAGTGTTCTTGCAGTAGCTCCTAAAAAAATATCAGATGGCTCATGTCAAATGGTGGATCTTTGACTCACATTTTTGCATTAGTCTCTCAAAAACATCAGAATCCTGCTGTCATATAGAGGATCCTAGACAAGCATTTTTGCTGTAGGTTCTCAGCAACAGCGGAGCATGCCTTTCAGTAGCGTTTTTACAGTAAATACTCCAAAACATCAGCGTGCTGCTGTCATACAGTATAAACGGTCTTTGACAAGCCTTTTTTCAGTAGATCCTGAAAAACATGAAACTGCTCATATAAAATAGAGGATCACATAGAGTAATTTTGTGGTAAATCTTCAAAAACAGCCAGCAGAGCATTCCTGTGATATAGAGGATCTTTGCAGCTCCTGTCAACTGGAGGATCTTTGACTAGCATTTTGTAGTCAGTTCTTAAAAACAGCAGCACGCTCCCATCACATAGTGTTCCTCATGTTCCTCAAAAAAAGAGTGATTGGGGGAAGGAAGTAGATGCTGAAGGTCAACAACTTGAGCACCTGAGCTATATTCCGAGTGCTGTTTGCTTCAGCATCAACGTCAGATCTTATTATGGGTGGGGAAGTGGGACGGAACAAGCAATGTTCCTTTTCTTCCACTGAGATACGTTTACATTTTATTAGATACGTGTGTAACTAAGAGGAACAGGACCACCCGCCTTCAATCTGTAACAGCTCAGGTTTTACGCTTGTGAATATTCTCATTGATCCATGTCATTGTATTCTCAGGGCATTGTGTTGATAGCAAACCGGACTGTTCCGGTTGTCTTCAAAGGCATTTCGTCATCAGACCTCACATGTACAACACTAATGATGGGGATGTCATACAACTTCATGTCAAAAAACCCAAACTATCCCTTTGCAAACAATATTTAGTGTCCATAAATATGATTGTGACATGAACCCAAGGAAGACTGAACTATTCCCTTTGGAATAAATACCATTCCATAAAAATGACATAAATAGGGGTGGAATTATAACTGTAGAATGGCTGAAAATGTAAAAATATAAAACACATTCATGCCGTTACATACAAAATTGGACCTTGAAATGTTAATGCTAACAACAAAGACCCTCATCCTGAGTTATTATAGAAACATGTTTGCAGATCACGTCTTAAGGTCTGTAGGAGGCGCCGGTACGGGGGCTGCACATGTTTAGACAACGTTTCGACAATTAGATACATAACAAATCATTCGATCAGCTCCTTTATGTGTCATTCGTCAAACTGTCAGGTCACAGCGTGTTCCATCACCACGTACGTAGCGTAGACGCTACAAACCGGTGTGGGCTCAAACCACCTGCCGACCGGACATGCGTAAAGATTCCGATTAAGATTTGGGCCGGTTTAAGAGGGCTTTCATCACCAGTTTATTAGGTTCATCTTCAATATTTAATGTGATTCTGCTGTACCGAATATGTCTGTTTTTGCAGACATATATGTACAGTAAAACGTGTGTTTTTCTATATTGTATTCATGTACATATTTTATTTACTACTGTTAAGTATTCATCATTTTTATTGTTCTTAATCTCAGAATGGACATCTGGATACAATAATTTACATTTTTACTTAGTTTATAATTAGACAATGGGAGTTCGATGAGACCAAATACTTAGCTTCTTTCAAATGGAAACAGTTACATGCAGGATGAGCCACTCGTGTTTGTTTTAATTGCATTTAAACGATTTGTATGAAATCACAGGAGGGCCACAAATGAAAGGAAATACATGTGCAAACGCATACAAATATGAAGAGAATCAATAATTCAAAAATATACAAATGTAGTCATATTGTAATTCCATTTTGTCTTTGTCTTTTCCATTTTTTTTTTATTGCTGTTTGTGTATTGTCTTTGTTTTTTCCAGCCATCCATTTTCTATGTTGCGTATCCTCATTTGGGTCGCGGGTGTGCTGGAGCCTATCCCAGCTGACTTTTTCGCTTTTACTTTCCCGGTTTTGTCTTTGTCTTTTCCATTTGCTGATTGTCTTTGCATGTACCGGATGCCTTACGCTAAGTGAAAAAAGCAATGTCCATTCATGAACCTGCCTGGAGCCATTGCCCTGGGCGGGTCCTTCTGCCAGGGTGACTAGCCCCATCCAGCCTGTTAGCCGCTTCTTTCAGCAGCTTCGTTCACGCAAAGTACGTGCATTGTGGCGTGATTGTGATGGTACTTCCTGTCCGTCGCCCACTTCCGGTCACGCGCGATAAGAGCTACGTGTATTATAGCTACTACATAGTCACTGCAAGCAGGACTCGTGTGATCAGGTATCAACTAGTCATCCTGGCAGAAGGCAAAGGCTGTAGGCGGGTCTATGAATAGACATTGCTCTTTCCATTCAGTGTAAGGCATCCAGTTAAATGCAAAGACCATCAGCAATTGGAAAAGACAAAACAGGGTAAATAAACGGCACAATGGGAAAAAAAAGACAATAAAAAGCGAAGACAAAATGGAATCACAATATGACTTTATTTGTATATTTTGTATTATTGGTTCTCTTTATATTTCCACAGGTATTTCCTTTTAATTTTGGCACTTCCGTAATTACATAGATTTGTGCCATGTATGTAAATTCAGTTATACGCAACCTCACTTAGCTTTTCAACGCAATGCATGGTGTGAATCTAAAACAATACAATGCAAAGGTCATTTTTGTTGAACGGTTTCACATGCGCGCTGTGGATGTTGTATCTAACCAACCAGCAAAGTAATTTTCACATTCTTTAATTTTGTTGAATTTCTTTTTATAATTTGCACAAAAAACTCCCCACATGTCCAAGAAATGTTCATTAAAAAATGTTTGTTCAATGACTATATCCAAAATTCCATCAGCATCAAATGCAAAGTTTATAGTAACACAGTAAAAAAAAAAAAAAGAATAAACACATAAATTCACATCGGTCTAGTAAATAATAAATGTGGTTAAATAATAATAACAATACCTCACCTGTTTGTAGAAGATAACTCAAAACATCATTGCAACAATTAAAAATCACCATTTGATTGTGGCTGTGCAATAAAATGTCAACCTGTATTAATTAAACATTTAATTTCATATTTTTGAGCATCAAGGGTGTACATATTGTAATTAATCCCCAGAATATTCTCAGTTTTCCACTTTTGACTCTTTTTCGCCCAAGCAACAAGCTTCACTTTTCATATCAGCGGCTCGTGTAAGGCGATAACATCGTGTTCTCCATCCTGAGCCTGGGGGACGATTTTCAAGGCTTTGTGGGAGTAATGCCTGCAGGCTGCTGGTGCCACTGGTGGCATTCCACAATAAGCCAGAGGACAACCGCAGGCCCACCCTTTTGGGATTTGGGGGTGGAAAAACTAGTCTTGTTTGACTTGCAAAAGCCTGAGAGTGGCTGCAGAGAAGCGAGGAAAAAGCGAAACGCTGCCATGAAAAATCTATCACTTCACGCTTTGCAAGGCATGTCATGCAGAAATTGCTAGAGGTCAGGAAATTGAGGGTTGCATCTCCATCTGATTCCCCTTTTCGCCGCCTCGCTCCTGTCGTTTCGCTCGGCCGTCCTCTTCTTCTTGAGAGGACTCCCACCCGCTGAATCGTCTTCAAAGTCGTGTTGTTTATTTCCAATGTCAGATGGAAAAACAGCTCCCTGAAAGCATGCTGACCAAAAACTGCAGAAGTGTACTGTACATCTAGCATTAAACTAAATACATAAGGCTTATGGTTATTTACTCAGTGCATTGTGGGATGTTGGCTTCAGGGAAAGGTCGTAATATTTCCAGAATCCTTGGTGTTGAAAACCTTAGTAGGAATTAAAGAGAAAAGCAGTAATCATAGCAATTCCTTTTTCATTTATTCGGTGTTGATGTTTTGGATATTGATTAAAAAAGTACAGTTCACATACGGTTTGCACCAGTGGCGATTGCGCTAAGGCACAGGTGTCAAACTCAAGGCCCGTGGGCCAGATCTGGCCCGCCACATCATTTAATGTGGCCCGCGAAAGCCTGGTAAAAATGCGGTTCAATAAATCACCTCTTCTCTCTTGATAATGTATTTGTTGTTTTTTTTTAGTTTTGACAAAAACATGTACTGCGTATCTTTTAAACTCTAATATTGTCCCATCATGCACCAACATATTCCAAGCATAAATCATAAATACTTGAATATGCGCTTGTCGTTTTGACATATGAAATCATAGCAAATCTGAGGGTCTACTGACTTTGCTGTGGAAGTATGGAGCGGATTGTTGCGAAACTGGACAGTCAGCTATCAGACACTCGGCGTCTCTGGGGGTCTATGGGACAGTGGGCTGGCCTGGCCCTTTGGCTTCTGCATGATGATTGGATAATCCAGCTGAGGCGGAATCCCTTTTTAAGTGACAGTGAAATGAGAGAATTAACCCATACAACCTCAACCAGAGCATTTTTTCATTACTGTTTCCCAATTACTTTGTTTTTGGTAAAAATTACTAGGAACTGAGGGTAGAATTTACATATAAATAAACACATTTTTGAAAAAGGCCAGTCAACTGAAGTGAAAAAGGAACAACAACAAAAAGAAAGTCCCCCAATACTAACATGTGTGAGCCTACATTATGTCTTATATTCTGTTATTAACTATGCTCGGTAATATAGGTTGTATAAGTGTCAAGGTGACTATAGGGGTGTTATTTCATGACTAGAAGGCTACAATAACGCTAAAACTCTATTAACAAGATCATAAACAGGTTTTCTATTCGCTAACTACAGAAATATTTCATTTATAAGGAAGAAACCCTACTTAGCTAGTTAAAATGCATAAAAACTGTCGTAAATTTTTAATTTTTATTGGGCCCGAATAGGAGGATTTGTCACTCATGGCTGGCTGGCGTGCTAGTATATTATATGCACATGTGCGTGTTACGTCAGCGTGGTTTACGTATAATGCTGGCAGAGCATTTAAATGTGGGCAAACAGTCTCTTTAATTATGTTAGTGTGTAATGTAAAGTATTATATCATAATGTTAATGAATGAGTTCACTGATTGCACCAAATTTGCAAATAATCCCCAGAGCGGACATTTCGGGGCTCAACTTCCCATGGACAGCTACTGAAAATGTTCACTTTGACAGAATACAGAGTAAAAATAGAGTGCAAATGCCAGCACTTTGTGACAGATAGACGCAAACATATCACAACTTCTGTCGTACACGTTGGAGGCACTTCTCAAATGAGACAAAATGAAGCAGAAGAGGCCAAAGACCATTCTTTTGAGTTGAACACTTCACTGCCGGTTTCAGAGCCCCTGAGCTGCTATGATTGCGTCAGTGCAGAAGCGATAAAATCCAATCAGACCAGTCAGTGAAGGGAGAGGAGTCGGGAACGTCGCCGCTGCCGAAAGAGTGTGAGCCGGTGAACAGGAATCGGCTCATGAGACACAATAGGAAAAGAAGAGTGATTGGGGGCAGGAAGTAGATGCTGAAAGGTCAACGACTTGAGCACCTGAGCTATATCCTGAGTGCTGTTTGCTTCAGCATCAACGTCAGATCTTATTATGGGTGGGGAAGTGGGACGGAACAAGCAATGTTCCTTTTCTTCCACTGAGATACGTTTACATTTTATTAGGTACGTGTGTAAGTAGAAGGAACAGGACCACCCACCTTCAGTCTGTAACAGCTCAGGTTCTACGTTTGTGAATATTCTCATTGATCCATGTCATTGTGTTCTCAGGGCATTGTGTTGATAGCAAAGCGGACTGTTCAGGTTTTCTTAAAAGGCATTTCGTCATCAGACGTCACATGTACAACACTAATGATGGGGATGTCATACAACTTCATGTCAAAAAATCTAATTTTTTGACATGAAGTTCTTATTTTATAAGTATTTCTTTTTTTTTTTATATTTAATGTCCATAAGTATAATTGTGACCTGAACCCAAGAAAGACTGAACTACTCCCTTAGGAATAAATACCATTCCATAACAATGACATAAATAGACGACTACAGTTTTGTGCTTGTTAGTACTAATTGTAAAGTCACAAGTTTTGCGATTTTACGTCACTCACCGTGGTGGATTCCCTTTTGTCACTTTTTTTTGTTTTACTGAGAATTTGGGTTGAAATTCAACTACTTGTTAAAAAATATTAACAAAGTTATCCAGCTATCTAACTCCACCTAACAGCATTAATCTGCTCATTAGAGACACAGCACAATCATAGAAATAAGAGTTCAGTACATACAGGGAGAGATTCTCCATTCCCATTGAGAAGAGTATCAAATAAATAACCAATGTTGATTTGTTTCATAGTCAAACAAGGAAAGGAAAAGAAAAACCAAAAAAAACCAAAAACAAAAAAAAAAAAAGAAACCATAATTAGAAAAAAACAAAACATTTTACAGTAATTTTGTTCATATTTATGCAAACTCAAGCAGGGCAATGACCCGCCAGCTCAAGCTTTCTAATGTCCACTACTGCCACCAACAGGAGTGGAGTGTAACCGTGTCATCCTGCCGCTTGGGGGCCGAAGGTAAACCAAGTCATTGTGGACCTCCACATTCTTGTACCACACGTTTTGGTACTTTTTGTCATTTGACACACCATGGCTTTTGCCATCGTTGTCTGCGTTTGTTGTGACCGTTTGTTTTTTTTTGGCCTTCTCCCTTCTCCCTTCACCGCGGGACTGGGCTAATGCCGCTTCACTTTTCTCCAAACTGTGCCAACAAGTTTGTTTTGCTACCATCTTACTGCATCAGCATGGAGCAGTGCATTGCATGAGAAGGGAAGGGGAGGTGGTCGAAGTGGAACGATGATAGGTTGCGCATTTTCTTGCAGTTTTAAGCATGGGAATTAAGACCAAAATAGTTATACGTTTTTTGAATCACAGAAAAAAAATCAATAATCAGTTTTCATTGGATGTCTGGGGGCCGCTGGAAGTCTCGGGGCCCGAAACAATCGCCTCTGTTTGGCTAATGGTAAGTCCGCCCCTGCACCCAGCAGACAGATGATGGAATTTGTTGACATATTGTTCTTTTTTTCTAGTCTGTTCAATTATGCATCCCTCTGCTTTATCTCCACAAACACAACAACAAGATGGCAGACACTGCATGAGCACAAATAATTACTCCTGTTCTCTACTCACCAGTAAACACTTTTTTAAAATTCATGCTTGTTTGAATTTGATTTTTAGTCCATTTTACGGACAGTGGTTAGCCAAGAGAAAGTGTAAAGAAGCTGCTTTGGTGTGTGCATGTGTGTGCGTGTGTGTAATTTTGGCTGATTTCAGGCGTAACACACACCACGGGGCTGCATGTGCTTGTTTGCGGTTTGCTACCTCACACACTCTGCATTGCACTGACACTCACACCTGCACCTCTTAACAATGTCAGGATGTGTGAATATTGGGTTTGCAAGCAGATGCTCACTTTTTTAACCATCCCTGCAAGCCCACACACTTGTTGGTGGTAGAAATGCAAGGATTTGTGGTGTTCTTCTCTAAATGTCACCAGGCTAAATTAGAGCTCATCAAAAACGGGTGCAAGTTTACACTTTTTCCCTTTTACGGTGGATCTTCCATGCTCAGAATTTCCTGTATCTCAAGCACCAGTGGTTTGTAGAATCAATAAAGTGATCTACAGCACTGCTTGAAGCCAAAGAGATTATAATTGAGCTGAAGAAGTAGTTTATTTATCTTTATTTGTTGCCGGCTTTGTTGGTAGTGAACTTACATTACTTTGATGTCAGCTCAGTAGAAACAGAAGTAAAATAACAAATTCCTTGATTCCGCAATAGTTGCTGCTCACCAAAAGACCAAATATTATTATTCTACCAATTTTAGTACTTCCAACAATTGCATGCGCCTCAGACGTCCCACAACAATGTATTGGAAGTATGTTGTCTAAAAGTTCTGCTCAAAAAATATATTTTTAAAATCTCTTTTATATACATTATTTGTATATTTTCCAAAAATAGGTGTTTTTTCCACAGAAAACACATAACAGAGGCACCGGCTATTACAGTGAAGGCTGTTATATTCCGGCCTCATCATTTGCATTGAGGTGAAATAAATGTTAATATATGATGGTAAAATGTTGGAGGGGTTTGAGTGC
>QODF01000041.1:1880515-1895804 GCA_024372805.1 Oostethus manadensis
AAAAAAAAAATGTTGGTATTCAAACAGGCAAGCGTGGAAGTAGCCGATGGCGCCGTGTACAAGCTCTGACGACAAGGCTAAAGGCTACACTGTGACTTTGATTCCATCTGTTCTATCGGTCATCTTTCATGATTCTTCATTAGTTACGACTATTTATACATTTTATACTTCAAAATGTGTTTAATACGTGTGTGAGGCTTATTTAGAGCCTAAATAGTGGGTCTATGCCTTTAGCTTGTTCCGCAGTCCCGAGTGAAGAGAGACGGGGAGGGTTTTGGAGCTGATGTTTGGTGCACATAAACGGGCTTTAGGGACACATCCTAATGTTTAGAACAGGGGTCTTCAATTAAAATTAGTAAAGTGCGTTTAGGCAATTATTTTTCACAACGAAGATCTGAACCTTTTTTGCCTGAAATTGCATCAAGCAGACTATCTCATGTGACTATAAAATGTAATTAAACTCTGCATATCACCCTGTTGTTTTAATACGATTACTTTGCATTTCAAAGAAAACGCTGTTCTGCAAAGGAATGTGTTACGACTCTCGTGGATTTTTCATACTGAGATTTAATTTTGGCGGTATTTTCCACGTTCTCACATCAGACTCGGGTAGGTACGTCCCCTCGAATGATGTGTGTTTTGTCAGCTTGTCACATTTGCTACAATTTCTAAGTTTCTAAGCACCCAGCGGTTTGGCACTGGATTTTGGTGAACATTAAATGAACATATCTGATATCTGTATATCTGTATATCTGTCCGTCCACATTTAAATGTTTGCTTTTCTCTATTGACTTTTATGACCTCTGAGCAAACCATGTGTCACACTTTTTGTGTTTGTTTAATTTCACTTTTATGCCATACTTTGAGTTTTATGCCCTTGTTTTGTAGATCTCCCTGCGGTTCTGTTTTCTGCTTTCCATAGGTTCATGTTCCAAAGCACATTATTTAGTTGCATTAATTATTAAGTAAATACTTTTTACCTGCACCCTGGTCCCATTCTGTGCATTCTGAAGTTGAAACATTACACCATGCCTCGCTGTGACACCATGGTTCTCATTCACTTTTTAGGAAATAAACAAACTATTTCATTGGCTCATTTTGAGTGGTGTCACCACGTTTGCTGTCATGTAACCGGAATAACTGAAGTAAGTACACCCGCAAACTGCCGCTGTGATCCGTCGATGAGCATGTTATTGTTATACTTCCCATTCACTGGTCATGGGTCCTTAAAGGGCCGTCACTGGGTTTGGATCCGGGCAGAGGTCCGCCATGTGGTGACGTCAGGTATAGAACATCATTAGAAAGCTACTTTTGCATTGTCGGGGACTCGGGTGATTCCGGTTTAGATCCAACAGATGGCGATGCGGTGAAAAAAGGCATAGGCACATAAATGCCGGATAATCTGATTTACCTGTACCTGGCTTTGTTAAAAAAACAGGCTAATGTTTACTGTCGTTTTTCCGATTTGTTTTCCACTGCGGATGCGCTGTTACGTTGAAACAAATGTGGCCTCTAAAGTGCACAGGAGCAGGTTTGCATCATCCGAGCAGTAGCTGTGGAGTGAATGTTGCATTGACAAGACTCCTGATGGAATTTGACCGCCAAATCAATGCAGCATTTGTGTGACATGCTGTCACGCGTCAATATGCACGTCTCCGCTGACGAACAAGAAGTTTTTCTCATTGCAGCGCCTCCATCGATAACAAAACAGGCTCCCCTTGTATTTTTTCCGCCAAGAGGGTGCCGATACAAAAATGTGGATTTTTGCAAGCCAGCTCTCAGACTTGACATTAGCAGCGTGAAAACCCCTCCTGGAAGACGAGGCATTTTCAAACGAGCATCCAGCATTGTTGCCATTTGGATGCGTAATTGTGTGCCAGTACACATAATGACTTGTCTTACTGCACGCACACACACACACACACACACAGCCTGATGGAACATCTCTGAATGGCGGCGAAGAGAGCAAAATCAATAATCTTCTCTCTATTTCGTGGGCTGCGGTGTCGCCGTAAGGAGATAGGAGTGGATGAGGTGTAAGCAAGTGCTGCTTGCAAGGTTATGCTTTAGGACAAGGGGGAGGAAGAATCCTGAATTTAAACATCCCGTAACTGAAGTTCAACTTTGTTGCACCCTGGATCCTCAAATTTTGGCCACATGATTGTAGGAGAAGGTGCAAAAAAACCTTGCCAAAATCTTTCAACAATCTTATGAGGTAGAGTCTCACCTGTCTTGATGAAAAGTACAAAAACAAATCATAACCTAAAATATGTTTTAGTATTTGTCTATTGAATTGTATTATAAATGTATTTTAATATGATTGAAAGTAAAGTGTATGTTAAAAGTCAAATATGTAAAAAGTAACTCCCACTGATATGTGATGAGAACGAATTTCTCGCAACCGAATTCAGTTCCAGTTCCTGTAATTTCAATTCAATTCAACAACCTCCGAGGTTCAAATTCACATTCCAATTCCTCCATTGAATTGAATTGAATTCGGAAGTTCTGAATTTTGCACAAGCCTACGGAGTAATTTACACCTACCGTTGCGTAATTTCTTTGCAACCATTTTCATCTTATTATTTCATCTCCTAATGTTTCTTCCTCCCCAAACTATTGATTCATCGCTCAACTCTTCGCTACAATCACTGTAAACATGCCCTGTATCGAACACCACTATCTGTAGCTATCCGATATCACCTTCATTGGGTCACACCCAGAAATGAGGCTGAGCTGCGAGAACTACTTCATCATGACTGGAGCCATGAACAATGAATGTCATTTTTGCAAATTAAGATAAAATACGCGTTTATTAATCCCACAATGGGAAATTCCAGATTTACAGCAATGTAAAAAAAAGTACAAGAGTACAAAAGTACACAAGAGCTGTCAAAGAGTAAAAAGATTATTATTTTTTTAAGTTATATACACTAATTACAGCAATGTGTCTGTTGAAAAAGCCATAGATTTATTGCACATGTTACTGAATGGTTTATTGCATTGTTATTACACGGTTATTGCACAGTTTATTGCACAGTTATTGCATAGGATTTTGGAGCAGTTTTTGTTATAGTTTTAGTCATAATTTTTGTTATAAATTTACCTTTTGCTTTTTAAAAAAAAGGAAAATGTACAACATAATTGCAAGCAATACAAAATATGGTCGAGCAAAGTTGATTATTAATGCAACATGTCAGGGACGAGAAACCTGAATTAACATAAAAAACCTCCAAAGGAGACAGTGCCTCGCCAGCCATGAACCTCACCGCAGGACACCAATGGAGATGCATTACCCAGAGCAAAATGTAACACTTTACAATTGCATATTTACAACCCAAAGCCAAAGTTCAGAAATAATTCCAAACGTCGACATACTGAGTTTTGGAGCAGGGTGAAGGTTAAAGAGGACTTATTATTATCGGCAGAAAAGTTAATCCCCATGTGATCTGGTGTAAGACAATATCAACGTATGTTGTATAACGACACTTAACATACTTAACATAGTTAATAGTCTTGTGCAGTAAGTGGTGTTATTTTTGGTGTCCAAAACACCAAGAATATCCAATCTTTCATGCATGATGACGTTAATGTGTAAACAAGACGTGCTGTGTGTACATAAATAAGCTACAGCTGCTGTCCTTTTATTTACACCGATCAGCGAACCACAACATCGGTGGGCATTATGAAACCCTCAATTACACTGGGTCAGTCTCCTGCATAATCCTCACATCAGACACCGGTCCGATAATTATCATGCACCCCATATATAACAAAAGTGAGAAGGTCAGAGAATGTTTGAGAGAATTTAAGATTCCTCAATACATTTAAATTAGGTCCAAACTAGTTAGTGACACCACAGACGTGATTCTATAGCCGGCGTATCGACTGACACAGCGTATCTGAATTACAATTAAAGAGGGCCGCAAATATTTATGAATGAACTGGAAGATGCACTGCAATTTTTTAAGAGAAACTCCCAAGCATGACTACCAAGCATGGCACATACTGCAGTAGGATTTTGCAGAGAAAATAACAATCCGAATTGTAATTCCCATCCATACATCACCTGAGCATATGTGGCGCCATAGCTAGAGCAGCAGGTGGGGCAAGGGGGGTGATGTGCAAGGAGGACACACGTGGAATAAAGAGTAGGAGATGTGATGAGAGACGAATCAGGAAGTGATGTTGACAAAACTTGAACCAAACATTCCGTGAATAGCATTTTGTGTAAGTCTGCAAGACATTAAATCAAATCCATTTCAATGAACACTCCAAATATTTGTGAAGGTCATAATTGCTAAATCACATAACAGCGTTAACGTGGCTTCGTGCCTTGCTCCTGTAGTCTGTGAATGATTAACATGACTCGAAGCTGAGCATCAGGAGAGCAGCTGCCCGACGCCTCCAGCTGCGCGGGCGCTCGAGATGAGACCCAAATCTGTGCAAAGCTCGGCAGGAATCTTCCCGTTTCAGCGTCTGAATAGGCCGTGATAAAACCTGCTTTGGAGCCAGCCATCAGGCCAGATTGCATGCATTCACCGCCGGCTCCTCGTTTCCTGCATTTTTAACTCCAAGGAAAAGACGTTTTTAAGGTTTTGATTGCGGTATTTAAGCTTGGTAAAAGAAATAACGTAAGCCTGCATGATGATCCCACATCATTGATACTTACTGCATGTACTGGTATTCCTTTTTGTTAGTAAGCGCTATTACTGAGGACATACTCACAGTCACTCCTTTTCTGCTGTATTACTGAAGTTTCTCTGACTTTGTGAAATATTTCCAGTCATATTTGCAGTCGCTTTTATTAATTAATGAGAAGGTTTCAGCAGTCGTTTGCCCAACCAGTCTACATGCGTTTTGTGGACTCAGGGAAGGCAATCGACCATGTCAGACTTTGGATCGGCAATAAGTCGGACCCGTTTCCAGTGATGGTTGGACTCTGCCAGGGCTGCCCTTTGTCACCGATTCTGTTCATTACTTTCATGTACAGAATTTCTAAGGCATCGAGGTGCTCTGGTTTGGTGGCCGCAGGATTGGGTCTCTGTTTTTTGCGGATAATGTGGTCCTGTTGGCTTCATCAAGCCGTGACCTTTACCTCTCGTTGGATCGATTCGCAGCTCGAGTGTGAAGCGGCCGTGATGAGAATTAGCACCTCCAAGTCCGAGTCCATAGCCAAGTGGGTTCCAAAGCCGCTTTCAGTGGATCGCGGGTTTATGGCTAGACCCAATGTCTTTGGATGCACCTCGAGATCTTGTCTGCGGTATTCGCTTCCCATGCGGACACATGGTGAATGTCATGCAGTCCCGAGTGAGTGGGAATGCTGTGGGTTTGACTTTTCTATTATTTTGAGTCATATTTTATGAAATGACTCAGTAGTCATTAAATATTCTGCAGTGAGTGATCACAGTAGAGTTATGTTATGTGCATGGAATCATGTCGGGCCCTGGACCACCGCTACCAATCATGCACAAACAGGGGAAATGGGCCGCTCACATTTGGCAAATGTTTGGTGCTTAAGGTGTTAAGTGTGGGCCCAAGCACAGAAGAATTGCCCTACTACAGTGTTTCAGAAATGTTGTTGCGCCTCCCTATTTGAAATACTATTGACAACTATAATATATTTTTATTTATCTGTACTGTACAAACTGAATTTGAAACTGAAACCAGGAAAATGCAACAAAATGGAGAGCTGTGAAGTGTATTCAAGACTCAAATGGCATGTTGAGCATAATCAATTTGGACATATTGGCAGGTTTACCCCTGACAATTCACCACGCCCCCGCCCCACCATTTTAGAACCACTGTCCTGGTGAGAGTACACCAGACTACTTAATAGATGAATTGATACTACTACTACTATAGATGTTTAACCCAACAAAGTAGCGACTGATTGGTTCTTTAGTATGATTACAGCAAAGCTACACCAACTGCTTGAGGAACCTTCTTGCAGGTATGGTACATGGGCAAAAGAACAATGCCTTGCCTTTTGCTTCAAATTCCAGCATCAAATAGCATGCGAACCTAGAGGTTGCTAGTTCGATCCTTCGCCCTCTCTTGATCAGGTCGGAATATCCTCGGGCAAGTTGCTCCTGATGCTGCACCATCAGTAGGAAGCAGTGCTTTGAGTTCCTTAGAGGTGGAAAAGCACTTAACAAGTGAGAGACCATTTACCAAAAGTCCAACTTGATTTTGTTGCCAAATGATTTTTTGAGTGTCTTATATTTGGGTTTGTGTTCACTCAGCCACTATTATGCTTGGAAATGCTTAATTTAGGCCATGAGTGTGTACAATCTGCTTAAATATACAGATTTATTTTACTAATAGAGCATGGTTTTGTGGTTTCCATTGTAAACTGTTAATTTACCAGCAAAGTCATGATGCAAATATCATCTGAAAAAGTGCCCGCCTGCAAATATAAGAATATGAAAAGTATTTAAATGTCATCCTCAAAGCACGCAGCTTCAAATGATCTTGTATCGTTTGCTCACAAGAAAACAGCTGGTTCATTTATGTTGGTAGAAGTACTGTGTTCCTGTGAGACAACGTTAAAGAAGAGGGGAAAACACACTTTGAAAGCACGTTGAAAGCTTGTTTGAAAGCTGAAGGACGTCCTCACGCATTTTTAATGGAATGGTCAAATATTTTACACACAACTTTCATGGAACTTATACGTTCTTGTCAGAAAAGTGGCCAGCTTAACTTGAGCGTGTGCTTTTAACTTTGATATTTACTTCATCACAGCACTAAATCAACACGGTGATGTTGTGGAAAAGTAACGATGTCGTCGAATGGGATCTTGACTTGAAGTTTACTATTACCGGTGGTTCCAAATGGTTTTTAAAGTGTTCTGCAGATGGTATTGGTGCTGTGGTTGTCATGGCGATATGACGTAAAATGTCTCCATGACAACTGGGCACATGCTCCATCCAGCATTGTTTTTGATTACATCAGCGATTATATGAACTTGTCAGGGCTCTCTGGTGGACAGAAGAGGAGAAGTGGGGGAATGCTTTCACTGTATCTCATTAATGGAAGATGATAGTGTAGATGGACTATATCTCCCATAATCCGTCTCACCCGCTTACCCAACTGACTTAAATATGGATTGGCGCTGTGCACCACTGGCCCATTCGGCAGTATAGGCAAATGATTATATAAATTCACGCCATTGTAGTTAATATTAATTCTGGCATTACTAGTTATGAGCGAGTACATCACTATCTGTTCACCCATCTAAATTAGCTGTTGCTGTACCCAGAGTGGGCAGGGCCTAACCCTAATTTGGGTGATAAATGGGTGGGGCTGAAATTGGTACATTATTTTAGGCATGAAAAGTATTTCAAGTGTGAAATTGACATGGATTGATCAGAAGTTGCTTACAGTATTGTTGTTTATTTGAGAACAGCCTCCAAATTGAGATTCAAAATGTGTATGATCTGTAAATGATCTATAAAACTTAATTATTTAATTATATTTACATGATCTGTGTGAAGGTGGTGATTCTTGCAAACATCCATGTATGGCAAACGGGGAAATAATCTGTCAGCCTTGATCACTGTGTTTTTCTACGTACTACGAGCAAAGTTTTCCAACTGACAACGTATCACCAGCCAAATTAGAAGCAAGCTAGGAGATGGGGGGGGGGGGAAACGCAGTCAGTGACCGACGCCATGAGCTGTTTTTTCACCGCGTACATTACAAAACAAAGTTAACTTTTTAACATGAAATGTTATACAAACCGAAATAGAGTGAATTAGAAAAGGAGAGGTGGAGTACCTCTCTGTATTGTTTCTGTGTGTGAAAGCCATTGGCTTGAAATGTTCAAGTCCTTACAAATCATAAGCCCTGACTATTGTCTCTTAAAGTGCCAAGCCGTCGTTGTAGTGCTCGTCCTTAATTTACACCAAAGGTCGATTTCGATTGCTTGGAGGTAGGGATGTCCGGTAATGGTTTTTCTTCTGATATCCAATATTGTCCAACTCTCAGTGTCCTATTCCAAAATCAACTGCTATCAATACAGATATGTCTAACGTCCCATACCCCTTATTTTGTGAAATGAACACATCATGCCTAATTTGATTGTGATGCCCAACTGGATGCATTCTGAAATGCAACAAGCCTTTTCAAATGTAATCATTATACGGAATAAGAAAACTACTTCAACTTGAGTTACAGAATTGTTTTTTAAATTCTCTCAAAAAACTGTTTGACACACCCCCTCTTAACAATGCCCCTTACAAACAAGGGAAATTTGACTTCTTCTCAAATTGTAAAACATTGTACCTGTACCTGTACAACTATGTGCAGCATATTTAACTAAAATGACGTGTATAGAGTAGGACTCTTTTTTTTGTTGCTAAATGAGCCTGACACTGTTGCTTCTTCTCATTACTTTGCTGCATAAATGCCACGTTTCTCTCTGAGTGATTCAACCTTAGTTGGGAAATTAAATTGGAAGTTTTGACTGAAGAAGTCTTGCAAATTGCATGTTTAATACATAAAGGAGACGCTTGGAAAAAATTCCAAACCTCAGACATAATGTTAGTGAGGCACAGAGCAAAAATGCTTGCTCCTGCAGCCACCGCTTCACGACGCGGTTTGATGAGGTCGTTGTTTGCACGCCGGTAAACATCTCCGGAGGCCTATGTACAGCATTTTTTAAAATCGTTTTTCATTATAGGGAAAAAAAAACATAACAATATTTACAGATACTACATTTTTATGCGGTCTATAATATCTGTGGCCCGATGTTATCCTACGGATGTCTGGCGCAGCGCATCAAGGATGAGGTACTCTGTTATTTGTATGTGAATCTGTGAACATTAATCATGTTCATCGTGCACCCATCTTTGCATGACATGGCAAATGCTTCTTCTTTGCTGGTTCTCCTCGTTGAACCTTGGAGGATCCGCAACTTATGCAAAAGGTCATTTGCACAATTATGCAAAAAAACACTCCTCTCATTACTGCTGTGGAGACAATCAACATCTCGGGTAAGATTTAGTAACAAACATGACCTTGAATGAAAGAAGGAGCCTTGACTCCCCGCCGAGAGCCCCCTGGTGGTGGTGGGAGGCCAAGGGACATTCTTTCTAGTCAACATGACGACCATAATGAGTTTCTTGTGTCTAATTAGAGAGCCCTGGAGATTGCGGCATGTTTGCACTTTCTAGCATGTGCATGAAAAAAAATAGGTATAAAACATATTCATATTATTACCATGGGGAGAGAAAGATGGATTTTCTACGACTGGGTCCTATTCCAACTCCAGTCCCCCATTGCGATTCTCCCTACTGCAGCGTGACTGAGTGCAATTATATGCCGCATAATAGCTAGTTGTAACGCTAACCCTGTCGGTAACACCGAGGGCAGAGTGGTGCTCTGATGAACTGCAGAAAATCAGGAAGGAAGGCACAGTATGTGTGACCTAATGGGCGAAAAAGACAGTGACAATAGTCTTACAATGTCTGCTTAAGCCATTATAGAGTTTTTTTTTATTCAGCCACACATTTGACCTAATGACAAAAAATGACAGCTTTCCAAAGAATGCTGTAAATAAAAGTGTATTCATACTTTTTCCACTTTCGACTCAGTTTTTTAAAAGCACACCCAAAATATACACATCAAAAGCGAATTAAGGCTTTGACATTTTAACCCTTCACGGGCTAGTTGGAGTACATATACTCCACCACACGATAAATGCATAACGTTCATTTTTGCTCCCATTTTTCATGAGGCTGAACTCAAAAAGGCCTATTTTTCTTTTTAATATTGTTCACATATCTGTCTAAATCTAATACAGACAGCATGTCTACTACACAGGTATGCTTTTGGTTGGCCTTTTTTCACTACGTTGCGTCACATATTATATACAACAAACCGGAGCCTCCCAAACATCTTTGCACATTCAAAATGGCTCTGTTGTCCATACCATAACTCCACCACCAACATGAGCCACTTGATCCCCAACACAGGTGCATTTTCATGATGTCATTATGAATGCACAGAGAAACCGTCAAGAGAGCCGGTGGCCCATTGTTATGCCAATCATCCCCTCATGTTACAGCATGACAATGCACAGCCCCATATTGAAAGAATATGTACACAATTCCTGGAAGATGAAAACATCCTACCATACCCACCCAAGGTGTCACCTATTGGGCTTGTTGGGGTCAGCGGCAGGATAAGCAACATAGAAAATGGATGGATGGCTATATATGTATAACCCAAAATAGTCAATAAAATGAAAGAAAATAACATATCAGACCTACAGTAAATAAGATTGCAGACTCATGTGGTAGCAGTTCCTTTGTTTTTTGTTTCTTTTTGTTTTTTCTGGGCAGCATACTTCCTGCGGGGGCTATTGTCTCATCAATGTATTGTGAAGGTGGCTTCACACTTGCATTACCCAATATCATACACATGATAGGAGCAAATAAGTCATTGAGGACTTTAAAAGACCTCCTGTTTGTGTGTGTCACAGTAAATATGTTCCCTAGCGGACACAAAAGACAGCCGCTGCTTTAAACGTAGCAGGTTATCGAAGTAACTTGTTAGCCTCCAGTTTATTTACTGTGTCATACGTTTTAAAAAGGTTAAAAGCACAGTGGAAACAAGGAAAAATAAGCCAAAAACTTACCACTTCCACCCTGAATAGTAGGGGAACTTTTTTTCACTCTATCATGTCGGACATGCCACGGCTGATATGGATTGTGATGGTAATCTAATGTCATGTCTAAATAATGGAACATTACTGATGCCTAGTGGCCAGAATGCTATACAGATACATACTTTATGCAAAAAATAATAATAAACACGTAAAAAAACAAATAAAGCAAGATAGTATAGGAGAGAGGAAAATGTATGCAAACTGAGGTGAAATTTTGCCGTTCATTTTGGCTGTTACCCAAAAACTACGCTAACCGAGGGGTAAGCAAACCAAAGTTTGACTATATTTTCATTCAACACAGCCCAAATAGCTTGGAAACAAAAAGCGATGCCATCAAATGTCCCTACTATACCTTTCAACGCACCAAAAAGATTTTTGACAGTCAAATCAGCCAAGCACGTTCCTTCACGTACAGGCTTTTAACAAGTGATCCCTAGTCTTTTCCCTTTTTCTTCCCTCCTCTGTGTTTTATATGCTTCATTTTACACACGTGCAAATTATTTCCGTCTCTTCTCCTTAAGTGACATTTACAAATGAGGGTAAAATCAGGAAGGCAGTGAATCTCAAATTGGAAAAAGCACTGAAGTGAAGATAATGCCACGGGCGGCCGCGATATCAAACCAAATGATATGAAATGTCAAAGATGTGAAGTTGTGGCGCGGATGAATTTTATGCTCCCAGCCTCATCAAAGGAGCATTTTCTTTGGAAAAAAAGAAAACCCTTAGGACTCATGATCAGATTTTTATGAAGAATAATATCCAGCTGACACGTTGTTTCAGTCAACAAAAAGTCTTGTTTAATCTTGCAGGTCTGAATACAAATCAGTTTAGTCAAGGATACACTTGATGGTTAAAAACTGGTTTGCTTTTCCTCACAGTGCATTTTTCCCATGGAATGCTGCAACAGTGTTGCAACCTCCAAACATTTCAGGGTGAACTGATAATATTGGTCGAAAACGCTCGACGTGAATGCAGAAGGGCGGAAAGAAAATGGAAAAAGGACAAACTTTGCATCTCTTTTGATATTTTGAAAAACAGCTGGCGAAAATATCAGCTGGTGGTTAAGTGTGAAAAATCTAAATATCTCTCAGACATAATAAAAAAAAATTCCCATAAACCTCGAGTTTTATTTGACACAATTGCCTCAGTTCTGCATCCCTCTCAATCCACCATTTTACCTTCCCCTGAGCTCTGTGATCAGTTTTTAAAGTTCTTTGTCAACAAAATTAAAAAAATTAGAGCTAACATCCCATCATCCTCCTATGACCCATCTGTACTCGTACCGTGCACTGCCACTTTTAGAAACTTTGAGCCACTGTCATTAGAAACCCTGAAAGACATTGTGTTTAATTTAAAAAATTCGTTTTGTCCCTCTGATGCTGTCTCGCCCCGTATTCTTAAAGAAGTATGGGACTCAATCGGCTTCTCTATTTTGGCTATTGTCAATAGCAGCCTGTTCTCTGGTGTGGTTCCCCTGGCTTTTAAATCTGCCATAGTCCAACCACTTTTGAAAAAATCCAGTCTGGACCCATCAGAGCCAGATAATTACAGACCTATTTCTAAATTACCATTTATGTCCAAAATTCTTGAGAAAGCTGCCGTGATGCAACTTCAGACATTCCTTCAAACTCATGGAATTACAGAAGTACTTCAATCTGGTTTTAAGACATTGCACAGTACTGAATCAGCACTTTTAAAGGTTTTTAATGACTTACTTTCTATAACTGACTCTGGCGACCACGCTCTCTTATTGCTTTTAGACTTATCGGCAGCTTTTGACACTATTGACCATAACATATTGATGTCCCGATTGGAGCTTTCTGTGGGCCTTGAGGGAACTTTGCATTGGCTTCCAGTCAAGTTCAGGGTTGATTTTAAGGTTTTATTATTTGTTTTTAAATCTCTTAACGGTCTAGCTCCTTCTTATATTTCTTCGCTTTTATCGCCTTATACTCCTTCCAGATCTCTCAGATCTGCAGACCAGATTGTATTGAAAATGCCGATGAGCAGACTTAAGAGCCGGGGGGACCGGGCCTTTTCAGTCAGAGGTCCTGCGTTATGGAACAAACTGCCGCTACATGTTAGGCTTGCACCAAATTTGTCAGTTTTTCAGACACGTTTAAAGACTTATCTTTACTCCTTGGCTTTCAACACAAACTGAGAGTCATCGTAATTAAGTTTTATTTGTCTATTTGTCTTGTGATTTTATATGTTTTATATTTATTGTTATTTTATGTACTCTATTTTAACTATGCTGTGAAGCACTTTGGTCAACTTTGTTGTTTTTAAATGTGCTATACAAATAAAATGGAAAATGGAAATGGAAAAAAATGGCCGCCATCAAGTAAATCGTTTTTGCAGCGGTATAGGTGGGACTTAAGAAATAATTGTATAAAGCATAATAACAACAATAATAAGTGGTGATTATAAAACCTTATTATCTGTATTACATGTATGCAAGCATGTCTTCCAAAGCATTTTGAACACAACCCAAAGGGGGCTCCAGCAGTACTTTATTTGCAATTAATTGGTTCCTGACCCGATCATGATAATTGAAATTGCGCAAAGTAGTATTCAGCATATAAACGCAATATTTTTGTAGGTAGAGCACAGAAAACGTGTTTTTGACTGTAATTTTTTACCATGTTTAGATCCCTCTAGACATGAAATAACACCCCAATAATCACCTTTACACTCACATTAACCAATATAGTAGATATAATCAAAGAATATAAACCATTTAAGACATAAGTAAGACTCGTGCTCATTTGTGTTTCAGTAAAAGTCCTAGATGTGTCGATAGGAAGTGACGTCGGGGATTCGAAGGGTGAGTTTTAGCTGGAGTACAGCCACAACAGTAGCCCGCGTTATTATGATGATGATGACTATTATAATTAGGCTATTATTGTGCTTGTTCTCCTCCCTGAGTCACCACCTCCGGGGCCCCCCTCTGGAGCCAGGCCCGGAAGCGGAGCACGATGGCGAGCGTCTGGTGGCCGGGTCTGCACCCACGGGGCACAGCCCGAAAAGGTAACGTGGGTCCCCCCTCACATGAGCTCACCACTCGTGAGAGGGGCCAAAGGGGTCGGGTGCAAAGAGAGCTGGGTGGCGGCCGGAGGCTGAGGCCTTGGCGGTCCGATCCTCGGCTACAAAAGCTAGTTGTCGGTATGTGGAATGACACCTCTCTGGCGGGGAAGGAGCCTGAGCTGGTGCGTGAGGTGGAGAAATTCCGGCCAGATATAGTCGGACTCACTTCAAAGCACTACAAGGGCTCTGGAACCAGTCCTCTCGAGAGGGGCTGGAATTCATTCCACTCTGGTGTTGCCAGCAATGAGAGGCGACGAGCAGGGGTGGCAATTCTTGTTGCCGCCCGGCTCCAAGCCTGCATGTTGGAGTTTAACTCAGTAAACCAGAGGGTAGTTTCCCTACGCCTTCGGGTGGGGGGACGGGTCCTGACTGTTGTTTGCGCTTATGCACCAAACAGCAGTTCAGAATACCCGCCCTTTTTGGAGTCCTTAGAGGAAGTACTAGAGAGTGGTCCCTCGGGGGATTCCCTTGTTCTGCTGGGTGACTTAAACACTCATGTTGGCAGCGACAGTAAGACCTGGAGAGGTGTGATTGGGGGGAACGGCCCCCCTGATCTTAACCCGAGCGGTGTCTTGTTATTGGACTTCTGTGCTCGTCACGGATTGTCTATAACGAACACCCTGTTGAAGCATAAGGGTGTCCACATGTGCACTTGGCACCAGGACACCCTGGGCCGCAGTTCGATGATTGACTTTGTGGTTGTGTCGTCGGACTTGCGACCACATGTTTTAGACACTTGCGTGAGGAGAGGGGCGGAGCTGTCAACCGATCACCACCTGGTGGTCAGTTGGTTCCGATGGTGGGGGAGGATGCCGGTCAGACCTGGCAGACCTAAACGCATTGTGAGGGTCTGCTGAGAACACCTGGCAGAGTACCCTGTCAGAAGGAGTTTCAACTCCCACCTTCGGGAGAGCTTTGACCATGTTCCGAGGGAGGCAGCGGACATTGAATCCGAGTGGGCGATGTTTCGTGCCTTTATTGTCGATGCGGCTGATCGGAGCTGTGGCCGTAAGGTGGTCGGTGCCTGTCGTGGCGGTAATCCCAGAACCCGTAGGCGGACTCCAGTGGTGAGGGATGCCGTCAAGCTGAAGAAAGAGTCCTATCAGGCCGTCTTGCCCATGGGACTCTGGAGGCAGCTGACAGGTACCGGAAGGCCAAGCGTTCTGCAGCTCTGGCGGTCGCTGAGGCAAAAACCCGGACATGGGAGGAGTTTGGAGAGGCCATGGAAAACGACTTCCGGATGGCTTCAAAGAGGTTCTGGACCACCATCCGCCGTCTTCGGAGGGTTGTTTAGGCTCCGAATCTCAGTCGGCGACAGTGCTGGGAGGAGTGCGTGTGTGCGTGCATGCGTGTGGCGCTCTGTGGATTTTCCTGGCGGCCAGGTATGGTTGTATGGCCCCGTGTCTCAGGAGAGCTTGCGGTGATGCTGCTCGCTGCATTGGGGGGGTGGCACATCCAAGTGCATATGTGAAAATGTAGGTGTGTGGGTGTATGTGTGAGTGTGGAAACAGGGTTTGGTGTGGGTACTGGGGC
>QODF01000041.1:1895935-1929246 GCA_024372805.1 Oostethus manadensis
GGGCCCTCTATGGGCGCCTGCCTCTGGCGTTTGGGAAGGCGATGGCCCGCGGCAGTTGTGTCTGGGGTGGCCTGGAGCTCCCGGGGTGTTGGGTATGGCTCCTGCTTTGGGGGGTTGGTTGGCTTCTGGGCCCGGGGGCTCGGGGGCGGTTGTCCTGCTTGCCCGAAGCTGGCCGGCCTTCGGTGGGTGTTCCGGCGGTTGGCGCCCAGGCCCCCCCTGTGGCCCTTGCTCGGCTGCCGAGTGGTGTCCGGCCGGGTCTCCCTTGCACCTCTTCAGAGTCGACTCGCGGTTGCCTCTTGGGGTGGCGGGGTCGGGCCTTCCCCTCGGTAGGGAGCCTGCTGGAGGGGCCGTGCTCCGGCGTCTTCCTAGTCGGACCCTCGCTTTTGGAGGGAGTGTGGTTTGGGATGCATGGCGGTGTTCACCACAAACATTTCCTCATTCTCTGTTTTACTCTGATGCAGTTATCCTGTAGACTAATGTAGATTTAATGTAGATTTGTTGCACGTGTCATCTGGATGGTCATTGTTCAAGAGGTTCTGTTTCTTTTCTCGTTGTTTTTCTTGTATCTTTATCATTATTAGTAAATATGTATGTATGTGTGTATACATATATATGCACACTGTATGTGTGTGTATGTATGTATGTACTGCATGGATATGTGTATGTGCACAGTATGTGTATGTATACGTGTACGAATATGTGTATATGTATGTATATGTGTGTGTGTGTGTATGTATATGTATGTATGTGTATATATGTGTGTTTGTGTATATGTATATAAATGTATATGTATGTATATGTGTATGTATGTATATATATATGTATATATGTATATATATGTTTATGTATATGAATGTGTGTACCTGTGTATTAGTATTGTTATTATTATTATTATTTTTCTTTCCCCTGTATTTTTGCTCATTTTGCTCTGTGACTGTTCTGGTTGTTGCTGAAATTGTGATTATCACGGTTGTTTATAATATGGTTTAAATATGTTTGTGAGGTTCTTCTGCACCCTTTCTTATATCCCTCACCCCATCCCCGACCCGTCCCTTTTCAGGCCAGGTCCGGCATCGAAATGTGGCGCAACAAAATTAATAATAAACGCAGTCAAATGTCAAGGGAGACTCATTTGGATTATGAAGTCTCCCTTGGCAAAGAAATTTTGCTCAGCATTTAAAGGCAGCTTGACTTCCATTTAGCTGTTGTGATGCTGGACAAGACAAAAAAATAAATAAATAAAAATAAAAAAAGGGATAGCTATCGTGGGATCACACTCCTCAGCCTTCCCGGTAAGGTCTATTCAGGGGTTTTGGAGAGGAGGATCCGCCGGATAGTCGAATCTTGGATTCAGGAGGAGCAGTGTGGTTTTCGTCCTGGTCGTGGAACTGTGGACCAACTCTATACTCTCGGCAGGGTTCTTGAGGGTGCATGGGAGTTTGCCCAACCAGTCTACATGTGTTTTGTGGACATGGAGAAGACATTCGACCGTGTTCCTCGGGGAATACTGTGGGGAGTGCTCCAGGAATATGGGGTATCGGACCACCTAATCCAGGCGGTTCGTTCCCTGTATGAGCGGTGTCAGAGGTTAGTTCGCATTGCCGGCAATAAGTCGGACCCGTTTCCAGTGAGGGATGGACTCCGCCAGGGCTGCCCTTTGTCACCGATTCTGTTAACTACTTTCATGGACAGAATTTCTAGGCGCAGCCAGGGCGTTGAAAGGTTTAAGTTTGGTGGCCGCGGGATTCAATCTCTGCTTTTTGCAGACGATGTGGTCCTGTTGGCTTTATCGAGCAGTGAACTTCAACTCTTACTGGATCGGTTCGTAGCTGAGTGTGAAGTGGCTGGAATGAGAATCAGCACCTCCAAGTCCGAGTCCATGGTTCTCCCCCGGGAAAGGGTGGAGTGCCATCTCCGGGTCGGGGATGAGGTCGGCGGATTGGTGCAGCGTCTGCAGTGATGCGGACTCTGCACCGATCTGTCGTGGTGAAAAGAGAGCTGAGCCAAAAGGCAAAGCTCTCGATTTACCAGTCGATCTACGTTCCTACCCTCACCTATGGTCATGAGCTTTGGGTAGTGACCGAAAGGACAAGATCGCGGGTACAAGCGGCCGAAATGAGTTTTCGCCGCAGGGTGGCTGGGCTCTCCCTTAGAGATAGGGTGAGAAGCACTGTCATCCGGGAGAGACTCGGAGTGGAACCGCTGCTCCTCCGCATTGAGAGGAGTCAGATGAAATGGCTCGGGCATGTGGTTAGGATGCCCCCCGAACGCCTTCCTGGGGAGAGGTTTAGGGCACGTCCAACCAGTAGGAGGCCTCGGGGAAGACCCAGGACAAGTTGGAGAGACTATGTCTCTCAGCTGGCCTGGGAACGCCTCGGCATCCGCTGGGAAGAGCTAGACGAAGTGGCCGGGGAGAGAAACCTCTGGACTTCCCTGCTTAGGTTGCTGCCCCCGCAACCCGACCTCGGATAAGCGGAAGAAAATGGATGGATGGGTGGATTGTGCTTGTTGTAAGATCATTATTAAATAAATGCCTGATGTTGGCGATCAAGTCTGGTGCGTTTGTGTTACTACAGTTCATGAAGGTCTTTCATTGCCTTAAGCTGTATTTGTATTTTAGTTCATTTACAACAGTTTATGCTTGAAAACACGTCACTTAGGCCAACAATACGCCTTAAATATGCATTTTGTCTTTAAATAATCATGGGCCAAGGAACAACAATAATTTAGTAATTAATACATTTTTGTAAAACCGCCATGGAGCGAGGGATAATGTGATGATGACCATAGAACAGGAAATGAAACTTGTATGCGAGAGTCTGTCTTGGCTAATCAGTAGAAAATTACAGAGGAAAATAATAATCCTATAAGAAGAATGGAATGTACACCGTGAAGGTTAGACAGTATGTGAAGAGAGTCACTCGTCCTCAAAGTGAAGGAGCATTTTTTTGTTTACGTTTTTAGATTAACTTCAACGTCTTTTTACACTATGTGTTTAAAAGTTACCTAAAACATCAAGCAACAGGAGTGAACATCTGCACCGTTTCTGGGTTTTATCGTCCATACAGTGGTTAACTTCTTTTTACACTTACATGACATATTAACGCCTCCCTGGGGAGGTGTTCAGGGCACATCCAACCGGTGGGAGGCCTCGGGGAAGACCCAGGACACGTTGGAGAGACTACTTCTCTTGGCTGGCCTGGTAACGCCTTGGCATCCACTGGGAAGAGCTGGACGAAGTGGCCGGGGAGAGGGAAGTCTGGACTTCTCTGCTTAGGCTGCTGCCCTCGCAATCCGACCTCGGATAAGTGGAAGAAAATGGATGGATGGATGGATGACATAAAAGAAAGTCTGTAAAAACACGATGCTTCGATCAAGAGGGCAATTACGACATGTTTTTGCATGTTAATTTTAGTGGTTAACTTATTTTTACACTTGTATGAGTTGAATATTTTTGGTAATAGCATTACTTCTAATGGGAAATTCTCAATTAAAATAAATAGAGTCCATGTTAAGGGTTGCACTCTACAGTCGACCCTTTACATTCTTACTATATTGTTCCTACGCAACACTCATTCACAAAAAGGACAATGTAAGAAACCAAAAACGTACCACTTCCACACGGAACGGGAGGATAACTTTTTTTCCACTCAATCATGTTGGACCTGTCATGGCGTCATGTCGTTTCTTATCAACGTAACATTACTGGCGCCTAGTGACCTTAGTACTGCATATGACTTGTCTTTCAATATTTTTGGACTAATAGTTCATATGTCAACCACAAAACAGCGATCATTTATTAATTAATTTGAGAAAAATCACAATAGCATGGGGCACAACTATATAGTTCTTCACTGTATAAAAGACCAGATTCTCCATGACTCCTAATCCACCTTTTGTTTATCAGCACTTTTTGTTAGAGTAAAGCCTCTCTGTTACAGTTTTTGCTCTCTGAGGTCGAAAGCGGTAGTTAATTTGGTGTAATTTCTCAGATGGGATGGGAGCAGAATGAAGGGGCCTGGTCATTGTTTAATGCAAGCAGTCAATTACACTGCTTCTAATGAGATCAAACTGATGGAGGCCATCAGGAGTAACATAAAGCCTTATCAGGGGCAGATTAATAGACTCCGCCAGAGCCTTCCGGATATTTGAATTAAATGAAGTTCAGCTCTGGCAAACAATCCGCAGGTCAGTTTATTAACCTTCCAAATCACGGCCTGGATTAATGATCACTAATCCCTCTCATTTTGAAAGCAGTTGTCCAGAACACTGTGTGGACTAATTAAAAAAAACACCTAATACTGTTCTGGCTTTTTGGGCTTTTATATTCTTCACCTGTAATACAATCCCACTTTTCTCCTGTGATCAACAGCCAAGCTCTGCATTTGTTCCACGCAGCCTCTTTGCCATTCACAACAACGCTGTAACGCCATATGAGAACGTTCCTCATGTAAATCAGTGGGAAGGCAAAGGATCTGGAGATGTCCAAAACAGAGGCATTGTGACTATTTGTCTTTAGGGTGGTGTATTTTTCCAGATGTTGGTAAAAGAAGGTGATGGTGTTTACCGCTTGGCGGCCATGTGACCCTGAAGCAAACGAGCAGATGCTTCATTACCTTCACTAATGCGTGGAAAGAAAGGCGACCAGGAGCCGTAATGGAAGGAGGCTTGAACAATACAACACGATTCTCTGGAAAATAACATAATGGAACTGAATGAATGTGGAGCTAAATTAGATCAATGGACTGTCTTACTGTTAATGGACTGCAAAAGTATCACAGAATAAAGTGCTGCAATATGACTCAGTAGCATAGATAATGAAATCCAAGTTGCAGAACACTCCCCAGCCCGAGCCACCTCATCTGGCTCCTCTCAAAGCGGGGGAGCCACAGTTCCCCGGATGACACTACCCAAAGCTTAGGACTATAGGTGGGGGTAGGAACTTAGATCAACAGTTAAATTGAGAGCTTTGCCTTTTGGCTCGGCTCTTTCTTCACCGTCTACCACATCTAGTTTGCGTTGTACATTTGTAGCTCCTGGACAGTCCACATCACTTGGTTCAAAGTTACATTTGAATCATTTTTATTGAGTGATACAATTTGTTAACATCAAACCTTCACGGCAACATTTTGCTTCAGTTTGTGTACATTTTCCGGTCGGCGTACAACACGGGGCCCGTCTTGAGGTGTCTTTACACGGCGTGAGTGCAACTGTGTTCTTCTGAAACCGGTGCTGAAACCAGAAGTCAGCGTTATTGCTCGTCTATGAAGTCAGCAGCTGTGGACTCTTGTTCTCTGGTAATAATAATTCTAAATGTATATAAATATTAAATAAAATGGGTCCATTAACATTTAGGTTGCTTTTGCCTTCATTGAAGATGTGATGTGTTGACAAAGTCGGCAAAGTGTCAGTGAGATCCACTCAGACACATTTTTCGTGCTTTGCTATGAGTTATTTCTTGACTTCAGTAGTGTTTCGCACTTACTTTTTTCAAAATGCTGCCAACTTTCTTTGGCTCCATTTTGGGGTTATTTTGCAGCTATGATTATTAAGAAAAGCAGGGATTTAACTAAGAAACACTATTGAATTCAAGAAATACTTCATAGCAGAACACAAAGGTGGTGTCTGTCCACGTATAATCACATCTTCATTGAAGGCAAAGGTAACCTTCAACGTTCATATCTCCTTGTCATTCAACATTTTTATGTCTTTATATTGTTGTTGCATTGGTTTCTGCATGTCAGACTATAAAAAAGCGGGTTTTGTGTTAACATTTTTTGCTTTCTGGTACAATTTAACTGTATTTACTTTCATTTTCTACCAAAAAAATAGGTTTGATAAGCGTACGTTTTGGTTACAATCGGACCTTCTGGAAAAGATCAACAAGTTCCAGGTTAATCCAGGTTTTACTGTATTTGGATTGCTTTCAGTTTGGGGTACTATTATTTTAGCATACTATCAAACTTGTGACAGTGCGAATGGAGGCCCATATGCAACTCTACTCTACTACAACAGAGCAGTATTGAGCATCGTTTGAATTTGAATCATTTGGTTCCTATTCGGAAAACTCCTTTTGATTCTGGTTTCTCAGGATGCATTTAAGAGGTAGGGTCATAAAAGTTTGCATGGTTTGAATGAGGGCGCTGTTTTTTAGGATGAAATGTCTGAATTCTATTAAGTGTTTAATGATAGGAACTTTTTTTGACCAACATTACTATGAATTTCTTACAGGGCTATTTTCAACCAGTCCATAAATATCAAACCATTCAACTTGAATATAAATGTTATGAAGTTTCTTTCCACAGGAGTACACTTTCACAAAAAATGTTGATCTTTGAAAAGAAATACAGCAAACTCTTTTTGCAGTAGGGATGTCCTGATCATCGTGATCAGGATTGGCTGCCGATCCGCTGTATTTTGAAAATGGGAAAAGATCGGATCAATCTAGTTGCCGTAAATTTGTGCCACGCTCCAACATGGTAGGTGTGCTAAGTGCTACTGGTTTTGCTACTAAGCTGGTTGTGACTTGATTCCCGCCACCCGGATGGAGGCGAAAACCGTGCAGGCATGTCCGCTGGGTACCATGGTGAATCAACATTGACGTTGGACGATGGATTATTGGCATTATACCTACGTAGCTCCCTTGCTGTGTCCGTACTCCTCTGTCATGGTGTCATGGGAGCTCGCACGGGAAGTGCCGCTCTAACCGCTGGTTGTTATGGTCTAAATCACATCACAAATTGATGTATAACCGTCCTACCCTAAAAGTATTGTAATGGCGGCTGAATAATTCCACGTCAGGATGGCTGTAATTCAGTTGGCCATTTATTTGCATGCGTTCGCAGATCACCCCATGAATTTGGAGGTGCTTAATCATGTTGGTCATGCACCCCCCTTTGCATGATGTCATTGGGTTGCAAATGTCACAATGAGCCAAACTCTTTTTTCTGATGTTAACTATTTTATCCTATGAAAATGTTGTCATGTTGCATGTGGGAGCCTCTGTGGCTGGAGGGTATGAGCTGTCCGCCTGGCCATCAGCTATAAAAGTCTAAAAAGGGGTAAGATTCCACCCGCGTAACAGTGACAACCGTAAAAAAAATGTGTAACATATGAGAACATGAGTAGTTATCCAAGTCTGTCCTTGGAAAGTTTGAACATATCCAAAGTTTTTAATGTGTTCCGCCATCTGTCAGTCTATAGATACACCTGTAAACCAGCTGAAAAACAAATACAAAAGTCCAAGAAACAAAACACCTTTATTTTTTCAGATGGAATCGTAAAATAGCAGAGTGCAATATATTGCAGTAAAGAAAATACTTCTGACAGCCCAACAAGCTGAAGTCCAACGGATTTTGTTCCCTCACTGTTTGACCTCTCAATTCAAAAGTCCAAAACTCTGTGAGTCTCAAAAGCAGGACTTTGGAGAAACCAGATGAAAGGCAAACAAACAAAAATGAAAAGATACTGAAAATCAGAGCATAGGGGGCATTTTTTGACCCCCCGTGTGGATACTGCGATGAATGGGGTGCAGTGTAAACACTTTTAATATGGCACACCACAGTGGGAGGCTTTTTGGTGAGGATTTCTTTCCCCGTCTTTTTCCTCCCACTTTGGAAGGTGCAGTGTCAGCTTACCTTTTGCTGTATTTTCTGCTTACGGCGCCAGAAAGGTTTGGGTCAACTGGCTGGGTCGCAGGTAATGCGAAGACTTGCTCGGGGTTGCGCAGCGCACCACTTTCAATGTCGTTCAGACGCTCTTGGAGAAAGGCTACTCTGTAAACAAGACTTTCCTGCAATGCCCCCTACTACACCCCACCCTGACTCCAAAGAATGGAAAGTAAATCCTTTTAAAGCTGCCTGAGCAACTTTGAACCCTTCAGACTGGTGATAGATACAAACACATTGAAGCTGCTCAGGTTAGCCGCGCTTTTGGTCTTTCTTCCTCATTTAAAGAGGAAAATGTGAGAAAGATGAAGTATATTGCCGTACCTGGCCTTGAAGCTTCCAGGAAAAGTGTAAGAAAATGCACTTGAATTCTCTTGACGTCCAACAAATGTGACTCAAAAATTAAACAAAACTTATGCACAGTTATGCCTGGTTTATTAATGATTAATTGGTTCAACCCGACCACAATCAGTGATTTTCCGCAAAGTAGGATTCAATATCAATAAAAGGGATATTTATGTAACTAGAGCATAGAAAACCTATTCATAACTTGTTTTTTATCATTACTTTTTATCATTACTCGTCTTGCAGACATGAGACAACTCCTGCATAGTTAGCTATAAACTCCTACTATTCCTTGTTTACACCACATTGCATATAAGAGATGGCCACCGTTAGAATAGCAACCGAACCTACTAGTTAACCTCTCCAATTTACTTATTCCAAACTAGTGTTTCAAATGGAGTGAGGAAGAAGGACAAAGTTAAAAGTCGAAAACTTACCACTTCCAGACGGATTAGCAGGAGAACTTGCTTTCACTCTATTAAGGTAATTTAATATAACTCATCACTGTAACATTACTGCCACCTAGTGACCAGAATACTACATATAACTTGCCTTTCAATATGTTTTGACTAATAATAGGCCATAGGCAAGCCCGAAACAAAGATAATTTATTAATTTCTAAAAAAAAANGACGGACTGGCAGGAGAACTTGTTTTCACTCTATTAAGGTAATTTAATATAACTCATCACTGTAACATTACTGCCACCTAGTGACCAGAATACTACATATAACTTGCCTTTCAATATGTTTTGACTAATAATAGGCCATAGGCAAGCCCGAAACAAAGATAATTTATTAATTTCTAAAAAAAAATGGCAATGGAGTGAGGGAGCAATGTTCGAACCACTACGTAGCGAGAGACGATTATATTAACGGATTGTCTGCGTTCACACTGCAAGGTGGGATTCCCAATTCCGATATTTTCTTTATAATCCAATTTTTTTTACGTGGTCGTTCACATTACCAAACAAATGCGACTTGTAATGTGAATGTGCTTGGAAATTGTCGTGCATGCGCAAAAGCACAACATCCTCTCGCATTTCCGTGTGTTTACGGAAGTAAAGACTGCTGTGATGTGCGCTCCAGTAATGTGCGATACCATTGATTTCATTTCTGATTTGATCTTCTTCTTTTCCTTTCGGCTTATCCCTTCAGGGGTCGCCACAGCGAATTAATTGCCTCATTTTAACCCGGTCCTCTGTATCCTCTTCTCTTGCACCAACTACCTACATGTCCTCTTTCACTACATCCATAAACCTCCTCTTTGGTCTTCCTCTAGGCTTCCTCCCTGGCAGTTCAAAACTCAGCATCCTTCTACCAATATATGCATCTCTCCTCTGAACATGTTCGAAACATCTCAGTCTGGCCTCTCTGACGTCTCCGAAACCTCTAACATATGCTGTCCCTCTGACGTGCTCATTCCTGATCCTGTCCATCCTGGTCACACCCAAAGAGAACCTCAGCATCTTCATCTCTGCTACCTCCAGCTCTGACACCTGTCTTTTCCTCAGCGGCACTGTCTTTCAGGATGGTATCGGCGATACCTATTCAATACTGTGCAATGTGCAAACTCACCTAATGTGTCTGGTAAATTTTAAAAAGTAGTGCACAATATTTCAAATCATAGCATAAAGAATACAAGACATCATAGTCAGGTATTGATTTACTTTAAACCGTGAAGTATATGGAGGTAATGGGGTGATATATAATATATAATATACATCATCAGAAAAAACAAAGGATAAAATCATATAGCGGACGTATTAAAAGTATCACCATTTTGATTTCAGAATTGACTTTAGATCATGAAGAGCTGGTATCGACATTTCAGTATCGGTCTGCACGTCACTAGCATGCTCTCCTTAAAGCATTTGTGGCAATTCTGAGGTTTTTGTGCACAGGTAGTCAATACTTTCAAGAATTTTGGTATGGAAGTTTGTAGACAACTTGTTGCCATGTCTGTTCCAAGGTGTATGTGGGTGGAGTGGTGAGACATTGCCAACAGCTGCTTCACTAACTAAAAATCATTTTCGGATAAGAAGAAGTTTTGCCTGCATCGGTGAGTACATTTATACAAGTCTTGCATGATAACCCACGTCTTTTTGTGATTGCCTACATCAGTGAGAACCTTTAAAGTCTTGGTAAGCACAAAAATTCGGGACCGGGAAGATGTCGTGAAAGAAGTGCAAAATTGACCTGTTATGACGGAACGATGTCAGGAAATAATAGCCGTAATTAGAACAATTACACCTCCCAAAATTCACTTTGCCTTGTTCAAGTGTTGAACATTTAACTTTTTGGGGGGCTTTTTTAAACCTTAGCATCCGCCTTTTGCCTTTGGCAAGTGTTTTAAAGTTTTACATTTCCTTTGCTTTTTTTCACACGGTATACACGAAACCCTGCGATTGACAAGCGACCAGTCCAGGGTGTACCCCGCCTCCCGCCCAAAATCAGCTGGGATAGGCTCCAGCATACCCGCGACCCTAATGAGGATAAGCGGTATAGAAAATGGATGGATGGATGGTATTCACGAAACCTCTCGCTAAGCAGTGAACGGTTAGCTTCGTTTTGCACGTGTGACAAAAAATGTTGGACATCTTTTGCTTTTTTCAAGTGTTTCTGTTTTTTGCACTTCTGTACCCCATTGCGTTTTCTTGTTTTGTTATGTTATACAGTGATTTTACAAGTAGACATTTTACCATGCAGTTATAGTTTATTGTATTAAACCTTCAAAGAACTCTTTCAAAATTTAGTTTTGATGTATTTTTCAGAATTGTATTTTATTTTCTAATACTGTGGGGAGGGGCCCTGGGGTTTAAAAGGAGACCTATCCCAGGCATTAAAAGACGTAATGCTCGCTACCAGATGCCACTTTTTTGAAATTGTAAAAATTCTGTGGGCTTATACGTTATTTTGTTTTGTTTTTCTGTTGCAATAAAACCCATGGTTAATAACTGCCATTGTTACAGAACACAACCTTATGACTCAGGAAACACAAGGACATAGGGGGCAGGAAAATTAAGTCACCCGTGTTTATTAATGAGCGAACTTAAAGAGTTGAAGGAAAAAACCCTCCCATGAACAAAGAAAAGTTTCTAAACAAACAAAGAGACAGTGAGGTGAACAAGCCAACACTATACAGGGCTTTCTTCCTGTCACCTCAGTGCTACCCCTAAACAAGAAAAACCCCAACCAAACAAAACAAACCCCAAAACAGGACAGTCTGTCACACTAGGACACACAGGAAAATAAAAACCAACAGAAGAAAAACCCAGGCTTCTGCCCAGTGTCACGCCAGCAGCCAGCAAGAACCAGCTGAATGGCCAATGAGCATTATGAGGAGGCGGAGACGAGCCCGCAGCAGACGAAGGCAGCAGGGAACGGAAAAGCGAGAGCAAAACACACATACACGCCAGGGTTGTCAAAGTTACGGCGGTAATGGTCCGTTAACGGAAGTGTCCTTTATTGGCGCTAATTTTTTTTGACGCGTGATTAACGTGCGCAAGTCCTGTTCTGATTATCTGTTTGAGGAAGCGCAGCGGCGGCAGTTTTGTGTGACGCTAGGAGTGAGAGCAGAAATGGGCAAAGAAAAGGGTATTTTGAATGACAGAATTAGCCTCAAAGTCCTGGCAGGTGGCTCCCTCAGCAAGACCAAAGTTATTTGTGTTGCTGGGACTGGAGTTGTCACCAATTACATCGCTTCTGGGAGAAGTGAGAAGTTATTGGCTCACTGCAGGTATTGCTTTGTCATTTATACAGTGGTACCTCGGCATAAAGTATCCTAACTAACGAGTGTTTTTAGATTGCTTGGAACTGCTAGCTAAGATTTAGGCGAGGAGCAAGGAGCCAGGGGCGATGAGAGCTATTTGGGGCGCTAGCTAATGCTATGCCATTGGCACTAGCATTATAGCGATCGTACATACATTATAGCCATCTAATTTGTCTGATTTAGTATGCAACACCATGACAGGTACCAAATCAAATTAACAGCACAAAATGAATACACAAACACTATCCACCTGGAGGGTTTTTTTTCAGAGATGTTGTGTACCACAAATGTACACATTAGCATTCAACAGGTCATCAGATCTTACCTTTATGCATTAACACGTAATATCAGCATTTGGGACCAAATATGTGGCATAAGAAAAATTGTAAAAATACACTATAGTGGTCTCATCTGTGCAGTGTATCAGAACAAAGAAGGTGCGTTCAAGTTCCAACAAACAGTGGGACAAATTGGCACTCGCATTAAACATGAAAAAACTTTGGGATTTCTAACAGTATATTATTTTTGAATAAAATATTAGCCCGTATCTCAAAAAATGCATATCCATTTACATAAAATTTGATGTAGTTATCGTAGTTGCATTTAAAATCCTTTACAACAAACTTATTATAGATAAAAATTTAGTTTAGACTCCATTCCATTTTCTTCCGCTTATCCGGGTCTGGGTCGCGGGGGCAGCAGTTTCAGTAGGGGAGTCCAGACTTCCCGGTCTCCGGCGACCTCTTCCAGCTCCACCGGGAGGACACCAAGGCGTTCCCAGGCCAGCTGTGAGACATAGTCCCTCCAGCGTGTCCTAGGTCTTCCCCGCGGCCTTCTCCCCACTGGGCATGCCTGAAATGCAGGGAGGCGCCCGGGAGGCATCCAGACTAGATGCCCGAGCCACCTCAACTGGCTCCTCTCGATGTGAAGGAGCAGCGGCTCTACTCTGAGCTCCTCCCGGATGGTCGAGCTCCTCACCCTATCTCTTAGGGTGAGTCCAGCCACCCTACGAAGGAAACTCATTTCCGCCACTTGTATCCGCGATCTTGTTCTTTCGGTCATGATCCATAACTCATGACCATAGGTGAGGGTGGGAACGTAGATCGATCGGTAAACAGAGAGCTTTGCCTTCCGGCTCAGCTCTCTCTTCACCACAATGGTCCGGTACAGCGAACGCATTACTGCGGACGCTGCACCGATCCGTCTGTCGATCTCCCGCTCCAACCTTCCCGGCCCTCCGTGAATCACCACCTTATTGTGGTGGAGGGGTTTGAGTGCCCGAGTGATCCTAGGAGCTATGTTTTCGGGGGGTTTATGCCCCTGGTAGGGTCTCCCAAGGCAAACAGGTTGTAGGTGACGGGCCAGACTAAGAGTGATTCAGAAGACCCTAATAAAGAAGAGCAAGAGGAGTGACCGCACCTCGCCCGGACGTGGGATACCGGGGCCTCACCCTGGAGCAGGCGAGCGCCTGGTGGCCAGGCCTTTACCCGTGGGGCCTGGCCGGGCCTAGCCTGAAGAAGCCACACGGGAACTCCCCCCCGCAGACCCACCACCTGCAGGGGCAAGCATACGGGTCCGATGCATTGCAATTTGGGCAGTGGTCGAGGGCGGGTGTCCGGGCGACCTGGTGGTCGGCGACCAAATCTGGTTCTTGGGACATGGAGTTTAGACTTTATTGAATGAAATTGCTTGGTTACAGTAGTTAAATTACAAAAGAAAAAGACAAACAGTCTTAAATTAAAAAAAAAAATGCAATAACAATAAAATGATATTTTAGATTTTTTTACATAAGTATGATATAATAAAACAAAGATAAAATAAATAAGGAGAATATCAGATAAAAATAAACGTGTAAAAATATGGCAATTACAAGTAAAGTATGGATAACAGCATAATGATGAAAACAGTCACTTACAATGTCTACTCTCATTGAGATGCCGACTGATGGGGTGGCTGTGCTGTCTTCCAGCACAAGACTTGTGCTCCCCGTTGAGCAGGGAAATTTAGCATAGTCCTCAGGTAAAAAGTTAACCTAGTGTTAACTTGTCCAAACTCACAAACAACACAGCAGCAGGTCCAGTGGGTATTTTTACCGCTCTGCAGTGGCTTAAGGTGTTGTGAGTGAGACCAGATGTTGTGTTCATGTTAGCTGCTACAATAACAATATTGCTTTAGCTTGGTTAATATACCGGCCACTTATGTAAATGGAACATTGGTCTTTTTTTAGGGTTTTTGTTAGGGCTTCATAGTCAAAATAGGTGGATCCCATGACATGCATTGGTCGCTCCCTATCTCTCTTTAGAACACACACAAAAGGGAAAGAAATATGTGCTCATGTTTTACATAACGAAGGTGGATGATGGGCAAAAATACAAAACTGCGCAGTTTTCTTTTAAAAATGTGCTCTTTATCGATTTTTATTGGCCTGTTAATATTTTCCTGCTGGATTTTTTCTATTTTATGTTATTATTAAAGTGTCACAGGGTAGAGATGGTGATAGTTTGACCTTGGAACAGATTATTAGTATTCCTGTTATTTCCAACAGGAAAATGTATCAATCTAGAGGTTGTCCAGCGTCCTGGAAGGGATTGTGTTTGCACCAGTATAAACTCATCCAAGCATGCCTTTATGGAGCTTGCTTTGGGCTCTGAGAACAGAAAACCAAAACTGTTTTCACAAAGTTGGGAGCATTCAAATCAAAATTCAATTGGAACTAAGGGGTCTAATTTAACCCTTAATAGATATAATAATTAAGAGGTAAGTGTGTAGCATGTGTTTTGTCTGTATTGTATCCCAGGGTTTTGTATTGCATGACTAGTTGATGCTTGTGAGGTAAAGTAAGGGTCAGAAGCACCTGAAGGACTAATGTGAGTGTCTGAAACGGCAATTAACAGCAATTATATATTGGAGTTTTGTAGCGAACAGCTTTACTGATGCCATTAAGTGCCATTCTGTTCCGTGCACGTGTTCAAGCCTGCAGGCCAGGTTGTATAGTCTAAATGGTAATGGAAATAGCCTTATTTCTGTATTTATTTCCATTTCCTGCAAATGCAAACAGAATGAGATGCACCATTGCAACACCTAGCTTCCGTACCTGGCGGAACATTTCATTGTTTCTATCCTCGTCAGGCACTCAGCTGCACTTTGAGTTTCTTTATTCTGGATACATCCTGCCCATCCCAAGTAGGAGCAGTCATACGGACAGTCAATTGGGGTGTTTGTTTGCCCCCAGCGTCAGCCTGAATAAGCCGTCTGTGGCATTGTTTTGATTTCAGCCTCTGCTCCGCCAAGCTGCCCTCCTCAGATTGTCCATGAAGGGGCTGAGAAAACGAGCGCAGAGAGCCAGTCCTGCAATCTTCACTGAGCTGAAGTAAATTGCTTTCATTTTGGCCCAGCTCCCCTTTTGTTATAATGTGACAAGGCTACTGATTAGACGAGAGGGGGATCAATAAACTGTCAAGCTTGTGGCTCAAAAGCAGTGCGGAGGCTTTTTTTTTCCCCACTCTATCGCTGGCTGGAGTTCACATTTAACAGCGCAAAGGGAAGGGACACTTGGGATCGGGCAGTTAGCCACGGAAAAAGATGGCACTCTTTCTGTAAGATTAAGGTGCACGTGTCCTGTTTGACGCTCGTCAAGTGCTCGCCTGTAGTTTGAGGAAGTAGTCACCAGCGGTGACTGTGGAGCCATGAGCGGGAACAAATATTGAGAAGTAATGGTATATTGATTGGTAAATGTATGGCAAGACCAAAGTCATTTGTATCTAATATTGCTGTGAGTGGAGTTGTTACGGACTACGGCAATTATTTGTAAAACATACATACATTATAGCCATCTAATATTTGTTGTGTTATATATTGTGTAAACTATGACAGGAACAACAGCAAATTAAAAGCACTAAATGAATACAGACCCACAATCCACCAGTACCAGTACGTAAACACCCACGGTTGTTTGTGCGCTTCAGAGGCGGTTTGATGAGGTAATCATTTGCATGCCGGAAAATACAGTCAACTCGTAGGCCTATACACTGCATTTTTTTAAAATTGGTCTTTATAATAGGGAAAAAAAAGATACCAATATTCAACACTATTACATTTTCATGCCAGTATCGGGCAGAGAATATCAGTGGCCAAATATTATGAAACATCCCTTCTATAATAGATACAAGCGTATTTCTGTCTGTGATAAAGTGTGATTAATTGTGAGTTAACCATGGACAAAATGCTATTAACCACGATTAATTGTTTTAATCTATCAACAGCCCTAAAAACAACGAAAAAAGTTGTAATTTTTGGAAAGTTAGTTGTGAGAAAATAATGTATAATGTCACATCAGTGTCAAAATACTATGACAATAAAGTCATAATTACAAAAAATATCAGAATTGGAAAAACAGCTGCAATTGTTTGAGAATAAAGTCAAGTCAAAATATTAAACGACCAAAGTTTCAGTTTCACGAGAATACACTCTAAAACAAATAATATCATTTTAGTAGCATAGAGGTGAAACATTAAAGAAAAATCTGTTAATTTTTATAAGTAATCATATGACAAACAAGACAGAATAGCTTTTAGAAAATTAGGTTGGGCAAGAAGTTATGATATAATGGGAATAAAGCCAAATATTACGGAAATCTTCTTCAAATAATGTTACAATATTAAGAGAAGAAAATGCTTAAGAAGAAAAAACACCTTTTTATCATCTAATACCTACCATCACATGTCTCTTTGACTTTGACTTTGTCATTGAACTTTGGGGCCTTTTTTCTAGCTGATGGAGGATGACAACATGGTAGGAAAGGACAGACGGTGCTGTTTGTCAGCTTGTAGTAGTTATTTTGTAAAGCAACGCAAAATGTTACATACTGTTCCTTTAGAGTCAGCCTTGGCCAGTTTGTTGTGTCCCATTCGCTTCATGTCCAAAGCCACATCAAATCCTCTGTGGCGCTGTGAACTATTTTTTCTACCTCCTCCTCCGCCACCACCACCCCCGCCGTGGGGACTGACATTCATTGACAGTGAGGCTGATGAGAGCGAGCAGGTGTCCTTCCGATGCCCTCGGCACAGATATTAACAAGTCATTGCGTATTGGAGAAACCAATCATAAAAGACAACAGGCAGTAATAGCTGTTGTCTCAGCATAATTGTTTAGAAACAAGCGTGAGCGTTTGACGTGCACGGCCCGGACAGGTTTGCGTCATCCGCAGTTTGATGACTGTCCTTTTCTTTCCCGTGGAGACGATCTGAACAGCGGGTTCCTATTTGTCATCCAATTAGGAGAGTTTTCTCATAAATGTTCAATATGCTGCTTTAATGATAAAGATGGGGAGAGCATGATTAATATCTGGGAAGCAGCTGTAGCCAATCGCACTTTTTTATCTATAAACAAATCAGTGCATGGCCTTTGGTGTAGATTGAGTTTAGCTCGTTTAGAGTAAATTCTATAGATGGTCTTTTAGTTTTAAGGACAGTGGTAAGCCTTGCAGAGTACCCCCATTCAGAATTTCATGGAAATTTATAAAATGGTAGCTTAAAAGCACAAGATGCTTTGCAGCTATTGCAGTAATAGTCCATTTGCAGTGGGTTCAAATGGGGTAATGACCAACCAGATCTGGACCTACAGTAGAGTAGACCTGTGCTCTAGGAGCGCAACAGTATAGCATTTCTGAGTCAGTCAGCAGTGAACTCACAGTGAGTTTGCGTGTTTTGCGTTAAGGTTTCACTTGACGTCACATCCGATTGTTGTCAGCCCTGCCTCAGAGAAAATACAAGGGTATTCGTAACTAGAAGACATGTAAAATCTGTGCAAAAGTACAGCATTGATGCATGCTTCTCGCATGTGGAAATTGTTCAAATGGGTATTTTGGAAAACGCTATAACTCAGATAGTCCATCATAATGGGAAAACATTTCAGCAAACAACCACAAAACGCGGTGACGGCACCTTTTTCGGCATTTCCGAACTAGCTGTCGCTCACTTGGAGTGGAGCCGAGTAAACACGAGTCAACACCAGTTTACAGTGAGCAAGAATAAGCGCAGTTCCAACAATGGAGCTTTATTGAGAATGTATTTTCAAGAGTATTAGATAGGGGAGTGACGTCCTTATTCAAACCCCAGATTCAAAGGGTACAATGTAGTTTTTCTTCCTGGTTGACGAACACGGGACCGTTTAATGCCCTTACCAGGATACTGGAGGTTGCACCTCGTGCAGTGTTCTTTAAAGGGTTATCTAGGAGTACAAGGTTAAATTCTAGTACAAACTTCAATCAATGTGGATGTGGACCAAGGATCTTGATGATGTGGTTCTGATGGTTTCATTTATGTTCATCTAGTCTGTCAGGCAGTTTGCATCTGTGAAGTGTCAAGGAGAACCGCTGGGGAATCTGACACCTTGGTTTCTTGGTTTGGAGTGTAGACCTTCCCTGAATTGAATGAGTTTAAGTATCTCAGTATTCTTAAAAAGTGATCTTTGGGGGTTGTTGTGGTATTCGAAGTTACAAAACCAAATTTCAAACCCACCCTCTACTGTGATACATTTGACTGAAACCAGTGTCCCTTAGATAGGTGTCAAAGGGCTTTCCCTTAGAGATAGCGTGAAGAGCTCAGTTACTTCACCTTCCTCTTCCAGGCCCTCCTCTTGGTAAGGTGTTCCAGGCATGTCCCATTGGTAGAAGGCCTCAGGGCAGACACTATGGAAGAGGTAGGTCATACAGATGGCCTGGGAAAACCTAAGTATCCACCCTTGGTAGAAGTAGAGAAGGGCTATCCCTACATATGAGACCTGGATGAAGTTCTGATCTGCAATAAAAGATGATTGGCAGAAACACTAATTGCTTTCAATTCTCATCATGTGTTTTTTAGTATTACTATAATTATCTGAAGTCTTACAGTATCAAATTGTTATAATCATTTAAAAAAGCTTTTGTTTAATTTGGCTCCTTTCCCCGTTCAGCAAGGAGGCGAATGGTGCTAAACAGGACACTGTGGTGCTGAGATAAGGTATAGACTCTCTTTGTCTGTGTCTTATCTGTTTTCTCCGCTGCCTTAGGGCCGCCACCACTCCTCCGCCGGGAGCTGACAATAAAAAGCAAAATGTTTTGTTTTTTTCTGCAGATGGATTTGCAGAATGTTGAAGTGTGAAAGCTGCTGCCAAGACTCGTTATTGAAGACGCTAGCCTGCGTCATTTTGCCAGAGAGAACTCCCAGGCTTGCGTTCACTCATCTTTACAGGTGTTGTTGACACCGGCACACTGCGAGGGCCTCTTCCATTTCTATTAGGCGTCACTATGGCGTTTAGGCTGCACTTGAAATGACAATAAATGCAGCAGATGAAATTAGGGAGTGGTGTCATTCTGTGTCATTCTGCTATATATATTAATTCCTCGTTAATCGTAGTTGATTGGTTTCAGACCTGGCTGAAGTTCACGAAGTGAATTTCCACAAAGTAGGATTCCTTATTTCTAAATAGAATCGGACAGTACTCCATGTATAAATAAGAAAACCTACTTTGAGGGAGTTCACTTATCACGGTCAGGCCTCGAACCAGTTAACCAAGAAGAACAAGGGGTTACTGTACGCGTGATGTCTCTGTGATGGATGGATGCTTTGGATAGACAGAAAATGTCATGATAAACTTAATCACAACATAAAACCGGCAAGGCAAGGTAGGAGAGATAAGAAAGTAAGAAAATAGAATAAATACATAGGGAACATAACAGTTTAAATATGTGGTGCAATAATGCATAATTAGGTTAAAAAAAAAGTACAGTCCTGTGTGTGTTTTTATCACTCTCCCTTTGTTTAAAAGCATGATGTGTTCAGTTTTTCAGTGGAGCAGGACAGTTCCAGTAGCCTGCCACTGCAACAGCTCTTCTATTAGGAGATGATGCTAAGATATCACATGGTTAAGTCGACAATAATAATATACAGTATATACATTATATTTTTTTTTTACATTGCTATAAATGTATGAATAAAATGTGTTTGTTTTATCTATTGTTGGTGTTCAGCCCTTTATGCTCAAAATAACATACCGTAAATGTTCTAGCAGGTATATTTGCCCTCGTCCACGCTTTGCTGTTCCTAAAATTTATAGTCATTTTTTACCTTTAAATAATGATTTGGAGTGCATGAGAAAGTGGAAAGGAAAACATAGCGCTCTCTGGCCACATGGCCATTCCTTAACAAGTATATTGTACAACACAACTGCTGATGAAATCATTGTAAACACAACAGCAAGTTTGACACATGAGTTTCATTCCAGAAGCTGAGGAGTGCAACCAACATTTTAAAGCGCATGCACAGGTAGATAAAGCTCCTGGATGCATACCGCTCATGATACTTCTGTCACACTACTCTGTGACATAGCCAGGTTGGTCTTATCTTCCACTCACTGCTCTGTCTTGTGTACCCTCTGCAGACATTGGCCAGCCGTGAGTCAGGTGGTTCTTCTGCATCAGTCGCACCTGTTTCCAATCCGGCTCCATCTCTTTTTATACATGTGACTGCTGCCAGAGGTTACTGGATTATTTTTCCATGTCTGGTGCCCATGCCACACCTTTGTCGCCTGTGTCCCCGTCGCTCTATCGTTCTGTGTTTAGATTCCGCTAGTTTTGTCTGATTTTCTACCCTCCTGGTAGTATAGTAGTTCGCCGGACTTGCAGGTAGTTTTATGTTTAGTCTTCTTCGTCCTGCTCCTGTAGTTTCCTTTTATGCACCAACGCTTTATGTTTGAGAACTGCTCTGTCTGTTACAACACTGAGTAAAGAGACTTACCAGACCTGCATGGCTTCGTCTCCGCATCTTGGGAACTATCCCTCCTGCTCCGACGCTCTCGCGTGACAACTTCAAGTGCAGCTACTACCATCTTGTGGAGTTAATTAAAAAACTACATCAAGAGGTTGGCTACAACCACAGTTGTTAATGCCAATTGTTTTTGCAGACTGCGCTACGGGAGATGCGTGACCGAGGTGTGTCTGTGGTTGGTGCACCACCATTTGTTGCATACAGCTATTGACCTGCTGACTGGGACATTCTCAAAGCGCAGTTGGCTGTGAAAAAACCCAGAAATAAGTTAAAAACAAGGCATTCAAATTCCTCTCAGAATGTTGCAGACAGATGAGCATTGTCGCCACCGTGAGCGACGTGTCACAGATGCACAGTGCCACCTTGAGGGATTCCAGATGCTGGACGGAAAGGTGTCGCCACACGTCTGCAGATGAGCATTCGCATATGCTATCCATGTGTGATGGCGAAGGCGACATCTCAGCGCCATTGCAATTGTTGCCCTCACATATTGTCGCTCATCCTTCCCTGATCCTAGTAGGAGACGTACTCTGTCTTTGTCTTCTTTTTCAAGGTGAGACGTGTAGACTGTTGTAAAGTGTGCATGCATGCAGAAGGTTATCAGGTGGGTGCTGGCTGGGCGAGGTGCATATTCCAGGAGCAGGGAAAAAAATGGGACAATTGTCTGGAGCGGGCATCTCACTGTGAATTAATTGCCGCCACCTAAAGCAACCTCAATTTCACCGCTCAATGATTACAGAGGTCAGAGCACCTGCAGCTCTTGTCCTTGGTTCTCATCTCAAGAAGAAGAACGAGTAGTGATAGCAGGGGACAAAGAAGAAATGTTCTTTCTGGACTTATTTTGACTTTTTTTAGCAATGTCATAGTTAAAATGATTCCATATTTGGATCATCCTCCGGACCTAATGTCTGCCGTCCAATACATGTGCACTAAAATGTTTAAGAAGATTTCCCACGGAGACCCTATGTGATCATTATGTACTGTATAAGAATTAGTCATCAGAATCGGAATCAGAAAACTTTATTGCCATTGTAAGTGAACAATTCACAAACTAGGAACTTTCTTTGGCGACTCAGTGCAACGTAGAATTCTAAGTAAACATAGAGCATTAAATAAACATAGATATGCAATATGTTTATTGTTAGTATTTTTTGCTACATGAGTGGCATCAAATATTGATTTTTATCTGAAGATAAAAAAGCAAGCGTCCAAAAAGTCAGAATATTGTGGAAATTAAGTTTCCACATTATGACTTGTTTTTACTTTTGTTTGTGCTTTGTTGTTCTTTTTCCGGTACAGTATAGTAATAATTTAAAGCTAAAAAAAAGTTATATAAAACGCGTCTATCTGGCAAGTTTGTCTAACCTATCTGCAGAATTTTTCGGCTGAGTGTGCACATTGGAGATGTTTCCATTGATACAGCGACTGCCATTCTATATGTTGGTGCTTTATGTGGAACGTCAGTGAAGTTCATTGACAGAACGCCCCAGGCCATTCCTGAAAGCAGGAAGGGGGACGAGGACCGCCATGTTCTCCATCTCCCATGTGTGGACGTAACGGCAGGCAGGCAGCATAATGATCCGGCTTTGCAAATCCCTCACGTGGGATCGTCCCCTTAGCAGATGTTCCTCGCTGGCAGCATGTTAATCTTGTCAGGTGAAACCAGCCCACTGCACTTTCTACATTGTTTGTTGGAAAATAGGAATTTTCACAATCAAGATGGGCAAAAAAAGTAGCCATTGTTCTTGTTGTTTGCCAAGTTTAAACAAGGACGGGTCGGTTGTGGCTTGAAGCAAGAGGAAAAATGGAGTGCAGTACCTGGCAGCAACCAGCAGAGGCGCTATTGATTAGGTTATTTCAACAAATTAGCTGCTGAGCTTTGCATCAGGTACAGCATCAGAACCAGGAAACTATGAGTCGCTAATAACAAGGCTGAATCACATTTATATATATACACAGTATATATATTATAACATTTATCATTTGCAACACTTTTCACTATCATATATGGTGTGTCATCGCCCATTTTTGTCGCACAGTGTGTTGCCGGGTGGAAAGAATAAACACCCCTAGCAGTGATCCACATTGGGGGATTTGAGTGAAATATGTGGTCCGCAAAAGCGAGACAGAGGATGGGCCAGATGAGGCGCTGGCATCGCTGCCGGTGCGACAACAGAGGGACAAGAAGAAGTAGTTTATGGAATCATAAAGTCGTCTTCTCTCCCTCGACGTGTGGAGCTATTTTACCTAAATAAACTGAGGATTACAACGCCCGTGGCTAATTCTAATGTCGTCCCTATATTATTCATGTATGTTCAAGTGACTGGTGCTGTGACTTGTGACGTTCACGAACGAGCCGGTGCGTTTGAACGGCTCGTTAACTTGAGTCGCAGCTGGGAAACGTTCTTTTTTTCCCCACTTACGTGGGGAGGAGCACAGCCCATAGTGGTGCTTATTAAATATGCAATTAACCCAAAAGACAGTTCAGGAGTCATTCTCAGACCCCGTCCACACAGAGGCGGGTATCTCATAAAACGAAGGTTTTTTTCCACGTTTTTGCCTATCATCCACACGTGTCCGCAGATATACGGCACTGAAAACGAAGGTTTTCAAAACCTCCGGCCAAAGTGTGGATCTGGCGAAAACTCCGGTTATACGTTTGCGTATGGATGCAAATATCCGGAGGTTTGCGTGTCCAAACGTCACTTCCAGCGGTGACGTCACAAACCCAAACCGTATTTACATGAAAAACAACATGGATGCCCACAGAACTGACGATGTTTTCTTGCGTCTAGTTAACTTTGTATCCTAAATCCACGTTTATAAATAATCCTACCTCCTTGTCAGTCCACAACAACGAGCCGGGCGCCATGTTTGCGGAAGTAACGAGATGACAGAGGATGATTCAGATTGGATAGAAATTTAGTAACTGTTGCTGCCTACAAGTTTGGCTGTGGTTCCCATTGCATTTATCCGGTCATGTGAGGATGTGTTGTTTTTTTTAATCGACGTCGTGTGGACACAATTTTTTCCATAAACGGAGAGGGACAAATATGCGTTGTAAAAAATACCCTGCTACGTGTGCACAAGGCATGAGGGTTTATCATTTATACTGGGCAACAAAATGCACCTCAACCTTTTGTTGTTATTGTTGTTATTATTATGTTGTTGTTATTAACAATGTTCTGTTTGGAAATCTTTGCATTAAAGGTTGTTTTGCACAGCTTTCTTTAATTTTTTTATTTTTTAATACTGTTCAAGTCATGGTTTACACACATACATGAAATTTGTACAAAAAGTAATTCAAAATAGTGACATCACCCTTTGGAATAATTACAATGAATCTAGATCAGACAAATAAGGTTATAATCAATATTTCTGGATAATTCAAATTCATATTTTTGGGATATCTAAATTCTTTACTTGTCAGTGATTATTTCCCAGATAAAACGTGTCAAGGCCGGAGTGGCTTCTTAAAACATTATATAAAAATTTGCCAAACGAGCCAGTTTTTTGAACGGCTCTTTGAAAGGAACAGCTCACCAAGATTTGGCTCCCCTCAAAGAGCCATAAATCTCATCTCTACAAGTGACCCCATCACTTTTCCTTACACAATTTAGGTAATTTATGCATCTCTACTTTAGCACGTTTACATCCAGTTATATTTGAGTTGCCTTGGGACCGTATTTTGTGGCCTCCTGCATGTCATCAAAGTTTAGTTTGAGTGCGACATGGGATTTTAGGTCTGACTCGAGATAACCAGAGGAAGAGGCTGAAGCCATAGCCAACACTGAACTCGCACTGAGGTTGACACACAGTGGCACGAACCTTAGACAACTAAACTCGTGGCTGCTCGTGGATGAAACTCGTGGGTGGGAGGAGTTCGGTGAGGCTATGGAGCACGACTTTTGGTCGGCCTCGAAGAGGTTCTGGCAAACCGTCTGACACCTCCAAAAGGGAAAGCAGCAAAAGTTTTATGTGCTTGTTTACTTTGGATGATGAAAAAGGACGTTGTCGCTCCATGCTGGGTCAGCATAACAAACACGGGTCAGGATGCAGGCCTCCTGAAACAAATGCATCTTCAGGGGTGTTGCCAGCAGTAATATACAATACAATTGTATTCTAAATATAAATATGCCCAATAAAGGTTTATCCCCTAAATATATACCTAATAATTTCAACATCATATATATGCTAAAAGTAATAATGAGCCCCACAAGTTTGATGAAAACTCCGACACTCAGACACAATAATGTTGATTAAAATGACAGTTAATTAACATTCTATAAGGAACAAGTCGTTTCTAGATGATTATGTGATTGAATGTGACTTGACTCACTTCTCAAGTGGGCCGCAATCTGCAGGAAGATTGTTTGTTGTTATTCTTCTTCCCCGTGACGGACGCGTTCGAGCGAGCCGCCGGCGAGTAAACATGTTGATTAGCAGCCGAGGCAGTTAGAAATCACAAAGAAAGAGGAAATGACTTTTGCTGCGAGTGAATACCATATCAGGATCAATTAATGTCCCATTAATTAACTCACAAAAGCCGAGAGATGAATAATAATAAATGATGATGCCAGACGCAATCAATTGCTTTTGCAAGTTGATGCAAAATGTGATTTTTTTTTTTGTTGTTATGCAAAATTTAATCACAGAGTCAATTTACCGTCATTCCAAACAAGGATTCTCACAGCACAGCATAGCAGAGAAAAGGTTTACCACAAAAACCAGGACATTCAGGTAGTACAATGATACTTGAAGTTTACTGAAAAACGCCTCAAAGTTGCAATACATTTAAAGGGATAAATTCCTTTGTATGACTAGAAAGTTGATATATTACAAAGTCGTCTGCAGTCGTCCCTTGTGTGTCACGGTTAATTGGTTCCTGAGGCGACCGCGATAAGTACATTTCAGCAAAGTAGGATTCAATATTAATAAATTGAATATTTTTGTAGTTATAGCACAAAAAACCTGTTAATGACCTTCTATATACTGTTTGTACCATTATTAGAGCCAGCTAGATATGAAATAACACACCTATAGTAACCTTTACACTTGCATTTACACTTTTACTACCCAATATAGTATAGTAATAATAATAAAATAAGCCATCTTAGACATAAATAAGAGATTAGCATAGTCAGCGTACTTCCCGGGGTTGTTATTGTCTCAATAATGTAACATTACTGACACTTAGTGACCAGTATAGGATACTGCCACTACTTGTGGTTAAAGAGAGACTCACAATACACTTGAATCGCTTTGTAAATAAGCAGAGAACACATTTGCAGTAACAATCACACAGGGGCTGCAGGAGATGCTCCATCTTCTAAAAAAACCTCCGAAATCTTGTCTTTTTAATGCACAGCATACAACACTTGGCCAAGAGCGGAGGTGTTGCTAGAGCGCAGTCCCTCTCTGGCAACAGTTTGACAAGGTTGTGCTATCGAAGGTAATTATTATTACCATCAACACTAAAAACTATTATATCAATTAATCAAATTTCTATTGTAGGTACAAAAAATTATGTATCCCGCCCCCCCCATTTGAATTACTATGACCACTGATAATATGTGTTAATCTGTAAAAAACTGAAATTTAAACTGAAACCAGGAAAATGCAACAAACTGGAGAGCTGTGAAGAGTATTGAAGACTCAAATGGCATGTTGGGTATAATACATTTGGACATATTGGCAGGTTTACACTAACGCTGAAAGCACTCCCTGCTTCTTCCTGACAGTTCACCGCAACCCCCCACTATTTGAGAACCACTGGTTTAGGCCAACGTTTGCTTAAATATTTGTATCGAAAATGCAAACGAGTAAGGGAACGACGCAGCGAGGGATGACTGTCTCAGCAAAGACACAAATTTCAAAGGAAGAACGTTCATAAACGTCATGAAAATGATTGCAAAAATGTTTTTTGTTTTTGGGTTGTTGGTTTGTTTTTTAAAAGCCGTTGCGCATGACGTCCCCAATTAATGTCCCAAAATGATTTAACTCTCTGCAAATGTCTTGCTTTTCTTGGGTGTTTTGCCAACAGTAGTTAAAAAATGTGCCCAAATTCCGGTCAAATAAATGGCCCAACGAAAAACAAATGAAAACCTGAGTATCACTTTTTTTTTAAAAACAGACAGGATGTCTGGTCACCCTAGCATAGCATAGCATAGCATAGTATAGCATAATATAGCTTAGCATAGCATAACATAGCATAGCATAGCATAGCATAGCAGGTAATAGCACAGCCTTCCGAAGCACAGCGTAGCATAAAATAGCATAGAGAAGCATGTCAAAGCTTACTATATATAGCACTGACAATGTAGCATTGTTTAAAAAACCATGTCATAGATTACTATGGCGTAATGTAGCATAGAAAAAACAGGTAGTAGCTAGTATAGTAAAGCTAAGTAAAGCATAGCCTTTCATCACATAGCATTGTATTGCATACAAAAGCATGCCGCAGCTTAGCATAGCATAGCATTGCCGTGGTTAGTAGAGTATAGCATGGGCCTACAAAGCACAGCATAGCATAGAAAAGCTGGTGGTAGCTTAGCCTTCCAAAGAACTTCCATAGCTATGCTTAGCGTAGCATAGCACAGCATAACAAAGCCTGTCATTGTTTGGTACAGCGTTGTATAGGATAGCGTAGCATGGTAAGTTTAGCTTAGCATAGCACAGAACCCTGTTATTAGTGGTTGGTTTTTATTGATGTATTATACAAGAAACTGCGACTGCATATGATTGAGACACAAAGCAGAAGCGCTCGCTGGCTGAGGCCTTGATAATAACACGCTCTCCCTGATAAAAAAGGAAGCGGCACGTGGTCGTGGCGAGGGGGACACACAATGAAAGCGCCATGTTTTTCCCGCCCACTCGTGCCTGAGTTCACCCCTCCACACACACCATTCCCTTTTGCCCACCTGCTCGCCGTTCATCGCCCGCCGCTCTCTCTCTCTCCCGAGGAAGGCTTCCCGTCGAGGCGGCGCACGCACCTCCATGATTTATGAGCCATCTGTCGCGTCTGATGTTCCCCTCGCCCAAGACAGGATGTTCCCGGCTGGCATTCTTTGCCGCCCCGGCGTGGGTCCTGCCGGGGCGTGCCAAGGTCCACTGTAATTAAATTAGAGAGCATGTGGGGGCAGGGTGGTACCCAGGGTGCAAAGTGAGGGGTCGGGTCTACTCTTCAGTCGTCTTTTAAAGAAGGAAATGGTAGCGATTCCTTTAATAGATGACTGTTTTCTGAGTCAACTGCAGAGAGTACCAGGCTTCCACTAGAGGTAAGGACAGCACTATAGCATTGGAATATAATTACAACAATACAGTATACTGTATATATAGATATTGAACAAATAAAATGACAATAGGTGATACACTTAATTTAAAATGTTAAATGAGAATCATTTTATTACATTTTCTGTATTTTTGATTCATTTCTACATTCATTCATTCATTTTCTGTACCGCTTATCCTCATTAGGGTCACGGGGATGCTGGAGCCTATCCCAGCAGACTTTGGGCGAGATGCGGGGTACACCCTGGACTGGTCGCCAGTCAATCGCAGGGCACATATAGACAAAAAAACATTCACACTCACATCGATGGACAATTTAGGGTCGCAAATTAACCTAACATGCATGTTTTTGGAATGTGGGAGGAAACCGGAGCAACTGGAGAAAACCCACACACGCACGGGGAGAACATGCAAACTCCACACAGAGATGCCCAACGGAGATTTGAACCCAGGTCTTCCAGATCTCCTGACTGTGTGGCCAATGTGCTAACCACTCAGCCACCGTGCGGCTCATTTGTACAAAGAATTGAATCAAATGTAATACATTAAATACAATTATTTATTTGGTTAGTGATTTTCTCCACAAATAAATAACACAGAGCCTTTTTTTACTCAACTGCAGCAAGTTCCGGCACTCTAATAGAGGTAGGGGTTTTCTACACTGTTAACATTTGCAACCTCAAAAATGTAATAGAATTCATTCTTTCATTCATTAATTTTCTGTGCCGCTTGTCCTCATTAGGGTCGCAGGTATGCTGGAGCCTATCCCAGCTGGCCTTGGGCGACAGGCGGGGTACACCCTGGACTGGTCGCCAGTCAATCGCAGGGCACATATAGACAAACCAACATTCACACTCACATTCATACCGATGGACAGTTTAGAGTCGCCAATTATAAAAAATAAAATTGATACTTTATATTCTGTTCATATAAAAATAGCAAAAATTAGTTAATTCATCACACACGTAATATATGATGAATCCCATTTAGTCATTTGTGATTCCAATTGTTTAACTTTTAATTTATTCCAAAAAATTACACTGACTACATTAAATAAAAATATTCATTTCATTGATTAGTAATTTTCTTTACAAAAAAAACCTTTCTTTATTCAACTGCAGCGAGTACCAGGCTGCTAATACAGGCTAAGGGTTATCTTTTCATAAGGCAGCAATTTTTCCGGATATCTAGAGAGACGCAGAAGCCTGAGGAAAATACGGGGCGGGGAAGCAAGTTCTTCAAAGCTGCAACGCTAACGCCAGTTATGTTGTTGCAATGTTGAGAGAGTAAACAGAATCTCGGGGGTGAGGAGAATAGCTTTGAAACCCCTGATTTAAGGACATTGTATTAGATTTCTACTTCTGGGGAAGGGGGAATATCCAAAAAGATTTCAATGGGCTGCAGTGAAAGTGCTTTGATAGCGCCCTATACAGCACGTGCGGATAAACAGACTGACAGGGCCAGTGATGAATAATACACTGAGAGACTTTCTAATTGAGATTGATTCCTCTCTCTGATCAATACTTTGCCTTACTTACCTTGACATGAAAGCGCCGCCGTCCCTTGTTGGAAAATCTGCACATCAGTGCTGCTCTCCAGGGAACGCCACTCGAACGGCAGGCTGGAATATTTCAGCATTCACACCACTTGAAGCCAATGTCTCCTGATTCGGCTGGCTGATAAACACCTTTTTTTTAAATCATGCTGAAGTGTTTGTTTGGAGTTGTTGATCAAAACAAACAGACTAACACTCCCTGAAAGACCACTGTGGTGGATTTTTCATAATACTGTATGTAAGATTATATACAGTAGTGTTCAAAATAATAGCAGTGCAATGCAACTAAACAGATTATTCACTGTTTTTGCTACGTGGCAAGCACGTTACCAGTGGGTGCAGTAGATTCTCAGAAAACAAACAAGACCCAGCATTCGTGATATGCATGCTCTTAAGGCTGTGCAATTGGGCAATTAGTTGAAAGAAAGAACAGTTTAGAAAAATTGCAGTGTCAACCGTTGACTTTACAAACTCAAAACTTTTTTGTACAGACTTTTTTGTTTGTAGGATTTGGCAATCCTGTGAATGACTAAACTAATATTTAGTTATTATAACTAAATATAACTCCACATCTGTGTGGCATGGACTCAACCAACTTGGCACCTTTCAGCCATTATTCCACTCCAACATTCTTTAACAACATTCCACAATTCATTAACATTTCTTGGTTTTGCTTCAGAAACAGCATTTTTTATGTCACTCCACAATTTCTCCATTGGATTAAGGTCTGGGGATTGGGCTGTCACAGCACTTACAGGTAACTCCAGACTGTCTTTGATCATCCTGGAGCTGATCATTGGCTGAACCCTTTGCCATTCTTCCATCCATTTTGATAGTTGTCTTTGTCTGTTTTCTGCCACATGTCTCTTTCAAAGACAAATGCATGTTCAACAAGTGCTGGTTTTATCCTTCAATAGCTGCCACCTGATTCACACCTGTTTTTTAACAATATTGATCACAGATCACTGATTGAAAGCCACGCTGCTATTTTCTGAACACCCCCCCTTTAAACTAATTGCCCAATTGCACAGCCTTAAGCCTTTAATCATGTATTATAGCTAATTCTTGGATTTATTATACAGTATATATAATTTTTTGTACCTGCAATAGAAATTTGATTAATAGATATAATCGTTTTTAGTGTTGATGGTAATAATAATTAGCTTGGATAGCACAACCTTGTCAAACTGTTGCCAGAGAGGGACTGCGCTCTAGCAACACCTCCGCTCTTGGCCAAGTGTTCGATGCTGTGCATTAAAAAGACAAGATTTCGGAGGTTTTTTTAGAAGATGGAGCATCTCCTGCAACCGGGTTTTACTTCTCTGCCCTAATCTAAGGATAATATTGTATGTATCCCATACTGTGCATCAAAAGAGACAAGATTTAGGAAATCTGCTGCTGGATGATCTCCTGCAGCCAAGCCTCCATTTGTCCACCCTACCCTGATGATTTTGTTATGTGAGTGTCCTATGCTGTGCATTAAAAGAGACAAGATTTTTGGAGGTCTGCTGCGAGAAGGTGGACGATCTCCTGCAACAGAACCACCTCCTGATCTAACAAATTACATGTGAGGGTATCGCACATCTAATTTATTAAATGTATTTATTATATACTGTATATATATTTGTGGTAAAAGTCAACTACCATTAATACAAAGATATAGAGACAACACATCTTTTCAAACATTCTTAATTGCCAGGCAGTTGTAAAAAGAAGCTAACCGCTGCAAAACGTGAAAAAACAACAAACCCCTCTACCCTCTCCTCACGTACTTTTTCTCTTAACACAGTGGTTTTCAAACTGGGGGGCCCAGCGTTACGACGGGGGTGCGGGGGGCTACCACGACCACTTTTCATTATTATCATATTTTTCAGGCGGGGGGGTTGCGCTGACAATCATTTTATCTCCCAAAGGGAGGGGCAGCGCAAAAACAGTTTGGATAAAAAAAGGCAAAGCAAAAAGGAAACGGAGTTGCTGAGCAAGATCTGTAACGTGTACCGTGGAGTCGTGTGTAACTACGATTTGAACGCGTTCCTTTTCTACAACTTTCAGGGCAAATTTTCCCACAAAAATATCGGTCCGATCCGGAGCTGTACAGCCTCAATTGGAATTGGCCTTTTTGCTTCTGCTGTATCTCTCGATGTGGATCGTCGGCAGTACAGTAAATGTAAGCCGGCAATGCCAAACATGTGCAGCTTGTCATTCGGCACAGATGTGTCAATTTAAAACCCCCAGAGCAATTTATGCTTCACCGATTGAATGAAACCTAGTGAGGTTCGCCGGTGATGGAGCGCAATCAGCATCTTATTTCTTTTTTGATTCAGGAATAGACTGAAATGCCTTATTATTATACAGTCACTCCAGCGTAAGGCGCCATGATTAGCCTTTACTATGAGGTGCGTTACAAAAGGCAATCAGTGTTTTTCTCTGCCCTCCCTTCACTGAGTCTCTCTTGTTTATTTCCACAAGTATTGCCACAAGTTCCCATAATGCTCTTTTTTTTCTTTCTTTTTTTTGTGCTTGCAAGGCTGAGGCAATTTAGCTGCATGTGTGGGAGATCGGTGGTGGCATAGCTTTTCAGGTGAGCTCATTTCAATTTGAATTAATGTCTCACTCTGTTCCAGTAATTAAAACCCATACACTGGCATAATCACAGCAGAGGAATGCATGCATTGTGTTGTGTAATTGGGAAAAAACTGCACCAAAACTGCTATGTTCACTAAATGTGCCCACTACTTTAAATTAAATTAATATTAAAGTTGCATGTAGTAGAATCAAATGCATTTTCCTTATATTTAACGTCTACGTCAAACGTCTACATTTGCTTAACATTTTTTTTTTTAATCCTTCATTACACAACATGTATCCTAATAATTTATATAATATAGCACAGGGGTTTAGTGCTATATTATTGAATGCTGTGTTTGAATTGGCAATTCTAAAAATACAATTAAACAAGTAAAGTAAAAAAAATTAAAAAATACAGTAACAAAAAAGTAAAAAAAGAGCAGTAATTTCTGGGAATACCAAAAATAAATAAATAAAGGGGAAAAAAAGTGTAACATGAGAAACAAACAAAACCAACCAAGTTACAATTTGTTTTAATTAGGTTGGGTAAAGGTTATAATGTTATAATAATAAACTCAAAATATTATCAAAATGAAGACATAATATTTGACTGGTCCAGGGTGTACCCCGCCTCCCGCCCAAAGTCAGCTGGGATAGGCTCTAGCATACCAGCGACCCTAATGAAGATTAGCGGTATAGAAAATGGATGGATGAAAGACATTTTAAATATGCATTGTTTTAATTAATAATAGGCAATAACAAAACAGCAATAATTTTCAATAAATTAATTTTTGACAAACCACATTACAATGAGGAATGACTTTTCATCGTTTTGCATTTTTAAGATTTACTTAGAACCTTTGTGATATTTGACAGTGCAAAATGTAAATTCTTTACCCCAATTGTTTTTGACTTGGCATATTTGATCAAAAATTTGGTTTACCTGCAAAGTGCACAAAATGTGCCAGATTGTGAAGGCATTTAATTGATGTTTGTTCTAACTTACATGTTTGTGACAATTAATAATACATTTTTTTAGTGAAGCTATACTACTTATACGTTTTTGCACATACTCACGTAGAAACACAAAGTACTTGGTAGAGATGTTATGCTGTAACCTTTTTTTTGTAAGCCCCATCCCTTTACACTGTATTTCAGCACAATGAGTCATTTCTTTATCTAACATGCACTTTCCTTCAAATGGTTTGCACTTTTGCGCATTCATATGAAGGATGATTGATTGATGTATATTTTATTTCGAGCCACACAAAATACACCGGACAGAACATAATGAACATACACCTATAAACAG
>QODF01000041.1:1932235-1951064 GCA_024372805.1 Oostethus manadensis
GACAAATCTCAGAATCAGGGCTGGGGTTCCACTATTCTTCCTCATGGGGAGAGGGTGACAAGCCTCTAAGGCATCCAAGTCCAAATGTATGTTCTTGGACGGGAGAAAAGCCGCCACCTGTTGCTCTGCTGAGCTCACCTCCAGCTCGCCGGGCTCTTCGTCGCTGCTAGCAGCCACGGCGTGTGCATACGAGCGTGGCTTAACCTTTAGACCGGACACGCCCACATCGTTAATCCTGGAGTACTGTTCCAGGTCCTCCACTCTCCTTTCCAGGACAGCAGTCCTCCTCTCCTTTTCCTCCAACCGAACGCGTAATTGCGCCACTTCCTCCACAAGTCCGATGATCACGTCCTGTTTGCAATTTGATTGCTGCCACGTCCCGTGCAAGCACCTCCAACGTCCTCCCAATATCCCCCGTATCATCCACGGCTACGGCTCTCTTTGGCGCCATGGTGTGCCGAAAAAGTTCCCCCCAAAAAGTTTAGATGCGTACAAAAGAGAAAGAAACCAAAACAAACAAACAAAAAAAACAATCGTGTACGGACAGTGTTAGCCAGCTAACTCTCCCGCCATGACAGGAAGCTATCCCACAATGCTTTACACAACATTTATATTAAGAGGAAAAAAAATGTACAGAAAAATGTAAAAAAAAAGTTTTTAAAAAGTTAAAAAGGAAAAACATCTTTGCATTAGTTTAAAAAATGTAAACGTGGACCCAGTTTCTTTTGATTTTTAGTTATGCAGGCCTTGGTGGAAAAAGTTTGGACATTCCTGATGTAGATGCAGCAGGGGTGTAGTCCTGGACTGCATCGTACTTAGAGCTGTTCATAATACTTTGTTTACATTATTTTACCACTTGATGTAGTAGAATAAAAAGAATAATAAAAAATATATATTTTCCTCCGCTTATCCGGGTCCGGGTCGCGGGGGCGGCAGTCTCAGTAGGAAAGTCCAGACCATGATCTCCATGACGGTCCGGTACAGTGACCGCATTACTGCTGACACTGCACCGATCCATCTGTCGACCTCACGCTCCAACCTTCTCTCACTAGTAAACAAGACCCAGAGATACTGGAACTCCTCCAAGAGGGGCAAGACCTCACACCCAACCCGGTACAATCCACTCATTTCCAACGGAGAACCATGGCCTCGGATTCGGAGGTACTGAGTCTCATCGCAGAAGCTTCACACTCAGATGCAAATCTCTCCAGTAAACACTGAAGGTCACAGCCTGATGAGGCCATCAGGACCACACTGTCTGCAAATAGCAGAGACGAGATCCTGAGGCCAAACTGGACTCGCTTGAAGCCTTGACTGCACCTAGAAATTCTGTCCATGTTATGAAACAGAATGGGTGACAAAAGGCAGCCTTGGCGGAAGCCAACGGTCACCAGAAACAAGCGCGCGATGTGTACCAGGCTCCTGCTCCGATTGTACAAGGACCGAATGGCACGTAATTGCACGCCACCAATCCCATACTCCTGCAGCACCCCCCACAGAACACCACGAGGGACACGGTCGAACGCCTTTTCCAAGTCTACAAAGCACATGTCGACTGGTTGGGAAAACTCCCACGTACCCTCCAGCACCCTTGGACGGGTGTAGAGCTGGTCCAGTGTTCCGCGACTGGGACAAAAACCACATATGTCCTCCTGTAATCGTGGCTCGACAAATGGTCGTACCCTTCTCTCCAGCACCCTAGGATAGACTTTCCCTGAGGGCTGAGGAGTGTGATCCCCCTATGTAGTATTGAACACACACTCCTTCTTAAAAATGGGAACCACCATTCTGGTCTGTCACTCCAGAGGTACTGTTTCCGACTTCCATGCGATGTTGAAGAGACCTGTCAGCCAAAATATGGAATCACAGGAGTGCTAAAATTAAAAGGAAATACACAAGGAAACATAAAGAAAATTAATAATACAAAAATATACCAAAGTAGTCATATTGTAATTCCATTTTGTCTTTGCCTTTTCCATTTTGTCATTGATTTTTTGTGTCAAGAAAAAAGTTGGACTTTTTGGAAGGTGTTCGTCCCATTACATCTGCCGTATACGTAACGCCAAATTCAGCAAAAGAACATCATAGCAACAGTAAAATATGGTGGTGGTAGTGTGATGGTGTGGGGTTGTTTTGCTGCTTCAGGACCTGGAAGACTTGCTTTGATAAATGGAACCATGAATTCAGCTATCTACCACAAAATCCTGACTAGAATGTCCGGTCATCTGTTTGTGACGAGCTGAAACCAACTTGGATTCTGCAGCAGCACAATGATCCAAGCTCACCACCAAGCCCACCTCTGAATGGCTGAAGAAAAGCAAAATGAAGGCTTTGGATTGGCCTAGTCAAAGTCCTGACCTGAATCCTATTGTGATGATGTAGCCCCACTTTAAAAAGGCCCTTCATGCTGAAAAACACTCCAGTGTGGCTGAATTACAACAACGACAACGCTTGATTGCAGTCATTGCTGTAAAGGGCGGCCCAACCAGTTATTAGGTTTAGAGGGCAATCTTTTTTTCACACAGGACTATGTAGATTTGATGATCTGAAACATTTAAGTGTGCCAAACATGCAAAAACAAAGAAATCAGTAAAGGAGAGGCTCCACCATATAGCCGACATAGAAAATGAATAAATGAGCATATATGTTGTATACAGTGGTCCGGACTGCTATCGATAAACACCGTTGTTTTTTTACCCAATTTGTCGCTCCTTTGCGCCATATTTGCAGTGCTGCCAGGTCCTTCTGCAGAGCTGCTGGCCAATTACATGCCCCAAAATGTGTTATTCAGCAAAAGCAAATCACTCTTGACTGCTGTGAGGCAGCACGCTGCGTGCGGGGGACTGAAAAACCGCCTCTGAAAGATGTAGCGGTTACCTTCCAGATGGTCACGTGGAATAAAAAGGTAAATTCTGGGTAAATTTAAATTGATGATGCAAAAGCAACTTTACGCATACACGGTGGTGCTTTCAAAGGCCGGCTAGCAACCACTACATACTAGGGACAGATACCGAGGCTCATAGAACATCACTGCAAAATTTAGACTCATCTGTGTATCAGTCGTTTATTCATTTTTCAAAATAAACCAAAACTAAAACAATTCATTTTTCAATCAGTAACCAAATCAAGGTCTGACACTAAGGAAGTTTAAAAAACAGCACTATGAGGATGATGAGACAAGTATTTACAGTAAATGCACCAATGAACTCCTTTACTCAATTAATCACATGAGCTCCTATAGTCTTCAGAGGTGTAAAAATATCTGGCAGGGTGGGTTAAAAAACAGCTGTGGCTGTAGGCAACTTACTGCAGTTAAGCAGTTATATCTAACTCTGCATGCGCTTTACAGTAAAATGTTGGTGGCGCTACTCAGCTGCCAATGTTGCTGTTGTGTTGTGTGGTCAAAAAGAGGTATGTTTTCCTTTCCACTTTCTCACGCACTTCAAATCATTATTAAAATTTGTAATGACTTCTAAGACGTCTGAAATAGCAAACCTCTCTCCAATTATTGCCTGCTTCCAATGAACTAATCCTCTTTGCAGTTCAACAAATAGACATTCCGACAATCTGGTAGTGCATGAATACAAAATAGAGTACCTAATATTGTGATCAGTGAGTGTATTTGGCAAGAACGAGATTATTTTTAGTCTTCACCCACTCACTGTGTCTTTCTGCTTTTTCCCCAAGCGGGCATTTTTTCCTGCCCATCTTGTTTGTCAAATCCTCCTGAACTTTACCGCCCCGCTGCTAGAGCTGCGGGCCACGTCCAGATGTGCAGTATTATCCACAGGCGTTCGACACCGGCTGACCTCACCCATCGTAATTCACCAGGTGTCACCGCTCAGATAGAGATTTCTGGCCCATCCTTTCTGAAGCATCCGAGCTAATTGCGGTCCGAGAGGGCCAACTTCCAGTCTGCTGACTCGCCCAGCAGGATCTCGTAGCCGTCTCTAATCCTTAAATCTGGCCTTGAGTTTCAACCAGAGGCAGCGTGATTATAGCGATAAGGAGGAGATTCCGTAAATCGGTCCTGTGCCAAAAGTTGTGTCGTCATGGCTGTGTCAATAGATTCAACACTGAAGGATTTGTGCGGGATTTGCACCAAACGCAAGCGTGTCAACTGGGCTTTGATTTGTCGACAAAGGGCCAATGGGATGTTTGTTATGTATGTTATATATTGTTTGTAATTATGTTTTACATTATTCGACTTTTGAAAGAAAATGGTACATTTGCACAAATTACATTTATAGTTCATGGCGGTACCCATGACGACACAGCATCACTTCCGGAAGTGACATCAGCAGAGTAACACCTCTCAGCTACACAGACATAATGCTGTACGAGACAGAGAATTTTTACAGTGCTTATAGCAAAGAAGGGAGAAACATCCATCATCAGGGTCGCGGTTATGCTGGAGCCTATCCCAAGCCAATCACAAGGCACATTTGGAGAAAGAATCATTCACGCTCACATTCATAGCTATGGACAATTTAGACTCGCCAATTAACCTGACATGCATTTTTGGAACGTGGGAGGTAACCAGAGCACGGGGAAAACATTCAAACTCTACACGGGGTTCCCCATAGAGATTCAAACCCAGATCGGCCAAGTCCCCTGACTGTGTGGCCAGCATGTTAACCACTCGGCCACCGTGCGGCCAGGAAGAAGCATTGCAGAACATTGACTTAAGATTGGTTCCCTTCAAAACACAGTAAAACTGTAAAAATACATTTATTGCTAAAATTAGGGATAATACTAATAACATAAGTAAATAATGCCTCAATTTGTGTTCTTGACATTTGTGGCAAATTCAAGAATAACTTTTGCCTACATCAGTTTTGGTATGCACAGAATGACGTCCATCCACCCATTTTCAATGCCACTTATCCTCATTAGGGTTGTATTTGACAAAATCAAAATTCTGACAATCGGCAGTGACCTGCAGTGTGAATGACTTTTACTCCGGTTCTGTAGGTGGCAGTAAGTGATTTGCATAACAAATGAAGTAGAAGAAGTCGTTGTGGGCAAAATCTTGAATCCAACTAACTGAACTGCACCAAAACGTCATTTTTACCTCGGCACATGTCCCACGCCTCCGCAAGGTTCCGTAAAAGTCAATGGTGTCATTTACCTAGTTGTTCTAGTAACAATGCATGCAAAAATATAACCCAAGGTTAAGTCCGGGGTTAGATTTGTTAAGATTCCTGTCCTGCGTCTCATATAAGTGTCACGATCTGTATGTTTGTCTTCGTGACAGTTTTGGTTTCATTCTACTTGGTTTTCCTGTGTTGTTATTTTCATGTGTTTTCTGGGCTGTTTCTTAGTTTATTCGCTCAGTTAATTACGTGCACCTGTTTTCCCTGCTATTTATGTTCAGGTGCGTGCGCCAGTCGGGCGTCGGCTCATTGTCTCCTGTTACTTTTCCCTCGTGTCGTCTCGTGGTTTTGTTCCTGCCGCTGCTTCACAGCATTATTATTAAAAGATTCCTCCTATCTACCTGCCTGACGTCCAGCTCTCTGCATCCTCGGGGTCGTTACAACATGCCGCGACGAGCAAAACATGACAATATTAATCTGTAGAATGTTCTGGGCAATTTGGTCGACCTTGCGATTAATATGAATATTTTGTTTCCAAAGAAAGAATCAATCTTTCAGTCCCAATATTGATATATTAAATCCTATTGAAATCCCCAGTGGTCCGCCTGGAAGACATAGTAGGTCAGCTATCATAACTGCTGGTATTAGCAAGTTACGAGACGCTCACGGCTTCCTCTTTTGATTCAGGCAGTCAACGCAAGAGAGAAAAATGCCAAAAAAACACCACCATCCTTTGATCTGAACCCACCTTAAACAGCAACACCCAGTCAAAGTACTGCTAAAGAAGAAGCTGCGGCGTGACCCAAAACAGTAATAGTAAAAGTGTCTTTTCCACCTTTTTAAGGCACACATTGCACTTTCTATGCACTTTCGTTTCTGCATTTAGCTACGGATGGGGTTCGGTATCTTACCCAAGGATAATTTGACATAATCACGGGAGGACAGGGGATCGAACCAGCAACCCGGGCCATCACCTCACTTGAAGACTTGAGGTCACTTGAATTAATGTAGTCACTATTTTGGAGGGGGCCGCACGGTGAATGAGTGGGGAGCATGTTTGCCTCACAGTCAGGAGGTGGAGGGTTCGAATCTCTGTTGGGCATCTGTGTGTGGAGTTTGCATGTTTGTGGGTTTTCTCCGGGAACTCCCACATTCCGAAAACATGCATGTAGGTTAATTGGCGACTCTAAAAATTGTCCATAAGTATGAATGTGAGTGTCAATGTTTGTATGTCTTCCCTGCGATTGACAGGGTGTACCCCACATCCTGCCCAAAGTCAGCTGGGTTAGGCTCCAGCATGCCCGCGACCCTAAAAAAGATAAGCGGTGGATAGATGGACTTATTTGGAGAAGCCAAGGTACAATGTTTGCTTACCTGGTGGCTAGGTTGGCTACCTTGTATGTTCATGCGTCAGGCTACAAACCACAAAGACAACAGCTCTGTGTTATTTGCTGCTCTGTTACTCCAGTTTATCATGTCACAATTTGCCGCTCAGCATCACAAGACCTCCAATGCAAACTTTTGCTTAAGATGCAAAAACAAAACAAAATGGAAAGACTGTACTTCCAACATAATTGTTGATTCATCATTACGTGATTTGCTTTTTTCTCTCAGCCGGCGTAGAGTAATTAATGTCTGACGCTGAGCATCGTGCAGAGAGACGTTCAGGACAGCGACATGAAAAATGGAACCACCCGCGAACGTCGGAATGAGTCCTGACAAGGTGCTAGCAGATCGTCCACCCTGGTGCATTTGGAGGCATATCTGCTGACTTGTCTTTTCCCTAATTGGTGTGCAACTAAAAAGGAAAACTGTCATGGCGTCATTGTAAATTAGACTGCAGGGCGCTGCTTGGTCTTTTCAGGGTTTTTTTTGTTTTTTCCTCTGTCAGAGCCGGGAGGGAGTCGCAAACGCACGTCTCCTTTCACTTTGTTAAATGACGAGAAAGACAGGCTGCAAAAAAAAAAAGTTGAAATTAATTGTTTGTCCCAAAGTGCAGGCTCAGCACGCCTGGTGCATAGGAAGCTATTATGTTGACTGCAGCATGAACAGAAGCTTTGCTAATTGTGTAACAACATACAGTCATTATTCTTCTTTTTCTTTCAAAAAGTTTCTCTGTAAGGTACCAAATTAGCTGACACGTGCCGTTCCAGCTTTTAGCCCCACGCCTATGGGAGCTACCAACAGCAAAACAAACTGCAGGCTCTTGTCTTTTGAAAAAAGAACCACCTTTGAAACATATATTGTGGTGGGAACATAAGTACTTAAGTATAGCAGAATTTACAGAATCCACGGCGCTGCTTTACTTCCAACCATTCATTTTCAAAAATGTCCAAACAATTGATGGAAAGAGAATTAGGATGCTTCAGGCTCATGCAACAACATGCAGATTTGTTTTACCGGACATGAAGGAGGGAGGGAACAGGAAGCCCAGATAGTAAGGTGACATTAAAGCATCCATCCATTTTCTATTTCGCTTACCCTCATTAAAGGGCTATGGGTAGCCTATCCCAGCTGACTATCCCACCCGAGAGGCGGGGTATATAAAGACAAACAACCTTTCACAGTCACATGCCTATGGACAATTTAGAGCGGCCAATTAACCTAACATGCTTGTTTTTGAAATGTGGGAGGAAATTTAAATTTTCTTTTATTAAGCCACATAAGGATAAGCGGCATAGAAGATGGATGCATGGATAAGCTAAACATCAGAACTAATGTCACGGAGATGTAGCACTAAGGGTGCACCCCTATTGCATGTAAATAAACGCTATGATGAAAGGCTGAACATACTGTACGACTATTTATAACTCTTCTGACTCACACACGTATATGCTTATATGCAGCTTGGCCTTAAACTCTGACGATTTCAATCTAAACAGTAAGCACTCATAAGTGGATTGGGAGCCCTTATGTGCTTTAATGGAAATCATGTGGGGTCGCCTTATTATTATTATTATTATTATCAATATTATCAGTCCCAATTGATTCTGATTGACATTTACACCGCAAAGCAAATGCAGTGTATGGTTTCATCATCGAGCTAACTCTGTTTTGTCGTGGTTGTCTTTGGCCCACACACTCATTACTGGAGAATGCAGGGTCAGAGTTCACACGCCATATCTGCGTGATCCTCCTGCTCGCCGCAAATGGGGACGCCGAGCTGCGCGGCGAGGGGAAGCCGCATCAAATCAAGGTAGAGCTCCTGCTAGGCTGTCACTCACCTCTGGAATTCACATGTAACAACATAGTGAGCTGTTAGGTGGCGCCAGCGAGCAACCACAGTAGCGCCACTGCTCCATTGTCAGGTTGCAGAATATATCTTAAACCTTGGAAGGCATTTATTGTTTCGCATCAGTGACTGTTTGATTTCCCATTACTTGTCATGCCAGCCTTGGACTCAAGCTATTAACTAATTGTCAAAGTGTGGGTTCAGGGTTAAAGGTGAATGTGCAATTACACCTTGATATCGAGGCTCCATTTAGCTTGTCAGTACTGACAGGAATAATTTGGGTGAATAATTAAAGGCCTCCGCCGCTACCAGACCCTCCATTGTTGGATCCCCGTATACACAGAAAGCAAGTGTGTGTGTGTGTGTGTGTCAGTACTGCATAGTGAAGGTGCACAATAAGACACCTTCTACGCAGCATCATTTGGACCACACTTACTAAACACTAAAGCAAGCAAGTGGTACCCGCTTTCCTTCTCTCTGCGTTGTGTTCTCCGTGGTTATGAAGAAAAGAGGCTCGATCGTCTTTGTTGTAATTTATTGATCTGCGTGAAAACATACGATGTGTGAGCAGTGCGCCCCTTCATGCATTTTCTTCCTAGAAAACTAGTACAAAAATATATTTACATACAAATTATCACAACAATACTGTTAAGTGTTTTGGTGAAATTAAACGTCATCTTAAACTCGTTACACAAGGTTAAAAAAAAGTATCACCACGCAAAGAAGATTACTAGCATATATTAAATTAATAACCTCATTTAATTTAACAACCTGGTGTGCATATTTCAAACATTTACAATAAATGAAGTAAAATATTTAAAATAGACTGGACTGTACTATCGCTATTAAGTGGAATATGCTAGACTATATACATGTTTTATATTGTACATTTATTTTGTATTTTAGTATATATTATTCATATTTATGTACATAAATATATGTAAATTTCCAATAATTTTATTATAATAATGATCATATATATCACAGGAAAGTGATGCAAGATGGGAGAACAAGGCTCTGTTGGAATGCTACTACTCCAGTAACCCTAGTCAGAGGGGGTACATGAAAAGAATGTTGAAGGAATGGTTACGTCGAAACCCACAATCAACTACTAGTAGCTCAGTGTTCCACCATCCACAAACTGCAAATGCTATCACTTGAGATGGACGAAGTACAACCCAAATGCTCTGGCAAGAAAAAGCCAGAATGCTAGGCCAGAGGGCAGATAACAGCAGCTCTCCATCCAGAGATTGGGTACAAAGCCCCAATGAGTACAATCATGCTGAACATGGCAGCGACTGACCTGCCAGATAAGATCAAGGCCAGAATGGACTCCAGGCAACCCTGGTGCCACTTACAGCGGCTAAGTGATGTACCGTCTGAAAGTCTCCTAGAGGATGTGAATGCGGCACTGAGAGCAATCCCCACGTCAACCATCACTGAAACCAATGAGTTGATATACACTTCAGCATCAGTGATCCTTGAGATGCTTGGCTACCGTAAGAGCAACCATGAGACTCAATATCCACCATGGAAAAGGAAGTTAGAGGCTAAAATCAAGGCAGCTCGGAGAGAAGTGAGTCGACTGTCAGAGGCCCAGAAAAGTGGCAATGAGAAAGCAAGTACCCAAGAGGGACAGCCAGGTGGCAATACCTGAACTGCCAAACAAAGGCTCCAAGTCTTGGCCAGCTGCCCAAAGAGGTACACAAGAGAAAATGAATCCAAGCGAGAGCAGACCCCCAAGGCTGGAAACTGAACAGTACTGGAAAGGCATATGGGAGAATTAGTGCACACAACAGTGATGCACAGTAGCTGAAGACCACAGCAACCTCCCAGAACAGAAACCAGTCACCATCACAGTGGCAGACATCCAAAAAAGAGTCGCAGGTATGAAAAACTGGACAGCACCAGTCCCTGACATGATCCAAGCCTACCGGTTAAAGAAACTCACAGCACTCCATGAGTTCTTAGCAGAGCAACTGAACCAAGCGCTAAGAGATGGGGCCCGCCCTGAATGGCTAACCAAAGGGTGAACAATCCTGATCCAGAAAGATCCCCCTCAAAGGAAGCTGTCCCATCCAACTATTGGTAAATAACCTACCTCTCCACAACATGGAAGCTCATGTCAGCCATCATAGTGGCCAAGATAAGTCAGCACATGGATGAACACATGATCACGGCTCAGAACATCACCAAAGTGGTTGTTACGAAGTAGTCCTACCAGTGGTTTGAAAGAGCTGGACTGAAGGACAGCAAAGAGATCCTGAGCATAGCAGCACAAGAGCCGGCCTTGACCACGAGAACAATAGAGGCTCAGATCTACCACACCAGACAAGACCAAAGGTGTAGGTTGTGCAAGGAGGTCCCTGAGACAATCCAGCACATAACTGCAGGGTGTAAGATGCTGGCAGGGAAATGATACTTGGAACGCTATAACCATGTGGCTGGCATAGTGTACAGAAACATCTTTGCAGAGTTTGGACTGGAGACTTCAAGATCAAAGTAGGTAATACCTCCAAAGGTGGTAGAGAACGACCAAGCCAAGATCCTGTGGGACTTCCAAGTACAGACGGATAGAATGGTAATGGCGAACCAACCGTACATTGTGGTGGTGGACAAACAGCAGTGGAAGGCCACTGTAGGAAAAAGAGACCGGAGAAATACCAAGGGCTCCGAAAGGAGCTGGCATGGGCCTAGAGGGTAAAGGCGACAGTGGTGCTCATGGTCATCGGAGCACTAGAGGCAGTAACCCCTACACTGGAAGAGTGGTTACAGACATTTCAGTCCACAAAAGTGCAGTTCTAGGAACAGCAAAGATATTGCACAGAAATCTCAAGCTCCCAGGCCTCTGGTGGAGGACCCGAGCTTGAAAGGGATTAGAAAGAGACAGTCCGCAGAGCGTAAGGAAGAGTTGTTTTTTTTTTTAAGGTGTGTCGATATGTTTTAGTAATACTGATTAATTAATACTGATGAAATAACTGAATGTTGAATGGGTGTTCTCTACTCTAAAACTCCCGCAAAAGTCTTGTTTTTTTACCATTAGTGAGTATCTTTTTAAATACGGGCCTCTAGGAAAGCAATTTGTTGTCTTCATTGCACCGGTTAAATGTGTGTTTCCATGACAACCAGTTGTCTCTAATTAGTCAATTAGGGCATCAGTCCACTGGGAGATTTGTGCATCACTGCTGGTGCTTCTTAGCTACTTAATGCTTATGTTTTGAACCAAACAGCGACTTATTTTGTGTTGTCTTTTGCAGCACAGTGCAAATACCCACAAGTCAGCCATTCACACATGTTGGATCCCCCACCCCAGCTCAAAGCTCCAGCCTCCTTCCGGTTCGACCTTGTGCGCGGGCAAGGTCTCAGCAAGCCAGGCTCCCGTGTGTACAACCAGCCCCACCTTGGTGTTGATGGGTTTTTCCCAAAGAAACCCCTAGTGCTCCCAATACGGGGTTTGTATGGATGTAACCCAGAAAGAAAAACGCCAGGCTGGTCTTCTTTCAAACACAATATGGGGGATTCTAGCATGAGACGTGGGCCTGCTGTTAGTGAATCATAATGCTTTTCTCATCCCCAGAATGGAAACCTGAACATCCTCTTCAAAGTCTCAGTCTGATGGAACCACTGAACAAAGGGCAGACTATCATGTCTTCAAAATTAGCGATATTGTTGAGTGCCCTTTTACTTTTTTTACTTTTACAAGGAAGCTGCTGTGTCACCTGTAGAACAAAACAATCCCGTTCACAAGTTAAATACAAACCATACAAATGGCCCTAATCCTCGTCTGTAGGCCTGTGTAGACGTGGATGGAACCAGACTGCCATCTGTTGGTTCTAAATGGTGAGCTTTTTTATTTTTGATTTTGGCTCAAAGTGCTCACAGGTGCTGTTTGACAGAAGGTCAAACCTTGGACAAATCCTGTAATCTGTTTACAATCTGCTGTTTGCTGGTACGACTGGTGTTTTATGCAAATTCTTCCCTCTATCTGCCTTTCAATGATGCAGCATGTTTTAAAAGTAAAAAAAATATGCTGAAAATCCGGGGGGGATTTTTGAATATTTTTGCCAAGTTTTATTGATAAAACTGATTGATTTGCAGTTTGAGATACTCGGTAGACGTAGACCATATGCTGTAGATATTCCTCCTTCTTTGATCTATTCATCAATCAGGTGTCAGGGTGAGTTGATAATGAGCACTGATCCACGACCTTGCAACATATCCCTGGAATGATACACTTTTATCCAGCCCTCACCAAATGGTGGACCTTGGCGCGGGTACAGTTGTACAAAAATACAATTAAAGGAAATGGGAAATATAATAATAAAGTTCAAAGGTAAGAAAAGTTGATAGAAAAATGCAAACATTTAAAAGTGAATTTGTTTGAACCTGGTAGACAGCAGAAGTCATGCTTTCATTTATCACACACACTAAGTCTTTCAGCTCCTGTAGCAGAAAAACAGCCCCAGACCATCGCACTGTCACCAGCATATCTGACTGGTCTTTTTCTGCAATGCAGCGTTACTTAAAAGCAGAAACACACCTTCCAACAAGTTAAACTTTCTTCTCGTCAGACCACAGAGTATTTCCCCAAAGGTCTTTTCCCAAAAATGTTTTCTAGCAAAATTGTGATGAGCCTTAATGTTGTTTTTGTTCAGCAGTGTTTGTTTTCTTGGAACTTTGCCCTGTAGGCCAGTTTTGCCCAGGTTCTTTTTGATGGTGGAGTCAACACTTAGCAAGTGAGGCCTGCAGTTCTTTGGATGTTGTTGTGGGGTCTTTTGTGACTTTTGGATGAGTTGTTGCTGAGCTCTTGGGGTCATTTTGTTTGGAAGGTTCACCACTGTTCTATGTTTTCGCCATTTGTGGATAATGTCTCTTACTGTGGTTCAATGGAGCTTTAGACATGGCTTTATAACTTTTTTCAGATTGATAGATTTCATTTAAGCTCAGTTATGTTTTAATAGGGGGTGATCACTTTTTCACACAGGGAATTCTAGGTTTGGATTTTTTTCTGCCTTAATAAAAAAAAGTTTCACTTGAAAACTGCATTTTGTGTTCAGTTGTGTTGTCATTGACTGGTATTTACATTTGTTTTATGATTTGAAACGTTTAAGTATGACAAACATAAAAAAAGGAATATGAAACATAATAAGGAGGCAAACATTCATGGTTATTCTTCCAGAATCTTGAGCCAAACATCTGTGTCTCATATGCTCTGAAACTGTAGCAAAAGTACAAATCTGACGCGAGTCAAATGTGTGCTTACTGAGGATTGTGTGGATATTGGAGCAAAACAAAGAATCGAAGCTAGTTTGTTTGATGCAATGTAAGGCAAAATAAGGGTTCGGACCTTTGGTGTGAAAAAAAATTGCATAAACAGACCTTATTCAATTCAAACACACGTTATTTCTTGTCAAAACACACCTAAAATGTTGAACATAATGCATCATTTTGCCAGAAAAATGCTATCCTTTGCATTAATTTCAGAGCAGATGAGTTTTGAGTTTTTTTTGTTTTGTTTTGTTTTGTTTTGTGATACAGCAGTGGTTTTCAAAAATAGACGATATATACTTCACAAAGTCCGTCGCACATCATCAAAGGGTGAGTGAATATTTATATGCCTTAATAAGCATTTTATGATGACAGTTTGACACTGGAACAGATTATTTCTAACTACTATTTCCTGTGGGGGGGAAAAAAATTAAGTTCCCACTGTACTGCTTTTATTTTTTATTTTTTTACGTTTTTTGTATCAAATCCTACTAAAAGGTACACAATGTAGTTCACTAATACTTTGAAGTGGGTTTCAGACTAACCATTAGTCCGTGTTAGGGACTACTGTGCCTGTTGTGAAACAGTTCAAACCTGTTATAAATGCCTGGTGAGTCCAGTGATTACATTACTGATACCTAGTGACCAGTGTAGAATACTACATTTCACTGCAACATAATTGCCTTATACTGTATTTGTATTATAGTTATGCATATGCATATGTTTGACTGCTAATAGGTTGTATTCTATCAGTAAACAGCATGAGTTATTAATCAAAATGCTTTTGCAAAAATGTGGACAAAGCTGCAAATTTTAAAGTGCAAAGCAGCTGTTTGACATAATGAGATTTTGCACATAGTAATAATCACTCTTATAAAGCCGTTATCATATGTGTCATGACAACATACAGCGTAGGGAATTAGCGTTCTTAAAAGGAATGGAAAAATACTATAATACACTTTAAAAACAATATATGATGACGATATAATCACCTTTTTAAGTCTGATAAGATTACAAATGTGCAATAAACCCCCATTAACGTGCTTTACAGATAGGATCCTGTGTTGCAGCAGACATTTGCACAATAAAATATGTGTCTATGATGGTCACTAGCCATATATAAACATATGTGCACATGAACAATGTTATTTTTGCATATTTGTTTGTCAGAAACGGACGTAACGAGCACAGTGTTTTTGTATGCGCAATACTCGCAGCATTGTGGACACCACCTCTTCCTGTAAGTTCATTGTGTCTGGGAGCACGATGCATTGCATTGTGCATGAGGGCTTATTTTCCTCAGACTTCCTCAGCTTGGCTGCGAATCGATGCTCCAGCCTGCCTGCTGAGAGCAATTGTGCCCGTCTGGAAAGGCTCGCATTGGAGGTCTTGTACACGACTAAACAATGCCTATTCAAGGCAAAACAGGGATTATAGAAAACAATGACAATCGGTCAGGATAATGGCGCTCGGGTGGCTGTTACTGCTGCGGCAACACAGGCACAATGAGCAATCAGCGGCTGCAAATAATGAGTAATAGAATAACGGGCTCTGCCAAACACTCACACATGTACGCTTCCTCTTTTGTGTGTGTTTGGCTCGCTGTCAGTGTGTTGTTAAACACGCGGCACGGAATCCTTGTTAGGAAGACAAATGTGAATAAATCAACTGACATACAAACAATCAACATGTTCAGTACTTGGATAAACGTATTAAAACTTGTTGTCCTGTGCAACGTTTAACACCAGTCGAAAAATTCCAAGAATTACTTTTTACACAGTTGGATCTTCAAAGAAGACCTTCAAAATGCAAAAATAAGAAATGGTATTGAGACATAAAAACATTTTGTGTAAGCAATTTATTCCAAGCAACCATGAAAATGAAATAGGCTGTTCATCAGCTGATCAAAAGTTGAAGGCAAGAAAACAAACAGAAACCCTACTAAAATAGGAATAAAAGGTTTAAAAAAATGCGACCAGTTCAGGGTGTACGCCGCCTCTTGCTCGAAGTCAGCTGGGATAGGCTCCAGCATACCTCCACGACCCCAATGAGGAGAAGCGGCATAGAAAATGGTTGGACTGATGTTCAAAAAAAAAGTCAGTAATGGACTCTATAGGGCATTCCCTGTCTGGAACTGATGTCCATTTTTGTAAACCTCCATTGCCATCCATCCCCAAATGCTGTCATTTGGATTTAGATGAAGGGAACACACTTGTTGGTCCAAAAGAGTGAGCTTATTTCTTTGTAAGAAGTCCTTTGTCATTGTGAACTGCAATGTTGTCCTGCTGAAAAAGCCAACCTCACAGACAAGGGTCTTCAGTCTTGAGGGATGTCGCCTGCATCAGTTCCACATAGCCACTTGCCAATTGACGCCCCCGCACAACCTGAAACTCCATCGTTCCATTGAAGGAAAAAGTACCCCAGATCATAATAGCGCCCCTTGCACTGTGCCATGTGGAAAACATTTCAGGTGGGACCTCCTTATCATGCAAGTAACGTCGGATCCATTAGCATTTTTTCCACCTTTCAATGTCCCATGTTTGGTGCTTTAGTTCAAATTTGTAGCAAGGCCTTGAAGATCTTTTTTCTTCTTAAAACCTTCCTTTCATGGATGACATCCGGTGATTTTCGGACTGCATTCGACACAAGTAATACCTTCATTTGCGCGATGGTGCTCTGCGAGAGGCCTTGCTTATGAAGCTCAACACTTTGAGCGCGTTCAAAGAGAGAAAGCTTTTTTCGCCTTTACCATCAAGAGATCTTTACAGTGTGAATACCTGACAGAAAATGGCGTTTAATCCACATTTTTGCCAAAATGTTGGATTTTAAAGGCTGTGGTCGTAAACTTTCGATCAGCTGATGAACAGCCTATTTCACTTTCTTTGGTCTTTGGACTTTTCTGGTCTTAAAATTTTGATCAGCTGATGAACAGCCTATTTCACTTTATTTGGTCTTTGGACTTCTCTGGTCTTAAAATTTTGATCAGGAGTGTACTTTTGAAAATGCAAACATTTACACAGTTCAACATGTCCGAAAATGAGTAGGAAGGAGCAGAGCTTATCTAATCCTATCCCCACTCTCGTGTCTCGGCAATTACTGGGTTAGTTCACGTCCTGCCCTTATATTGTTCACCGTTTACCGTTTTTAATAGTGAAAGAAAAGAATAAAGACTGTGTCATAGTAGTTTGCAGGTAGCTTATTCCTAATTTAGAATAATAAATAAAGGATTAAAAAACTACCAAAACATTGGCTATCAAATAAATAAATATATAATATCCATCTTGTATGCCGCTTATCCTCATTAGGGTTGCAGGGGTATGCTGGAGCCTATCCCAGCTGATTTTGAATTTATTTATTCATGCTCATGTGAAATGTTATCCAAATGTGACCATGCAAAATAGCATTTCATAGCAATGAACAGCAATGTGTGTGTGTTTGTGTGTGTTGTCCTCACCGTGTGTTCCCACAGCCTCTCCTCAGCCCTCTCTAGCCGAGCTCCGAAGTGACCCGCGCTAAGGGGAAGGGGGAAATCAATAGTCAATTCCATTTTGAGGCCAGCGTGTGACAGCTACTAGATAGGAGTGGATTGGGTGCATGTTAGGAGCACCAGCGCCTCCTCCTCCTTCGCCACACTTCTCAGCATTTGTATGAAGGAACATTAAGCATCTTCTAGTGTGAACGTCCAATGTAACACACGATCTTACTCATGATTGCCGACAGGCACTTCACAGGCATTTTACTGAATGATCGTTCTATCATTCAAATTAACAGTGAACGGTCAAATCCTGTTTTAATTGTTACATTTGTTATTATTTACATTGGCCCCACGGTGGCTGAGTGGTTAGCACATTGGCCACACAGTCAGGAGATCTGGAAGACCTGGGTTCAAATCTTCGTTGGGCTTCTCTGTGTGGAGTTTCCATGTTCCCCCCGTGCGTGTGTGGGTTTTCTCCGGGTACTCCGGTTTCCTCCCACATTCCAAAAACATGCATGTTAGGTTAATTGGCGACTCTAAATTGTCCATAGGTATGAATGTGAGTGTGAATGTGTGTTTGTCAGTATGTGCCCTGCGATTGACTGGCGACCAGTCCAGGGAGTACCCCGCCTCTCGCCCAAAGTCTGCTGGGATAGGCTCCAGCATATCCTAATGAGGATAAGCGGTATAGAAAATGAATGAATGGATTATTTACATTTGTGCAATATGAAACATACATGTACATATAATAGATAACATATGCTGAACTATGTTCTATTTCAATGAGTTGACGTATTAATGATATCTCATGTTTTTATGAATATTTTGTTTATGTATAAAATAAAAATGAACTTAAAACATATTAGCATATATGAAATATTATATGTATGTAACACGATATATAATGCAATATATATGGCTATCAAATATATATTATATAATAGATGTATAATTTAATGTTTATATATATATTAATATATTTGTAATATATTTAATTGTCTAATATTATCTATATCCGTCCATTTTCACATATATTGGAGCCTATCCCAGCTGATTTTGAATTTATTTATTCATGCTCATGTGAAATGTTATCCAAATGTGACCATGCAAAATAGCATTTCATAGCAATGAACAGCAATGTGTGTGTGTTTGTGTGTGTTGTCCTCACCGTGTGTTCCCACAGCCTCTCCTCAGCCCTCTCTAGCCGAGCTCCGAAGTGACCCGCGCTAAGGGGAAGGGGGAAATCAATAGTCAATTCCATTTTGAGGCCAGCGTGTGACAGCTACTAGATAGGAGTGGATTGGGTGCATGTTAGGAGCACCAGCGCCTCCTCCTCCTTCGCCACACTTCTCAGCATTTGTATGAAGGAACATTAAGCATCTTCTAGTGTGAACGTCCAATGTAACACACGATCTTACTCATGATTGCCGACAGGCACTTCACAGGCATTTTACTGAATGATCGTTCTATCATTCAAATTAACAGTGAACGGTCAAATCCTGTTTTAATTGTTACATTTGTTATTATTTACATTGGCCCCACGGTGGCTGAGTGGTTAGCACATTGGCCACACAGTCAGGAGATCTGGAAGACCTGGGTTCAAATCTTCGTTGGGCTTCTCTGTGTGGAGTTTCCATGTTCCCCCCGTGCGTGTGTGGGTTTTCTCCGGGTACTCCGGTTTCCTCCCACATTCCAAAAACATGCATGTTAGGTTAATTGGCGACTCTAAATTGTCCATAGGTATGAATGTGAGTGTGA
>QODF01000041.1:1961568-2049012 GCA_024372805.1 Oostethus manadensis
GACCACGTGGTCATTTATTATTAACAAGTATACTGCACAATACAGAACCAATGTGGTGATGGCAGTCAGGAGGTTACCTACACCCGTTGGTGTTGATGTTCTTTGATATGACGCCATCAGTTATTGGCTATCAGACTCAGTAATTATTGGGGCACTTAGAGTAGTTTTGTACACTTTAATGTTGTTTTGTACACTTTAAACTGCAAAGCGTCACCAACTTACTCGGCCCGTGTGTATCTTGGGCATGGATGGAACCTTACAAATCTGACAGTTAACGACTGTATCGCGCCGGCGGGACCGTTCAAGCGGGTGCTAATCCGAGCTCAGTCATGTCTTTGGAGAGAGGGCAGCCATACTATTAGAAAGTACAGTAACAAGGATGCTAATGGAAGGCGGCGTCATCGCTTCGACCTCAGCATCGGGGGGCTAATTTGAAATGTAGCGTGAAATGCCCAGCGGACGGAGAGCGTGTCTTGCATTACTGCTGATTAGCGGAGAGGATCAAGCCAAATATGCCATTGCATGGTAACTTGTTAATGTATTTTTAATTAGTGCCTACTTCCACCCTTGCCTGTTTTTCTTTTGTAGCCATTATTCCAAAACCCAGCGATGCGTCTTGCTTCATGTAGAGTTACACCACATTATGCTTTTTTTCAAAGATGTAGCGGTGGATGCGGCCGATTCCAAGTGTCACCGTTTGAAATACAATTTAATTAACTAATAAACGGGATGTGGCAAGTAAATTCAAGTCCCCTTCAGGGAGTCAAGGCGCAGTTTATAGTCGCATTTAATAGCTTATTCTAGTACCGTGCGCACAGAGGCTCAATAACATAACACCAATCAGCTTCTTGGATGCTGCTGATTCCAAGGTCAGGGTCAAGGCAGTTTAACAAACATTCATCATTCCTGCTTGAAAAAAAGGCCGGTGGAGTCATTCTGTGCAGGCATTTGACAGCCAACCCATTTACACCCTCAAAATACATAAAAATACTCATAGGACACATGCGGTGCCCTCACAGGACACTTTATGAGGTACACTGTTGCATGCAATTTACTAAGATGCATCAACAAGCTCTGCTTTTTTAAAAGCTAATAACATTTTCATCGACTGGTTCATGCATTTTAGTTGTACACCACTGCAAACTCAGTAATTTAACTGTTGTATGTATTCGACAGTCATTGAAATATTACAGTACATCAATCCTTTTTGGACCAACATTTGGGTAATTAAACCAAAAAAAAGACATTTCTGGCATATGATGAGTGTATATTTGGGTCCCCAAAGAAACAAAGGTGAAAATAAAAAAATCATAATATTAATATTAATAATGTTATTGTCAAAATTGAATAGTGACTAAAACTGTTTTACTCACTATACTAAAACTGTTACATTTGTAAACACAATTGTGTAGGAAAAAAATCCATAATGGTGGGTCCCAAGGTAACAAAATCCATCCATCCACCCATCCATCTATTTTCTATGCTGCTTATCCTCATCAGGGTCAGGGGGTGTGCTGGAGCCTATCCCAGCTGACTTTGGGCGAGAGGTGGGATACACCCTGGACTGGTCACCAGCCAATCGCAAACAAAATACATTTAATAATTTTTTTTTAAAACATGTTTTATAATAATATTAATGTTACTAGCTGGCAACTAATCCTGTGTGTATAATTTTAATTAATTTTAAAAAGTACTATAAATGTAAAACATTTAAAAATAGTAATTTTTTAAGTATAAAATGATTTTCTTAGTTTTTTTACTACTTTATTTATTTTGTATTTATCTTGTATTTTTTATTTATTTAGGTGTTTATTATTTCGTATTATCTCATTTACTCCCCACACATGATCATTATTGAGCAGGGGTGCCTAATATTTATGTATGTTAGCCAAAATTATTTTTAACTAGGTTTTTTTTGGCGTGAGTTTTGCCTTTAAAAATGTTTAAAAAGTGAAACCCAAACAGTAAACAAACTGCATCTCTCTGACTCTATTGTGCAGGTATTTTGTGACCTTAAAAAAAAAGTCCACACTGAACATGAACACTCTCCTCCTCATCCTCCTCTTCCTTGAATGTTTCATTTGCTGCTTTGCAGACACGCATTGTCCAAACGGGGACACTTTGAGCCCGTCTCATGCGGCGTGATCTAGGCTGCTACATCTGCTGCATGTGGTGAGTGCAAGGCCAGCATTTCTGATAACATCTCGGCTTTGTTTCATGCTCCTTTCAAGCTTCACTGTAAGGTACGAGCGATCCCTTTGCCATACATTATTATCGTTGTCTTTGCTTTCTATTTAACCATTGAAGCCTCCAGACTGGAGAAACGTGACTTGTATGTAAAAAATTTTGATGCATTTGGCATTTGTATGCTGGAATACTACCCCATGTTTACACTCTTTTCAGCAGTTTAAAAAAAAGAGGAAGTGAAACTAGTAGGGTTCCTTGTATTTTAAATTTGTGGGAATAATATGGCTGAGGACTTAAAGTTTAATTTGTCTAACTTAGTGGGTGTCCAAATTGCAGTCTAGGGCAACGGTAGGGAAGCTACGGCTCGGGAGCCAGATGTGGCTCTTCTGATGACCACATACTGTATGGCTCTCGTATGTTTCTTAACAGCATAACATTTATTTATCCATACATCCATTTTCTACACCGCTTATCCTCATTAGGGTCGCGTGTATGCTGGAGTCTATCCCAGCTGACTTTGGGCGGGAGGCGGGATACAACCTCTAATGGACAATTTAGAGTCACCAATTAACCTAACATGCAATTTTTTGGAATGTGGGAGGAAACCGGAGTACCCGGAGAAAACCCACGCATACACGGGGAGAACATGCAACTCCACACAGAGATACCTGACGGAGATTCGAACCCCGAACCTCCTGACTGTGAGGCCAACATGCTACCCACTCACCCACCGTGCAGCCAACATTTATTTATATTATTTTAATTTTTTCTTAAAATATATGTAACATATCTTGCTTTGCAACAGGGGTGTTCAAAGTGCAACACAATCTAAAAATACAATTTAACAAAAAACCTTAAGGAAACAGCAACAATTGAAAAATGAGCAGTCATAAAGTCCAAATATTAGGAGAAAAAAGTTGTAATCTAACCAAAAAAAGTCGTATTTTTTGGAAAATATTCTGAGAATAATATTTATGATATTTAATATTATGATAATATAGTCAAAATCTTACAGGCATATACTCATAATTATGAGAAAAGTTGAAAAATTGGAAAATTAAAAAAACAGCAGGAATTGAAAAAAATCCTGTAATTTTATGAGTAGAAATTCAAAATATTAAGAGACAAAAGTCACAATTTTACGAGAATAAACTCGTAATATTATGAGTAAAACCAATTCCCTTTTAGTAACAGAGTTCATTTTGATTTTTTTAATGTAGCAATATTAAGAAACAATATAAAGTTGTCATGGGGAGGGAGGGCAAAATTTTATTGGGGAATAAAGTCAGAATATTACTATTAAAAATAAAATTTTTCTTTTATAATGTTTTGTGTATTTTTTTTATAACAACATTCAAAATATAAAACCCTCTCAGCAATTTAATCCATCCAAATCAGAGGAGTTCCCGACCCCTAGTCTAAGGGCCATTTTCAGACAGTTTTTTGATTTGATTTGAGAAAATAAAAAAATGTTTACCAGGTGGGTTCCCAAGGAAACACAATTTTGAAATACTGTAATTTCTGGTGCCAATCATGAGCTATGAGAAAACTCACAAGGATTACTCAACATAACAGTCTGATTCACGGTGTCATCTAAGAAAGAACATAAAAATCATCACACAGCAACTTAGCACGCAAAAGGTAGGTAATAAATATACAAGACAAGTACCAAAGACAAGTGTAGAATAAAAAAACAAAGCAATGTCGGCCTATGACTGTGGACACAGGCTGTCATCGCAGCTGAATGAACTGCAAGCAGTTTTGTTGGGAAGCAATGCATGATGGGAGGATTTTAATACACTTGTATAGCCACTTGTCTTGTATATTTTTGTTACCAATGTTTTTTGTGTTAAGTTGCTGTGTAAGGATTTTTAGTGTTGTTTCTAAGATGATATGACTCAGACTATAATGACCTGCGATTTCATACATTCAAACCTATGGGCAATTTAGAGTCGCCAATTAACCTAACGTGCGTGTTTTTGGAATGTGGGAGGAAACCGGAGAAAACCTGTTTAAAATATATAACTAGTACTAATAATAATAAAGATTTATTGTAAAATGTGTATTATTTTTATGCTTCAAAGAGGCTTCAATTCTGCTGATTTCACAGACTTTTAAAACGGTATTGACTCCTAGTGGACCACTAAAGTCAGTTTCTTTGAACAAAATATCAAGTTGGGTCCAGAGTAAATCTGCATTCTTCTCTTGGCCCAAATGCTTACATTGGCCGGCTCCTCCTAGAACCACCCTGCCTCTGTTGCATGATTGTTCAGGGATCAGTTCCACCCCTTCACTCACTGCCACCCCTCGGAATTGCATACAGACACGCCCCCGACATTCATGCTAATGATTATAGGCAAACAGTAGAGATGAATTGGATGTTGGATAAAATTGGATGAATACTGGACACTCACAGAGGAGCGGTGACTGTGAGGTAGGTCTGAAGCTCCCCAAAAACAAAATATTTTGACATAACACAAAGCTAATATGTTTTATTCAGATACATTAGCACAAAGATTCTTGAGAGGTGGATCGGGACCCAAAAGTGGGTTGTGGGTCCACTCTAGGTGGGTCACAGACAGTAAAAAATGACATGAAAAGATGTCACATACAGTTGACGTTTGACTTCTTTTTTTGTTTTTTTTTTATTTTGTGATATTTTAGTCATCTTCTTTTATTTGATTTTGTAGTCTTAATGAAATTTTGATATGAAAAGTATGCCTTATTTGCATGCATGCAGTTATGTTCCCTCTCACTTCCATGTTAAAAGAAAGGAACCTAATTATGTGTATTAATTAGTATGTTTGCTTGCTTTGACAAAAATACAAATAAAAAATAAAAATTGCGACCTCATGACCATTGAAAAAAGTGGGTCCCGGGTCGAGACCATTTGTGTATACTGACATACAGTAAATGGATTTTAGCATCTCTTATGCATAAAATGTACCAAAATGGCCTTCAAATTTTCTGTAATGAGCCCCCGGTGGAAAAAGTTTGGAGATTGGTGGTCTAAATGTTGAGAAAAATCACTTTTATGCTCATCTTCTAATTCCTTCTTCAGAGCAGTGAGTCATAAGGGCAAAAAAGGGGAAGTGGTGTGGAGTGTGTAATGGTACAATGTGTCAAGGATGTTGCCAAATCCTGAACGTGTGGCAACAAAGCGTCCCTCCTCAAACAGCAGCGGGGAAAAGGAAACATATGGCGGCAGTAGTACGATCATTGACTCAACTACTATGCATTCACACCTCACACTGGCGCCGCTTGTGTAATTAAGTATCCTTCTTTATCAACTTTGCTGGCTTACACAAAACATACATTTTTTCTCTCATTCCGCTGCTACTTGTTGGGGCCGTGGGCTAAAATATCTGCTGGAAGTAATCAGACAGTTCTAAATTGGAAAAAGCAAGGTGATTTTGGAGGTCTTTAATGCGCGAGGCTGATAAGAAATAGCAATTCTGTAGCGTGACACTTTGTGGACCGTGAGTGACTAATATTTAAAGTAATACGTCCTCATTTGGGGACTTTCCGCTGCAGCATTGCTGCCACATTATGCTTCATTCATTAAATAATTACTTGTGATGCACTAGAACCTCCATAATCCATTCCACGATGCGGCTTGACTTCCAAGTTTGTGTCATTTCTAAATATTTTTTCCCCATAAAGTGGATTTATCTGTTCCAGGGTCAAACTGTCACCATTATGAAACCAAAACAGGCCGTGTTTTAGGTGACATTTTCAAAACAAAGGCTATAATATATTATGCATTAATAAAAAGTAGTATAACAAAACTATCCATCCGTCCATCCATCTTCCATCGCTTATCCGAGGTCCGATCACGGGACAGCAGCCTAAGCAGGGAAGACTTCCTTCTCCCTGGCGATGTTGTTCAGCCCTGCACGGCAGATCCAGAGGTGTTCCAAGGCCTGTTGGGAGATATAGTCTCTCCATTTCTTCATTGTGTCCTGGGTCTCCCCTCAGGGCTCATACCGCTCAGACGAACCCTGAACACTTCCCCGGGGAGGCATCCTGACCAGATACCCGAGCCCCCTCATCTGGCTCGTAATTAATCATCTCAATGCGGGGGAGCAATGGTTTCTCCCAGAGGACAGTGCTTCTCACCTTATCTCTAAGGGAGCGACCAGCCACCTTAGCCCTTGCTTTGGCCGCTTGTACCCGCCATCTTGTCCTTTTGGGCACTACCCAAAGCTCATTAGTATAGGCGAGCGTAGGAACGTAGATCAACCGCTAAATTAAGAGCCTTGCCTTTCGGCTCAGCTCGCTCTTCACCACAACGGACCGATGCAAAGTTTGCTTCACTGCAGACGCCGCACCAGTCCAGTTTTGACAGCTGGAAACGGGTCCGACTTATTGCCGGCAATGCGAACCAAACTCTGACACCGGTCATACAGGGAATGAACCGCCTGGATTAGGTGGTCCGATACCCCATATTCCTGGAGCACTCCCCACAGTATTCCCCGAGGAACACGGTCGAATGCCTTCTCCAACTCCACAAAACACATGTAGACTGGTTGGGCAAACTCCCATGCACCCTCAAGGACCCTGCCGAGAGTATAGAGTTGGTCCACAGTTCTACGACCAGGACGAAAACCACACTGCTCCTCCTGAATCCAAGATTTGACTACCCGGCGGATCCTCCTCTCCAGAACCCCTGAATAGACCTTACCGGGAAGGCTGAGGAGTGTGATCCCACATCCCCCTTTTTGAAAAGCGGGACCACCACCCCGGTCTGCCAGTTCAGGGGCACCGACCCCGACGTCCACGCAATACTGCAGATTCGTGTCAACAAAGACACGCCCACAGCATCCAGAGCCTTAAGGAACCCTGGGCGGATCTCATCCACCCCCGGGGCCCTGCCACCAAGGAGCTTTTTGACCCCCTCGGTGACCTCAGCCCCAGAGATAGGCGAACCCGACTCAGAGTCGCCAGGCACTGCTTCCATGTTGGAAGGCGTGTCGGTGGGATTGAGGAGGTCTTTAAAGTATTCCCTCCACCGGTCCACAACATCTCGAGTCGAGTTCAGCAGCACACCGTCCCCACCATACATAGTGTTGACTGTGCACTGCTTCCCCCGCCGGAGACGGTGGATGGTGGTCCAGAATCTCTTTGAAGCCATCCGGAAGTCGTTTTGCATGGCCTCTCTGAACTCCTCCCAGGTCCGGGTTTTTGCCTCAGCGACCGCCAGGGCTGAAGACCGCTTGGCCTTTCGGTACCTGTCAGCTGCCTCCAGAGTCCCATGGGCCAAGACGGCCTGATAGGACTCTTTCTTCAGCTTGACGGCATCCCTCACCACTGGTGTCCACCAACGAGTTCTGGGATTACCGCCACAACAGGCACCGACCACCTTACGGCCACAGCTCCGATTGGCCGCATCGACAATGGAGGCACGAAACATCGCCCACTCGGATTCAGTGTCCGCTGCCTCCCTCTGAACATGGTCAAACCTTTCCCGTAGGTGGGAGTAGAAACTCCTTCTGACAGGGGACTCTGCCAGGCGTTCACAGCGGACCCTCACAATGCGTTTGGGTCTGGCAGGTCTGACCGGCATCCTCCCCCACCATCGGAACCAACTCACCACCAGGTGGTGATCAGTTGACAGCTCCGCCCCTCTCCTTACCCGAGTGTCCAATACATGTGGTCGCAAGTCCGACGACACAACCACAAAGTCAATCATCAAACTGCAGCCCAGGGCGTCCTGGTGCCAAGTGCACATGTGGACACACTTATGCTTGAACATGGTGTTCGTTACAGACAATCGGTGACGAGCACAGAAGTCCAATAACAAGACACCGCTCGGGTTAAGATCAGGGGGGTCGTTCCTCCCAATCACACCTCTCCAGGTCTCACTGTCGTTGCCAACATGAGCGTTGAAGTCATCCAGCAGAACAATGGAATCCCCCAGGGGAGCACTCTCTAGTACTTCCTCTAAGGACTCAAAAAATTGCGGGTATTCTGAACTGCTGTTTGGCGCATAAGCGCAAACAACTGTCAGGACCCATCCCCCCACCCGAAGGCGTAGGGGAACTACCCTCTCGTTTACTGGGTTAAACTCCAACGTGCAGGCTTGTAGCCGGGGGGCAACAAGAATTGCCACCCCTGCTCGTCGCCTCCCATTGCCAGCAACACCAGAGTGGAATGAAGTCCAGCCCCTCTCGAGAGGACTGGTTTCAGAGCCCTTGCTGTGCATTAAGGTGAGTCCGACTATATCTAGCCGGAATTTCTGCATCTCACGCACCAGCTCAGGCTCCTTCCCCGCCAGAGAGGTGACATTCCACATACCGACAACTAGCTTCTGTAGCTGAGGATCGGACCGCCTCTGCCTCTGCCTCTGCCTCTGCCTCCGGCGGCCACCCAGCTCTCTTTGCACCCAACCCTTTTGGCCCCTCCCACCAGTGGTGAGCTCATGGGAGGGGGCACCCACGTTACCTTTTCGGGCTGTGCCCGCCCAGGCCCCATGGGTGCAGGCCTGGCCACCAGACGCTCGCCATCGTGCCCCGCCTCCGGGCCTGGCTCCAGAGGGGTGCCCCGGTGACCCGCGTCTGGGCGAGGGAAAACAAAGTCCATTGTTATTGTGCATCATTGGGGTCTATTGAGCCACTCTTTGTCTGGTCCCTCCCCTAGGACCTTTTTGTCATAGGTGACCCTACCAGAGGCATGACAGCCCCCGACAACTTAGCTCCTAGGATCATTGGGACAAGCAAACTCCTCCACCACGATAAGGTGGCGACTCAGGGAGGAGCAAAAGACATGAAAAAGACCAAACAGGGCAATATAGAAAAAACAATGACAAAATGGAAGACGCAAAGACTAAATGTAACAAGAATATGACCGCATTTGTATATTTTTGTATTACTGATTCTCTTTGGATTTTTACATGTATTTCCTTTTAATTTTGGCACTCCTGGGGTTCCGTACGTTTCCACCCAAAATATATAACAAAGCTGAGATGCAGTTTTTTCCTGAAATATATATAAGTTTTTAGCATATCTACATGTGTAGCTTTGCATAATACTGTCTCAAATTTGCCCATTTTTTCTTCCACTTTTTACTATGCGGCTCTCGCTGGTAAAGTTTGAACACCCCTGATATACGCCATCCCTTTAAAGAAACCAAGTCAAAGTTTGGACTGGCTGTCTCCTTTTTACTTGGAGTTTTCTTCTCATTGCTTTGTGTTTTTTATCCCCTCAAACCAGCACAGACCCAAGAAAACTCCAGACTTCAGTGAAGAGTTGATGTTTATGGAATGGTGAGTTCATTCTAAGAAGCAGTGGGTTGATGACGACGTGACATTACAGGCGCAATTTAGTGCACAATTGCTCCCAGCTGCTCGTTTTTTGTTATGCTACATTACTTTTGTGATAGCACATCACCTTCCAGACGAAAATGACGCAACATATGTGTGTAGCTTTTAGCTGCATTTCAGCAAGCATTTCATTACATCCCTTCCAGGGACAATACTACACACTGTAAACTCGGATATACAGTACCTAGAGTAGTCCGGGTACAGCTTGTACAGCAGTGTAGATCCACCAAAAATGAGTCAAAACATAGCCACTGTTGTCTAAATGACACACAAGTGAGTGGAAAGATACCCGAGTCAAGCACGGTGCTGCTATTGTCATGGTCTCGGGCTGCATGAGTGCTACCGGCACTGGTAGAGTTGCGGTCCGTTAAGGTAAACATGTCTTGTGACACTGCGAAGCAGAGCATGACTCCCTCCTTTAGGGAACTGGGCTCCATGGTGTTTTTTTGATAGTATATATTGTGAAGGAACAATACAATAGATAGTAAGCTTGGATGTATTTCAGAGTAGTCAGTGTACAGCTTGTCTAGAAGTATTTATTCGTTCACTATGTCTCCACTGAAAATGAGTTAGAACGCGGCCATTATTGTCTAGATAGATGGAAACAGAAGTGAGAAGCAAGATAACTGTGTTGTACATACAGTCAAGCACGGCCTGGGACTGCATGAGTGCTACCGCCACTGGTGGAGATGCGGTTCGTTGAAGGAAACATGAAATACAGCATCTTGCTGTCTTGCTATTTACCTGTGTTGCCGGCTATATAAACAATAATGACTCATTTTCAGTGACTAGTGCATCTAAAGTAGTACATTGACTACTCTAAAGCATATGCAAGTAGATTTATATAATACTGACCCGTAAGAAACACTGTAATAATAATGCTGAAATGTAAGGGCTGTACTGAGTTGGGTAACTATTTTGTGGTGCCTGACAGGTGTTGCCATCATGGCGGCCACACGGATGTCAGTGGTTGTGGTGCTCGTAGTAGCGGCGACTGTAAACGCGGTGGAAAGCGGTGAGTGTCGCTCTCGCTGGTGTGAAAAGCAAACGAAAGATGAAGGATTATTAAGGATATTTGTTCATTTGAAATATGATGCACTTCATCTCAGAGGGTGAGAGTCGACCTTGCGCGACCGTCCACGCGTCCAGTTCAGTGGTGGCGATGGGCTCGCCCGTCGAAGCCATTTGCCTGATTGCCGACGACTGCCCCCTCCTCGTTGGATACACCGGCGACGTGGAGTGGCAGCTGAACGACGTGGTCCTTCCCAGTTTACCCGTGGCCAATCGCAGCAGCAGAGCCTATCGAGTGGTCATCCCCCGTTTCACACACACCAGGGCCGCCCTCACCTGCTGCGTCCGTACCTCGCCCATGCAGATTATCGGAGGGGTGGACATCCGAGCCGGATGTGAGGAACCGTAGTCCCATATGAATCCAGTTTTGAGAAATCCATCATGTATTCTATTTGCCTACAGATCCCCCTCCAGTGCCACAGAACCTAAGCTGTCAGGCCAACCTCTCCACCCACAGAAGCCTGACATGTAACTGGGAAGCCGGCCTGCAAGCGACCGACCTGCCCACAAAGTACACTCTCCACACACATATAGGGTAAATATTCCTTAGGAAGAGCCTGGAGCTGTTTCTGTGCAATGTCAGTCAGTATATTCCTTGGGGCCTGCACAACTTGTTATGTCTTCTTCCTTTCAGGAGTTTAAACCAGAACCGCACTTACCAGCTGCCACCGGGAGTCCACAGCTATACCATCCCGCGCGTTGGCTTTGTGTTATTCTCGGAAATAGAAATATATGTAAAAGCTGTCAATCAGCTGGGAGAAGCGAGTTCGGCGCCACTTACTTTGGAGCCTATCAGCTCAGGTAATCATGTTGGGAAATGAGTTTTATGTTGTACATTGATATATATCCAAGTAAGTGCGCCCCATGGGCCACTCATGGCTGTTTTTTATCGGCCCTTGGCACATTCTAAAAATACAATCAGCCAAAAAAACTAAAAAAACAACAAAAAAAATGGAAAAAGCAACATTGATTTTAGGAGAATACAGAGAAAATATTAGAAGAATAAAGTAATATAAGGAGAAAAACATAGCATATATTAGCTCATTCATTCGATATAAACCCGAATGCCAGATCACAAAGACATATTTATGCTCCTTTTACGTTTTTACGCTAGACAAAGACAAGACAAGAGGCCATAACCCAACTGCACACTAATGGATGTCATATTTAGAGCGGTTTTAAGCCATAAAGGTGGCAGAAGTGCATTTGATAAAAGCTCGGCGGAGATCATTTGCATGTAAAAACACGCTCGACAGCAAGGAGGAAGTGTAAGAGCATGTAGGGGTGTAGCTTGCAGAAGGTTACGCATTGTAGTAACATTGTAACGCATGCACACACACAGTTTAGTTCCAACTGTGAAAAGTGCAAAAAGTTAATAGTGTTTATTTGTAAATGAATTGTTGTCTTTGTTTTTGTGTTGTTTATGTTGTGGTTTAGTGGTTCAGATACTGTTCTTGAGAAAAAAAACAAAAAAATTGTGTCAAAAGGTGAAAGTGATTCTTGAAATGTATCTTTCCAGACAAAAATGGTTTTAGTCGGAAGGTGATATTTTCCTGAAACTTACCTTTTACCCTCTACTTCTTACTAAAGAACAGAAAAGGTAGAAACTACACTTTATGACGAAAGACAGGAGTCTAATTTTTCTTTTGGTGAGTTCCATAGGACACAATATTCTGTGTGCCTTCAAAGAGCAGTAAAAATTTTCTAAAACGGCTGGTACTGGAGGGGTTGTCTTTTGAAAAATGGCTGGGAAAAAAAATGGTGATCTTACGAGAAACATGCAAAACAAAAAATACAGTTGCAGTTTTAGGTTGGGTAATAGGTTGGGTTAAAGTTATAATATTACAATAATAAAGTCAAAATATTAGGAGAATAAAGACATAATATCAGCCAGTCCAGGGTGTACCTTGCCTTTAACCCAAAGTCAGCTGGGATAGGCTCCAGCATACCCGTGACCCAAATGAAGATAAGCGGCATAGAAAATAGATGGATGGAAGACATAAAATTAGAAAGCAAATATACATAAACGTAAAATTTGCTTAAGTATGCAGACTGTTTTATTAATAACAGGTGGTATTGAACCACAGAACAGCATGATTTCTTCATTATTATAAATTTGAAAAAATGTGATGGATTGCAGCAAAGAAATTTGAACCGCCATTTTTGTGTTGGTTTTGTGTCAAAGTGACAGTTATGCTTAAAATGTACAGTCCTGATCAAAATCTTAAGACCAGTTGAAAAACGGCTAGAATTTGAACTTCTGATCAGCTGATATTTCAGTTTATTTTTGTTTTCAATAAATTGTTTTTTCAAAGTGCTTTTTGTCACACTCCCGCTTCTTGCGTTTGCATATTGTAGCTCTATGTAAACGATCCAAATGTGCAAAAGGTAAATTCTAGCAATTGGTCATAAGATTTTGATCAGGACTGCATCTCGTCACAAAACACTGTTTTTCTTTCTTTGTTTATTTTTAACAAATAAAATATGTTTATATATAAAATACATGAAATTACATACATTAAAATTAAAACTCTGATCATTTATTTAAAAGAAAGTCTGCATCCACCGGTAAAGTGTGTTGTCCGTTGGTATGTTACTTTCCTCGTTTGTGGAGAATAATGTCACACGAATGGTAAAAAAAATATTAACAGTTACTTCCCAAGTCCATACCTTTATCCAGATCCTCACCAAACTTGATGGGCTTTTATAGATGCACATATTTAAGGAAAGACAGGGACAACCGTTTCTTGTGAATATGCAAAATATAGCCATTGTAGTCCCTTGGGGCAGGTTGATGTTAAGTATCTTAACAATAACATTTGACATGGAAGAAGAGAAAAAAGAAAACTCCGTGCACTTGACAGAACTGTGAATATGGGGAGTGCTAAAGTGTCAACGTGCGTGAGGGCTAAAGTGCTTGGTGGTACAGTATAGTGTCAAAACGTAACATATCAAAATGTTTTGATATGTTTCTTCCACACAAATGTGTGCAGGTGTCATTGCACTTGTTAAATGCAAGTTTTCCTTTATACATGCACCAACGCTCCCCAACGTTTTGTAAAAAAGTGTAGTTTTTCTGTTATTCTGCTAACTAACAACCAACAAATGTCCCTTGGGGGAGGTAATTACATCGCTGATTTATGTCTTTTTTTTCAGCTAAGTTTGACCCACCAAAGATTGTGAAGATCCAAGCGGTGCAGCTCGGCTGCCTGCGGCTAAGATGGGTCTTATCCCAGCACCAGAACTGGATGAAGGACTACGTCAGTCTTGAAGTCAGACTCAAGACAGCGGATAGCAGCCTGTGGAACCAACCACTCGTAAGTCCAACCCTTTATGAGCCATGCAGCTCTCCTCTCATAGCTTACTGGTTTTAGACTGAAAGGGTGACATTTTAGATCCTGGTTCCCCTGGTGCTGCCCAAGAAGCCTGTGGACCGGTGTCGGCTGCTGCACGGGTTGCAGTACGTGGCCCAGATCAGAGTTCGATACCAGCAAAGCCCCTGGAGTGAATGGAGCAGCAGCCAATCTGCAGTCACCATGGAGAGTGGTAGGACCCAATCCATGGTTGTCCAAAGTTTGAGGGACATTTTTTTTCTAAAAGAACAATTTAACAAGATATAGGTTTTTTTAGGTTGCAAAGAAAGTTGTAATGTTACAAGAATAAAGTCAAAATATCATGGGAATAATGTAACAAAGCTGAAAAAGTTGGAAAATTAAAAGAAACCAATTTTTCAGGAATAAAGTACACATTTTAAGATAAAAATGTTGTACTCTAATGACAAAAAATGTTCCTATTTTACAAGAATAAACTCGTAATGTTGTGAGAAAAAACAGCTGAAATATTAAAGGTAAAATATGTTATTTTTATATGTAATGTTATGAGAAACAAACTAGATATACAGTATACATACATAAAGGAACCATTTTTGGAAAATTACATAAATTACTATATTACTATTTCTTTTACCAGGTCAAGCTGGTAAGCCTTGAAGATTTGTCAAGTCATTGTACCATAAGAGGATGCATGGCTAAAAAAATGACAAAAATAAATATTATATATTTATGGGATGCTCCAATATTGACACAAAAGCAGGTACTACCTATATTTAGTAGGTGCTACCCAATTCCATTTCTAGAATTTTCTAGTGAATCCAAAATTCAAAAGAGTGGAACATATTCCATTCCTAACTGTCCTACCAGGCAGCATTGTAACATTTGAGGATACCAGGAGTGCCAAAAATAAACACATGCAAATGTTAGCTTATGCTGTCTTAGATGCAGTTTTGTAGTCCGCAGTCTCCTTGTTGCTGTATCGCTACTTTTTCTTGCTGCCCTCCTCTTGGATAAAATTGTCCTCCTAGATCAACGTTGCCGACTCAATTGTTTTTTCATAGAATATGACATGGCTAATGGTGCGTTCAGTGTACCTTCCAAAGTAGTTGCCAACCATCTTGTTTTCTCCCAGCTCCCACGGGACTCCTGGACACATGGATGAGGGTGACGGGGGATCACCTGCACAAACATCTCCAAATGCTCTTGTTTTGGAAGGTACTCGTGGTAGTAGTTGTGGATGCAACTTGTACATCGTTAAAATAAGTCCCATTCCTTTGTTTCAGCCGTCACAGCGGTTCCGAGCCAACGGCCGAAACGTGTCTTACGTGGTCTCGGTGCAAAAAGTGTTGAGTAAGAGGGGAACGCTCTGCGCCACCGCCGGGAGTCATTGTACCTTCCAGCTTCCCCGGAGAGCAAGGAAAGTGTACGTCATTGCGATGAATGCAGCTGGGAAATCCTCCCCTACGCAAGTCAGAATCTACCACCCCAAAGGTTTCTTTTTTTCATCCCCCAGAGTCGCTGTTCGTGCTGATGCTCGGCATGACGACACGTGCTGTGTGTCTTTTAGCGCATGAGGCGATATCGGACGTCAGCGCCGTCGCGCTTGATAACAGATCCCTTGTGGTCCAGTGGAAGAAGCTCACGTCAGCCAATCTTGTTGATTACGTGGTGGAATGGAGACCTCTGTTACGGAACGACCTCTCCCTCGTTCAGTTTGAGCTGGCAGGCCCGAATATGTCGGGCCTCGTCTTAACAAGTGCGTGTTTCTTTCAAAATGATCTTTGGTATTGCTATCATAACCACAGCAGCAGGTCCCGGCATTTATCCGTCTTTGCCTTTCACACACAACCAAGACGTGCCAAGTTTCCTGCGGGAAAAATGCAAATAACCTCTCTAATTAATGACAGTACTTTGCACAACTTTTTCACCCGATTTGAAGCCTGCGGGTAATTTATAGCTACAAGAAATACAAGTTCCCATGATGCATAGAGTACAGATCAAGGAAGAAGTGAAGTGGACACTAGTATCACATGTTTTGAAGTGTTATGCAGGGATCGTGTTTTAATCTGACAAATCTTAAGAAAGTTTGTTTGGATGTGGAATTACTACAGTTTCTGCTTGGGAAGACCAAGAGTAGGCATGATTGCAAGGTTTATAGTGTGTTTGGCTGTGTAAATACCCCTCGTTACAATGTGGACACTTGCAAGTGCAGCCTGTATCCTGTATGTACAACCAAACATATTTATAAATATAATATTTATATTTATATATATTTGGTGGGTCCGTCTTATATTCAGATGTAACCAATAGTCCAGAATTCATGGTAGTTCAAAAAAATGCATATTTAAGTTTTTTGGGGGCCTAAATTAAGATTTTCAAACATAACAATGGCTAAGTGAAAGAAAATAAAATTACAAGGCATTCAAAAAATGCATTCAAAGACTTTGTAATGATATGCAGTATTCTACATCGGTCACTAGGTGTCAGTAATGTTACTCTACAGTCAATTATACACACAAGCACCGGCCTTGATCGCCAGAGCAACCGGCTCTTATTGCAGGTTTGAATGATCTTACAACAGGCCCAATAGTCCCTAATAAAAGCACACGCTACTGTTGCGCCAGTAACCCATAGCAAGTTAGAATTTAGCACTAATGCCCTGGCACCATTTCCTGTCCCATACTGAAACACACACGAGTATAACACTTATTTATATCTTAAATACCTTATTTTCTCAGATTATATCTACCGTATTGGGTAACGTGAGTGTAAAAGTGACTATGTGGGTGTTAGTTCATGTCTAGAGGGCATTAATTATGTTAAAAACTTGATTCAAAAGGTCGTAGACAGTTTTTCTGTATTACTAACAAAAAAAATATTTGGTTCCGCAAAGAAACATGGGATTACCGTAGCTGTGGTTGTAGGCCCCCTGTGGGTGTCTTTTTAAATCATCCTTTTAGATGGCAGTATTTGCCTTTGAAGGCAGCTTTACCTACCTCTGCATGCACTTTAAAATGTTGTTAATAAAAGTCATGCGTGTCGCGCTTGCCATGCTGGCTGAGCAGTTTGTTTCTTACCACATTTACAACATTGGTTCGGTTGCTGCTCCCTCCGCTTTCTCATGCACTCCAAATCATTGTTACAGCTACAACATGAACTTTTAAAGACACTCTCCAGTTATCATCTGACGTTAGATGGATAAATGAAAGTTTATTAATTAAAAAGTGTTTCTCAATTTTTTCTCAAGCCCTTAAAGTCTTCTGGCACTTAGAAAATCACTGAAAGACTATTTACACAGGAGCAGAAGTGGGCGACCGTGACCAGTAAAGTTACCCAAAAACCAGTCCAGGGCAGATGAAACGGATGAAAGTGTTCACTTGCATGTCTGCACTGGTGTGTAGTTGTTTTGGACGTGTGTTGTTGCACGTGGAGAGTGAATATTTAAAAAAAAAAAGACATATATGTGAGTTGGGGCTAAAGATTTGCAGTTTTAAAACCCCTGCCTTTGTTATGTTACTATCCTGCATATCTTCCTAATCTCCCATTCATCCCCCCTCCCTGGCAGTTGCCCTCTCTTATATACGAGCTCTCTATCTCGCCCGTGACCTGCCTTTTACCCCCTGTTAGGAGCTTACGGGCCACTGATACACTCTTAACCTCTTTCTCTTCATCCTCCTCTTCCTCGCTCCCATCCGCAGGCAGCTTTGAGCCGTACAAGCCCTACGGGATCTCCGTGTATCCCAGATTTAAGGACGGGATTGGCCGGCCTCATACTGTTAAAGCCTACTCGCTGCAGAAGGGTGAGTGAGTAAAGGAGGCAGGATGAGGTAGAATAAAGGGAGAAGGGCTTGGCTCTTTGTGGGAAGTGACGCAGAGGGATGAGGCGTGTCTGTTGTGTGGTGGAACAGCGGCCTCTTGCGGATTGAAAAGTAACTGCAAATTTGACAGTAACAATCATTTTTGAAAAAGATTATACTCTTTATGAGTATTTATACACGTATTACTGATAATTGTCATGGTAATTATCAATAACAACCGTATGTTATACTGTATTATGTGTTCATTGTTAAACAATACTAGCTTAGTTATTTTAATTTTGCACTTATAAGTGCATATGTATGTATTTTTTTAATTTTATTTCAATTAGTTTAATAACTGGGAGTGATTATGTATTGCAACTGCCTCACAGACAGTTGCTTTACTATTTTGATATTTTGTCATTAATTATGACATAATTATTCATCATTATATTGTACGTTTTTATCATTTCATTTAATTTGACTGTACTGTCTAATAATGGCGCATGTGGGAAACAAACATTCATTCATTCATTCATTTTCTATACCGCAAACATGAATAATAATAATAATCACGCAATATTAAGTAATATCACTGGGAGCAATCATATCATTTTATTTATTTACCACATACTGAAATGCAGGAGAACCAAAAATGGTTCTTTTTCTGTTTATGAGCTAATGCCAAACTCTAATATAGAATTGTCCACAAAACAATTGTTGATTATTTATTTTAAAATGGCATTTTATTTTACTATCAATAACATTATACATATCTTCCACTATAGATTAGAATATTTTGTCTTATTATGATAATTACATTTAAATATGAAAGTGGTAGCAAGCAAGTTTAAGGGGAACCAAGCACGGTTCCTTATGTTGTGAGGGCTGCAGCTAAAAATCTATTCTCTTTTTTGTTGTTTTCCTTAGCATAAATTGTAGTCTACTAACTGCAATAATCATGTTTTTAGCTCCATCGGTGGTTCCAAATATAACCATTCGAAAGAACCGGCAGTCTCACGTGGAACTCACCTGGGATGAAATACCTTTGGAGCAACGCAACGGGATTATCCGCTGCTACAAATTGTTTTACTGGGACGAGGCAAAAAGAGTTCATGGTAGGTGCATTTTAAATGAAACTGTATTTTATTCATACCTCAGCTATAAATGTGCTACTGTTACTTATTTCAGTGGCCTTTGGAGACCTGAAAGACAGACGAATGGTCCTGACGGGCCTCAACTCCTTGTCTGTTTACGATGCCGTGTTGACGGTCAGCACGGACGGCGGGAGCCGAAACGGGTCGATGGTTCATTTTGACATCAAAGGAATGGGTTTGTGTCATTTTAAACAGCAACGATTCTACTATAAAAGCAAATGTTGGACTGTAAATTCTTCCTCCTCAGATGGGGTGACTGTCGTGTTGACAGTAGTTTTGCCCGGGGTGGTTTTAGCTCTGCTGGTCATTCTGATGGTCGTGGCTTGTTACACCAGAGAAAGCAGGTAAGATCGTGGCTGGGAAATTACCAGTGATGGAAAGTACCAGTGGGATTCATTTTCATCCTCGTCTTTTTTTCAGGCTGAAGGTGCGCTTTTGGCCCGCTGTTCCCGATCCTGCAAACAGCAGCATCAAAAGTTGGACTTCTGAATCCTCACAGGTAATACTAAATGTACAAACGTGCTGAACAAATGGATTAGACCGCCACCTAATGTGTGTTTCTGGAATACAATAATAACACACAATATTAATAATACAGCTCTGGATTTCTGGGGTTTTATTAATGCTAAAATGTCATTAGCTTTGTCATCCAAACATTTTTATTGGTTTCTTTGACTGGGACATTCTGTCATTCATTTTCAATGCCGCTTATCCTCGTTAGGTTCACGGGTATGCTGGAGCCTATTCCAGCTGACTTTGGACGGGAGGCGGGTTACTTAAAAACTAGTAAATAATAATGTTTAATAATAATAGTTTTTTTGTATTATTTATATTTTACTTTTCTTTTTTATGATAGGCAGTCTAATGGATTTGTTAATGTATATAACATAATAGTAAATATAAATAATACATAAAATGTAATCAAATGATTGTGAAAATATACACAAAATAGATTTATTAAAAAATGTAGAAATCAATATAAGACAAAATACAAAAAATAAATAAAGGCATCGATCTATTGGCAAATAAATAAGTATAGATCATCAAAATAATACAATTTCAATCAATATAACACATTATACAAATAGTTATTATTCAGTTAATTCATTTAATTTAGTAATAAGACAATAATTGTTACAATTGCAACTATTGAAATGAATTTCATTAATTCATTAATTCAGTTAAATGCCATTGATTGATTCCTTCTTAATTCATTGTTAGTTACACATAGAAAATATATAAAATACTGAATAAAAAATTGTAATACATCGCTACAATAATTAAACAAACACACAAATAATAATTATATCAATATTATTAACCACTACATAGTGTGTCCACAAAATAAATGAAAATAATAGTAATAATAATAAAGACGCCAGGCCTCAAATAAGCAGCGGGTGTTTTGTCCACTTAAACCGGTACCACCCAACCTATGAGAACCCGGTGGTACAACAAATGGTCTTGCTACAAGTTGAACTACTTTGTCTCATCAGCGTAATGCATATATCAAATGAAACATGCAAATGTCTGATGTTGCAGGATATGGTATCTCCCTGGGGCAGTGAAGAGCCTAACCCAATATACCTGTCCCACCTGAGTTTCCTGGAGCTCCCCATGAAACCAGAAAAAGAAGAGGAAGATGATAGCCCTTGGTCTAAAACACCAGAAGACACCAGTGACCTGGGAGAGTCCATTTGCGGCTCCCCTTTAATCCCCGTCTTCACGTCCTCAAACAGTGACACCGTCCCTTACGCCACCGTCATCTTTCCAAACTCGCCGCCCCAGCAGCACCCCCACGTGTACCTGCGCTCAGAGTCCACGCAGCCTCTGTTGGGGTCGGAAGAACTCCAGAGTCCAAAGTGCTACCAGAACCTGGCGTCTGACGGCTCCCACGGGGAACAGTGCTTTTTTGGACCGTGTGGGGGTGCCAAAGAAGAAGAGGAGGCGGGGGAGGGACCAGCAATTCATTGGGAGGATTTTCCTTTTTTAAGATCGTTAGCCATGAATGACATTAAGTGATGACAACTGTGGTACCAGTACCACTGGTGCTATGCAGGTTCTGTCCAGTTTTTTTTCTGTAAAGGAGACCTATTATACTCATTTTCGGGCTTTTGTATTGAGTTCTAAACTCCCATAGAGCAGCTACACTTGATAACCCGCACAGAAAGCTTTCGAGATATTCCGGACTCTGCGTCTTTTCCTGCAGCGTTTCCTGTTTGTTAAGTGCCATTGACAGATGAGCATATTTTCCTCTATCTGGCCGGGAATCAGCAACTCCAACCACTTCTTCCTGATGCTTGCCTCTTTAGAAAAGCTAAACAAAATTAGCTTTCCCTCACACCCGAACAGACATTTCCCGGTAGCCATTGCTCAACGATGCTCAACAAAAGTCCGGGCAGCGTGATGTCAGTGGAACACGCTGTTAAAAAAAAACACAAACACAAATTAAAACTCGAATACAATTTTAAAATATGAGAATACAACACCTTAACAACTTTTATAAGTCAGAAAAGTGGAAAAGCATTATACGTCCCCTTAGAACAACGGATTTTCTCAAGCATGATTTCTGCTCTGCCCAGATTGTGTTTACTCGCTCACTGTAAGAATGAAAAATCAATTCCTTTAGCAGGTTTGACGTGTGTTTTTTCTTAATTTTTCTCAAGCTGCTATGTTTGCTGGTACCTCAAACTCTTTGAAAAACCCTGCTCTTCCTTTGTTTTGTTTTTTCATAATACATTTTTTTCTAATAAATCATTGTTACATTATTTAAACTGTTTTTTTTTTATTTTACAAGTGAACCTACAAAAACGAAGAGAAACAATTTTTGTGATGCAAAATCATTCCGGACAACGAACAAGAATGTGAAAGACTTACATTCTATAACCAACGTACCTATTATTTCATCTGTCAGGAAGGTACCTTTATTTATTAATCGTATTATTCGCCACCTTTATTCATGTGCGCATTAAAGACAAACTGGGTGGAAGAATATAGCGTCTTCAAAATATTGAACTTATTTAAGTTCAATGGTGAATAAAGTTTATAGTTAGTTACAGAAGACACGAATCTGCGAGGCTGAATCTTGAGATTACAATACAAAGACGAATTCTAGATTACAAGCGTGTGATAATTAAAAAGTTGGCGTTGTCAATCCCTTTAACATTTTATTTACTCTAATTATTTGTTATTTAGGTCCCTGTTTTAAAATACTGTATTCTTATTTTCGGTTTCACTTCTCCTGCTGTTGGTCTGATCAATGTGTTCTGGGATCGTTCGCCATCCCTCGGTTGACTGTAGAGCAACTAGTTAGGTCTGTCCAAAATGGCGACGCACATCTAGGGGACGAGTGTAATCATTTCGTCACGTCTCTTACACGTGTACATTTTCAAAAGAACCCTTAAGCCATGTTTACAAACATAACCCTGCGGACTATTGTAAAGTCTTCGGTGGGCGTTTTGCGAGAAAGTGGCGCCCTGAGCTTCGCTGTGTCCGCGTCACCACGGGATTGCTGCTCTGCGTTGTCGTCGGCGCTCAAAGTCAGCTGTGGTATGTTTGTGGGTGATAAACAACATTTGTTGTTCAAACATATATCATATGGTATCAACTCAGGTAATACTTTTCTGCCTTACAACTGTCTGTTTTTGCTAGTTAGCAAGCAGTAGCATCGTTAGCTTGTTAGCGCAAGTGGCAGCTAACTGCGCATGTGCAAATGTCCATTCCCCGGCCACTACATCAGGTACACCCGCTGAAGCAAATTTAATTCGAATCAAGACCTATATAAAAATGCATTCATCCATTTTCTAGACCGCTTATCCTCATTAGGGTCGCGGGTATGCTGGAGCCTATCCCATTGTGCTGTAAAAAATACCTAGAAATGTTATGGCAGTTTTGTTTTATTTTATATAAAGAGGGCAAATATGATGTAGTACAGTTCTACAACAACCAACCACAGTACTTTTATTCCTGTTATTTTTTGCTTTGTTTTTATGTTAATGTGTTGTCAATTTTTAGTACTTTTATTTATTGAAAGTTATTACATACAATTTTTTAAATTGTGAAGTCACCAGAATTTGACAAAATAATAGTGTAATTGTGGGCTAGTATAGTTTCCATGTGGTTTTATTTATTTACAAAAACAGTCATGTATTGTTAAAAAATATTTTCTTATTTTTACAATGGCAATCATTTGAAACATCATTATCAATGTAGTTACATCAGTTTTTAGTAGTGATTTTTTCTTAATGTTATGATGAACTGTAGCAAGACTGGGAAACCGCCATGAATATAGTCTTTTTGGTTGCACGTGTGTCTTTACTGACAAACGCAATTCCCTGCTTAGCCGTACAAAGAGGCATCTCTAATGAAACATGCATGAATATGAATGTCGTCTCTCCTCAGTGTCAGGAAGCTTTGCCTCCCCAACATTAGTCCGACATTATGCTCGCATGGCCAAGAAAAATGTCACAGGTATGGTATGGGTTCACATGGAACTTGTAGTATTTAGTTTTGTTTTATATTCAGACAGCTGACACTTTTTCAACAATATCTGCCTTTCAGGTCCCCAGAGTCAACTCAGCGACCTTCCTCCGACAATGCTGAAGATGGATTATGCGGCTGTACCCATCGCTCAAACGTAAACACAAAAAACACTGCTCGAGGCTGTGCATCGTTAAGTCATATACAGCGATCCTTTTCCACTTTGCGGTTGGAATTTTGCGGCTTCACTCTATCACGTAAAAAAAAAATCCATATATAAATCATGTTCAAAACAAACCAACGGGCTTTTATTGCATGTTGGAATCACCACACAACAGACAAAGTAACCCCTAACACGAGCTGCTGTTGCAGCCCTAACTCATGCCAACTCAACTCTGACCCCCAACGCCGTTTCCTGTCTGGCCCCTATTCAGCACCCCAAACACTGGAACACATTTACAGCATATATTGGGTAATATGAGTGTAAAGGTAACTATAAGGATGTTATTTTATGTCAGACAGTGTCTATTAATGTTTAAAAAAAACTATTTAGAAGGTCAAATAGATTTTCTGTGTTCTAACTGGAATTTTTTTAAATTTATTTATAAAGAATCCTACTTCGCAGAAATTTACTTACCACTGTCAGATTGGTAACTATTTAACCTCAATAAATGAGGGATTGCAATATACAGTGGAACCTTGCTTAGTGTCCGCCCCAGTTTGTGTGCATTTTCGTTATTGTCAAAAATATGTGCTGGAATTGGAATGTGAAAAAATTTTGCCTCGGTTTGTGTACATTCTCTAGTTAACATACAATATGGCGCGTCTTGTCGTGGTATTAATACACTGCCTGAGTCCCAGTAATATTTGTTTTTTAGCTAACCTAATGGCAACCCAAACCAGAAGTGACACTCAAAAATGTTAGCACCAATCATGTTTCTATTAGGGCTGTGAAATGATTACAAATTTTAAATCAGATGAATCACAGTTTTCAATTTAATCATGATTAATCACCATTTGCAATTATGTTGCAAATATGCACATTTATGTATTATTTCTGAGAATCTATTGAATTCAAGAAATAACTCTAGTAGTGAAAGTTAATCCTGCTGCCACATTGTGTCTTTGGGACAGTCGTTAACAATTTCATCTTAAATGAAGGTAAAAGTAGCCTTAAACGTTGATTGACAATCATTTTGAATACATTTTTTGCATTTTTCTGGAAAAAATTGATTCAGTTAGCACCAGTTAGAACCTTCTGGTACAAAATAATAACACTAACCAAGGTTGCAGTGTACTTTTATAGCATTCAACATTTATTGTTGATTATTGCATCTGTTTTCACCACAGGACAAACGATATTGTCAAAAGGCTTCTTTCTTTGGAGCTGGCCAATCATGTAAGTACAGTATGACTCATTCCCGCTAAATTGCGATAACAGCTGATGATCTGCATAGGATTTTCTCATGCAAGAGCACAGGCCCAGGCATGCAAATTAGATGTTTATGATCAATGCGATGGTCCTTCCATCCCTTTATAAATAAAAACTGCCGCGTTGCACCATAGAGATAACCACAGTGAATCATAATTATCTACAAAGCCAGTGCAAGCTTTCTCATGCGTCTCACACAGGTGTGCAATGTAGATGTGTTATGATATAAATAATGTCGTCTTTCCTCCTCTATCCAGTTATTATTAATTATAATCGTCACTTTGCATAATAGACATAACCGCAATGACTCAAAGTTGTCCACAAAGTCCATGGTACGCTTTTTTGCACCAGAACAGGCACACAACAGATTTTTCACATAATAAATGAAACTCCCTTCTCCTACCACCCTCCCGCGGTTAATGATAACCAGCACTTCATACTATGTGAAGATCTTGCGAGACAAGACATGACAATATTTCTTGGCAAAAATATCTTGTGGGCATTAGGCCTGCAATGATAACAAATTAATTACTTGCACAGTAAATGAAAATGAACTAGATCATTTTGCCTGTCTCACTATATTACCATGTGCATGAGTTTTGCGCCTCCAAACAAACTTGGTATTTCTTTGTCCCGGTGGGAGGAGGCAGTGCTAGTAGCATACACACACAGTGAACAAGAGTGTTATGTAGTGTAAACTAAATTAATAAGAGTAAAATATGTTGGAAAGGAAATACATGTTAGAGAATCAAAAAAACTAAAATATACAAATGTAGTCATATTGTAATTCCATTTTGTCATTGCTTTTTGTGTATTGTTTTTGTTTTTTCCATTTATTTTCCCTGTTTTGTCGTTACCATTTTCGGATTGTCTTTCTATTTACCGGATGCCTTACGCTAAATGGAAAAAGGCTGTGGGCAGGTCCTTCTGCCAGGGTGAATGATGAATAGACATTGCTTTTTTCATTTAGCACAAGGCATGCGGTAAATGCAAAGACAATCAGCAAATGGGAAAAAAAAGACAAAACCGGGAAAACTAAACGGCAAAATGAATAAAAAAAGAAGACAATACACAAAAGGCAAAGACAAAATGGAATTACAATACAACTACATTTGTATATTTTTGTAGTCCTGACTGTCTTCAACATGTATTTGCTTTTTATTTTGGCACTCCTGTTATTCCATACTCCTGTGCCCCTACCTTATACTAAAGAAATAACCAGAGCAAAATAAGATACAAAAATCCGAAAAGTTGCAGTTGCGTTCACTTTTATACGCAATTATTAGAAGCTGTTCTTTGCCAGCTGTTTCCTTGGCTGGAGAAGGTCTGCACTCTGCTGATGATGTTTGTTTATCCCCTCAGAGTGAAAAGCTCCAGCTGAAAAAGGAGCAGCTGATCAGCAAAGTGCAACGCCATGAGAACGACCGCACATCAGAGGAAGTCCAGGGTGAGTTGCTCTTCACTCCTACACAAGAGCCTCGTGCTCACATGCATTGACCTGCTCTGGTATGTGTGTGTGTGTGTGTGCGCGTGCGTGCGTGCGTGCGTGCAGTGGCCATTCTCACGGCAAGAATCCGGAACCTCCAGGAGCATTTGCTCAAACATCACAAGGTGAGGCCATGAAGAGTTGAGTCAACCACGCTTCATCAGAACTTTAAAGTACAAATCCGCCCCCCGCATCACCACACACACGTACTGCAGGATATCCTGTATAGATGATACCACACACAAAACAAGGCTGTGGTCGGAAAATTTACAAATTCTGACACTGAAGCATCACGATGAGATCAACAGTTGACGCTGTAGTTTCCTGTGCATTTAAGCATGATGATTTTTCAACCCCTTCACGTGTCTTCAGTATGTTTATACCTTGACTTCTTGAGTGTCTTAACATTCCAGGACAAATCCAATAAGCGACGCATGCTCATGGCCATTGACAGGAGGAAAAAGCTGTTGAAGAACCTGAGGCTGGTTCGCTATGAGGCCTTTGAGAAGGTCTGTGACCAGCTGGGCATCACCTACACCTTCCCCCCAGAGTACTACAGGAAAGCTACACGCCGCTGGGTGGCCAAAAAGGCCTTTTGCATTAAGGTATGTCACTAATGATGGAAGTCCACTACATGCTACATTTTGAGTCAAGTCCCCCCCTTTTGGCCTTTTCTAAGAAAATAAATTCCACATTGCAGTATTTTTCAACAGTTTTATTTAAGTATATAAATACGGCCAAAATCTTGCTTTGATGCGGGAATTTAGACCGCTTTAACACGCTATTTAAAAATGGATGTAATTTATTTCAATAATTAAACTTTTTTCATTATTTGAACTTTTTAGCCACACCTCTGTTATGACAGCAGACGGCAGTGTAGCGCCCTCCACCCCCAAAAACCCCAAAATGTTCTGCCACTATTACAGAGGCTGGTGTTGGGCAAATACATTTTCAGACGTGTGGTCTGATTTAGCTTGATTCAAATTGTCAGTTTATTTGGCGCTGTTAATACATATATTTATATAAAATTGTGTCCTGTCATTTATTTTTCTGTTCATTAAATACGGTACAAATGGCATATTTTGCATGAAATTGCAAATTGTCATTAATCACAATTAATTAATTTGAAAATGGATTAATTTGATTTTCAAAAGTTGAGACATATTTTTATTGTTTTCCCCTCCGTGAATCACCATCTTATCGTGGTGGAGGGGGGGCTTTATGCCCCTGGTAGGTTCTCCCAAGGCAAACAGGTTCTAGGTGACGGGCCAGACTAAGAGTGATTCAGAAGACCCTATGAAGAACGATAAAAGGAGTGACCACACCTCGCCCGGACGTGGCATACCGGGGCCTCACCCTGGAGCCAGGCCTGGGGGAGGGGCTCGCAGGGGAGCGCCTGGTGGCCAGGCCTTCACCCGTGGGGCCTGGCCGGGGCTAGCCCGAAGAAGCCACACGGGAACTCCCCCTCACAGACCCACCACCTCCAGGGGCAAGCATAAGGGTCCGGTGCAATGCGATTTGGGCAGTGGTCGAGGACGGGTGTCCGGGCGACCTGGTCTTCAGCGGCCAAATCTGGTTCTTGGGACATGGAATGTCACTTCTCTGGTGGGGAAGGAGCCCGAGCTTGTGGAAGAGGCGGAGAGATTCCGACTAGATATAGTCGGACTAACCTCAATCCAAAGTTTGGGCTCTGGAACCAAATTCATGGAGAGGGGCTGGACCTTGTTTTTCTCTGGAGTTGCTGCAGGGGAGAGGCGGCGAGCTGGTGTGGGCTTATTATTAGCCCCCCGGTTTGGTGCCTCAGTGCTGGAGTCAGCCCCAGTGAACGAGAGGGTTATTTCCCTACGCCTTAGGGCTGGGGAAAGGGTCCTGACTGTGGTTTGTGCAAACGCACCGAACGGCAGTTCAGAGTACCCAGCCTCCTTGGAGTTTGTCAGAGGGGGGTTCTGGAGAGCACCCCAGCTGGTGACTCCATAGTTCTACTGGGAGACTTCAACGCCCATGTGGGCAATGACAGTGTGACTTGGAGGGGCGTGGTTGGGAGGAACGGCCTCCCTGACCTCAACCTGTGTGATGTGTTGTTGCTGGACTTCTGTGCGAATCACATTTTGTCCATAACAAACACCATGTTCGAACGTAAGGATGTCCATAAGTGCACTTGGCACCAGGACACCCTAGATCGCAGGTCTATGATCGACTTTGTGGTAGAATCATCAGACATGCGTCCGCATGTTCTGGACACGCGGGTGAAGAGAGGGGCTGAGCTGTCAACTGACCACCTCCTGGTGATGAGTTGGATTAGATGGCGGGAAAGGATGCCGGACAGACCTGGTTGACCCAAACAGAGTGTGTGTTCCTACTATGGGGGGATCACACTCCTCAGCCTCCCTGGGAAACTCTACTCCAGGGTGCTGGAGAGAAGGGTACGACCGTTAGTCGAACCTCGGTTACAGGAGCTGCAATGTGGTTTTCGTCCCGGTCGCGGAACACTGGACCAGCTCTACACCCTTGCAAGGGTACTCGAGGGTATGTGGGAGTTTGCCCAACCAGTCTACATGTGCTTTGTGGACCTGGAAAAGGCATTCGACCGTGTCCCTCGTGGTGTCCTGTGGGGGGTGCTCCGGGAGTACGGGATTGATGGTCCGCTTCTACGTGCCATTCGGTCCTTGTACAATCGAAGCAGGAGCCTGGTTCGCATTGCCAGCAGTAAGTCGAGCTTGTTTCCGGTGAACGTTGGCCTCCGCCAAGGCTGCCCTTTGTCACCGATTCTGTTCATAATCTTCATGGACAGAATTTCTAGGCGCAGTCAAGGTGTTGAGGGAGTCCAGCTTGGTGACCTTAGGATCTCGTCTCTGCTATTTGCAGACGATGTGGTCCTTATGGCCTCATCAGGCTGTGACCTTCAGCGTTTACTGGAGCGGTTTGGAGCTGAGTGTAAATCTTCTGGGATGAGACTCAGCACCTCCAAATCCGAGGCCATGGTTCTCTGTCGGAAACGGGTGGACTGTACCCTCCGGTTTGGGAGTGAGGTCTTGCCTCAGGTGGAGGAGTTCAAGTATTTTGGGGTCTTGTTCACGAGTCAGGGAAGGTTGGAGCGTGGGATTGACAGACGGATCAGTGCAGCATCTGCAGTAATGCGGTCGCTGTACCGGACTGTCGTGGTGAAGAGAGAGCTGAGCCGGAAGGCAAAGCTCTCTATTTACCGATCAATCTACGTTCCCACCCTCACCTATGGTTATGGGTCATGACCGAAAGAACGAGATCGCGGATACAAGCGGCAGAAATGAGTTTCCTCCGTAGGGTGGCTGGACTCACCCTAAGAGATAGGGTGAGGAGCTCGGCCATCCGGGAGGAGCTTCAGAGTAAAGCTGCTGCTCATTCACATCGAGAGGAGCCAGTTGAGGTGGCTCGAGCATCTCATCCGGATGCCTCCTGGGCGCCTCCCTGGTGAGGTGTTTCGGGCATGCCCAGCCGGAAGAAGGCCCCGGGAAAGACCGAGGACACGCTGGAGGGACTATGTCTCACAGCTGCCCTGGGAACGTGTTTGTGTAAAAATGTAATACATGTCCAATGTAATAGATGCCATATATCACATACAACAACATAACACTAAGGAGTGGTACAGGAAGACACAAACGTTTGCAAGTGGTGGATATGGGCATTGCTAATTATGTCCCGTTTTAGCAGTGCATTTAGGCTCCGAGCTAGGAGCTTGTGCCCTACAACACTGTTGCTTCAAGACTTAACAAGCACCATCAGCACAATGTTTAAAAATCTTTTCAGTCAATATATTTGGCCTCATATTGCTCGCTGGCAACAAGTGAGACATCACATACTCCCTCCCTTCCTGTGAATTGCGTCAAAGCAGAAAGCGTAGTATTTCCGTCAAACCTCATGGTGTCACACATTCTCTCTCAGGTCTTCCAGGCAGTGCAGAAGCAGAAAGCCGAGCAGAAGCTAAAATTGAAGCAAAGCTCAGACACCGCCGCCACTGCTGCTGCTCAGACAGAAGCGGAGAGCCAGTAGATGTAAACAAATGTCCATTCAAACATTATCTGTACTGCTTTACCTGCCATTTACCCAAATAAACCCAATAAGATCGTGAAAAGTTGTCATCATTACTCACAAAAATCTGCCTTAATTCCAGTTTTACTTGGTCATAGTCCATATCAGAATGCATAATCTTATGCACACTATGCACGGAAAAACTCATACCATTTGTCTGTCAATCTCTGCCGACATCTCCAGCGTCAGTTTATTTCACCAATAAGCGTTTCACAACGTGAGTTTCTCCTTCCTGTGTGGCGAGAAGCTCATCAGTCTTGATCAGGACCAGCGCAGACTGACACTCTCTTGAGGTAAGTGACTTTTTTTTTGTACTTTACACATGCAGAATATTCCGTTCGGGTCAGACAAGAATGCGTAATTGCACATAGCAAACACTGTGACCTGATGCTTGATTGTAGTGAATGCAATCTCCAGGCAGAAGTGATAAATGCATGAATAGTCATGCAGAAAAGTCCTTCAAAGCTGATTATTTCAAGGTCTAGGGGACGGGAGCACATTTATCGTATGGATTATATGGCTAATATTATATTGATGTGTAATTGAAGGTGCTAAAAACTTACACTGTTGAGGCTGAAAGAGCCGTTTGAAAATGATATACTTTGCAGGATTATATGAATAACACCAGGCTTCATCTTTTAGGCGTATTATCTACTTCTTAAGTGGGAATTACAAGATGTGGCAAGATTCAGATTCAGGTCATTTCTCCTGTAATAATAACAAAAAAAACCTACTTTTATTTGCTGTCTGCTGTTAAGAATAGCATCAGTGTTCCTAACTAGACTGCTTTGAAACATCAGAACCAGCGGGCTACATGTCAAACCCAGTGGTGACCCACCAACCAGGCGCCGGCGGCTATGGGACCAATGTGCAAACAGGGCAGTGGAGCACGGGGCTCTGCTCCTGCTGCAGTGATTTGTTGATTTGTAAGCTTTCATTTAAAACACGTTTTAATCATACTGGCCATGCAAATAAAGTAGCACCCTCTCTGTGTGTCCTCAGGTGCTTTTGGCTGCATTTGCCCGACTGGGTTGGCCTGCTACACAGCAAACAAGTATGGAGAGAACTGTTGCTTGGGTTGTGTGCCCGGAGGCCTGACAGCAATGAGGACTCACATGAGGCTCACATATGGCATCCAGGTATGTGGAAGTTATGTGTAAAAAGTGGGAAGTCGGTTTGATTTTGGCAACTTGTGAAAAACACACATTTTAGCAACAAAGGAACTGTTGAGAAAGCTAAGCTGCATTACATTTCCTCAGACACAAGACAGTCATGTAATAGGGGGTGACATTAATTGTGTTCATCCACAGGGGACGGTTTGCAGCGACGCCCTCATGTCCTTTTTCTGCGGGATCTGTGAGGTGTGCAGAATGGCCAGAGAAATACGCATCCGAAATGGAGAAGTTTAAGAAAAAAAACAACAGATTCTGACTGATCCACTTGTCTTATGTCCATGTTTATTTTCATCAGATCCAAATTAAACTTGGTATTCACATGACTTTGATTTGAACTGAATTGAGTTTCTGAGCAGGAATTTGAATTACATTTGGATTCATGTGAGATTTAACTGAATCTTGAAATCTTGTAATCGGAGAATGTTTTAGTATAAAGCTTAGGTCACGACCTGTCGTACGGGTTCCACAACGCACTGCTGATTTCCGAGCCGCAAGGTTTTAGTCATGTCAAACAAACCGAGCGCTTACCTGTTCAGGTTGCAAGACAGACTCGCGTACATACTTCACACGTCTCCGTGCATCATCCGTACGGCCAACGTGTCGTACGTCTTTTGTACGTTTTTCCGATGTCAGGTTTGGGCAAAATGTCGTACGCCATACGTGCACCCCACATACGTAATTATTGCGGCCAACACATGTTGAAATATTTTGTGCGCCCTCCATGCGTGCTGAGAGCTTACCACGTTGTAAACACCACAACTGCGGTCTCTGCAAACAAATTAAAAAAAAAACTGAAATGCCAAAAATTGCAAGGCCCAAAAAAGAAATAGTCCGGTTGTGACCTAGGCTTAAGAATTTCAATGGGTTTGACACAAACAGGTTCTGATCATACAGTATTTACACCTTTTTAACAGGGGTGTTTCAGTCGTATGTGAACTGCTGTCAAATGCGCACTCAGTATTTAATCCAGATTCAACTTTGTAATCACTTTATATCTTCTGACCCTGTTTGCAAATAGCAAATTTTATGTAATCTGAAAAGGATTGGCTTGAGGATGTTAAAAGCGAATGAATTAAATTGCTGACAAATGAGTAGTCGGGATTGAATCCGGATTTAACTTGGTATTCACTTTACAGCTTCTGACACACTTGCACATAGTGAACTTCATTTAATCTGAAAAGACTGAAGTGTCAATTACAATGATGGCACATGCTACTGCTATTTAACATGTACACACCTTTCATTCATAGAAACGTTTTATTATGACGAATAATCAGGATTAGATCCGGATTCAAATGAACTTGAAATCTTGTGACCCTGTAAACAGAGAGGATGTTTTAATGTAAACATTTGTTATAAGAGAATTGCTGCCTATTGCGCAGTCAGGATTAAATCAGGATTAAACCAGGTACTCATTTGGCAGTTGCTGACCCCGCTTGCACATAGAACGTCATGTAATTGGAAACGATTGTCCTTTTTGAGCATGATACAAGACAATTCAATTACACTGCTTCAAAATATGCAATTAGGATTCAATCTGGATTCATTAACATCAAATATTTTGACCCAGTTTACACGCAGAAGGCACTCCATCAAGATCCGGACTATTATTATTATTTAATTGAATACTAATTCAGTGTTCTTGAGTTTGGAATTGAATGTGATGTGTAAATCCGGATTAAACTTGGTTGGACCAAACAATCTCTGCTGCTCTATACTGTGCACATACAACAATTTGATCTAAGAGTTTTAACATGTAATGTGCAAATGTTCTGTGAATCTGGATCAAACTTGGTTTCACATTACATTACATTAAATAAAAGGATTTTTTTTAATGCAGACAAAAAAACGTGAGAAATGTACGGTACCGTTTTTTAAAGCCGAATCCGGACTAATGTACACAGCGACACAGACTAATGTAGCTAATGTGCCATAAATATATTATAAAATATACTGTACATTTGCACTCCTCCGATTCAACTTCCTGTTTGAATGACGTGGAGCGCTCCGATTGGCTGCTTTCCCAGTGGCCTGGCAACCAGTAGAGGCATTAGCAACCATCAATACCTTCGTCATATAGCGCTGAAGCTAGCTAGCTAGCAGCTTCTTGGTTTCTTTTCCAAGGGAGGAATTCAACATTCCAGGTTCAAACATGTCGTCAAGGACTCTGCCTTTGCTCTTTATCAACCTCGGCGGAGAAATGCTTTATATTCTGGACCAGCGGCTACGAGCTCAGAATATCCCCGCTGACAAAGCCAAGAAAGGTTAGCTCTCTAGCATAGCAACATTCGAATTCGACTGCTAAGTCACATGTAAACACACCTTTCATTTATAGAAACGCTTTATCGTGACAACTGTAGGTAGCCGAACTTCAGAGGTTCAATGTGATGAATTTGGACGCCGCTAATTCACTTGACGTTTGTAATTGGTTAACCTCACAATTTACTATAGACAGCTTTGCTTTGCTAATAAAACCAGGGCTTTGCTGCTCACTGCTATGGAAAAGTGGAATATTCTCAGGACTATATTCCGTCACATACCGAACCCAGGGGTGTTTATTTACTCAACCTTAGAAAGTACCAGGCAGGTGTGGGGCATTGATTTTTACTGATACAAATGTATTTGTATCAATCCTCTTTGCACCCAAATCCTGCAGCCTTTTTGCATAGTCTTTCGCATTATTTAGTAGTTATGTATTTTAATAAAAGTCTCCCTGATATATATTTGCAGTTTACTTTCATTCTGAATTAGCAGAACTCCACCCATCGTTACAGATGCCATGCCCAGCAATTTAAGAGGGCGTGGGCACTATTTGAGTACAAGCAACTGGTGTCCTAGCAAGTAGCATACATACTGTAGCTCTTTGCTGCTAGAATTCTCATCCGCCTGCTTGCCATGTCTCCTCTGCTAACCCTTCCTGCGCTTTCCCGCTGCTGGACTAGTTATGAATGATATCATCACCACCATGTTCAACAAAAAGTTTCTGGAGGAGCTCTTCAAGCCGCAGGAGCTTTACTCCAAGAAGGCCCTGCGCACAGTCTTTGACAGGCTGGCTCACGCTTCCATCATGAGGCTCAATCAAGCCAGCATGGACAAGGTAGTGTGGGGATAGAATGTTACCTTGCGTCTTTTAACATTTAACATACTTAACACTGCAATGAAATGAAACACTGCAAGTTAATTTGAAACAAAAGAGAACTGTAAAAAGATTCCTGATACACTAAAAATTGCAGCCTTATTTGATGAGAAAATTACAGACACGTGTGTGCTATCTAATATGAATGAAACTTGTTAAAACTTCTGGTTCTATACAGACACACACAGAGACACACAAGCAGACCGACATGATAATCAATGTATGAGTCCAAACACGTCAAAAGGATTTTTCAATTACATTTAAATTGCTGCCAAATGTGCATTGTGGATCGGATCCAGATTCAACTTGGTATTCACATTACAGCTTTTGAACTTGTTTGCCCATAGCAAACTTTATTTAAATCACATATGATTTGACTGTGTCTGAACATGTTAAATGAGTTTGAATCTTTTTGCTACCAAATGTAAAATCAGAATTACATCTGGATTTAACCTGGTTTTACATTACAATTTGGGATTATTCTACATGTACAGCATAGTTTATGTGAAATACAGTAATCCCTTCATAATCATAGTAGAATGCCTTACCAAATATTTTTGTAGTTAGAGCATATACAACCTTTTTACAACCTTCTAAGTACATTTCTTAACATAAACAAATCCCACAATAAATGAAAGAACATCCCTATAGTCACCTTTACACTCATATTACACAATACAGTCTACCGGACATGTGGACAGGAAGTGACATCGAGGGTTGAGAGTTGAGTTTTAGCTTGATCACGGCCACAACACATTATAATTCTAATTATGATTATGTTACTATTGTTCCTGTTACTGGATTATTCCAATTTGCAATACAATCCTGTTGTTCTGGTGATAGTCTGGTGCTTGTGATCCAAGTAACTAGTGGCCATTGTACATTGAATTAAGTCTGACTTATACGTACAAGAATACGTACAATTTGCTTAAACGTGTATTTGTTTTTTTATTTTATTCTTTACTAATAACAGGCTGTAGTCAACCACCAAATAGCAATTATTTATTTATTTATTTATTTTTTAAATATTTTTTTTTAATGGAGTAGGGTACAATGTTCTAACCACAAAGTGACAAGGGATGACCGTACTGTATATGTGCATTTAGGATTAAATCCTGATCAAACATAATATATGCTTTCTTTTCTGCCACAGCTCGTACGGAGCAATCTTTATTTGGATATGTCTGAAGATGTTGGATGCCTTCAAGTTAAATTCCTGCCGCATGCGCAAATCCAGATTTAAATTTGGTTTTGGTATGATCTTGAGTAAACATCCCATTCTGTTCAATTTAAAAACAAATTGATGGTGTCAGTCTATGCATGTTAAGTACTATTTTCACATTACATTTAATCGTACCAAATGCCCAATCTGGATCAGATCTGGATTGAAGTTGGCTTCATGTTAAAGCTTCTGACACTTGAAGCATGTCTTTGGTATCATTTGATTTGGATCAGATGAGACTTAGATGTAAGAGTCTTAACTCTTGTTAGGATTTATTGGTAAATGATCAATCTGGATCAGATCAGGATTAAACCTGATTTTCACACCTTCTGACCCTGCTTGCTCAGGTCTACGAGAAAGCTATAATAAACTATGGCTCCCTCTGCTGGCTGATGTGTGCTAACTGCATCTCGCTCTCCTTCCAGCTCTACGACTTGATGACCATGGCATTCAAGTACCAGGTGCTCCTCTGCTCCCGCCCCAAGGACATCCTCCTGGTGTCCTTCAACCACATGGATGCAATCAAAGAGTTTGTGAAAGACACTCCTTGCATCCTGAGCCAGGTGGACGAGACGTACCAGCAGCTCATTGAGGTGTGACGTCACTGTCCCGACACAATTGGATGGGTGTTGTTTTGTCTAGAAGCAAATTAGGTTTAAAGTAAAAACAGTATGAAGTGGCGTGTGTTTACTTTTTCTTTTTCAGATGTACACGCCGTTACGTAGCGGTGAATTCCAGCTAATTAGACAAACTCTTCTTATCTTCTTCCAGGACATGCACATAAGAGTGAGTCTGTACATGTTTGGAAAAAAAACAACACGTCAAGCACACTTTGTGTTTTGCTCACAAGACTTTGTGTCGTGTTCCCGCCAGGTGTCTATTTTCCTCAAGGACAAAGTGCAGAACTCCAACGGTCGATTTGTTCTTCCCACCAGTGGCCCTGTACCCCATGGAACACAAACCCCAGGCTTGATAAGGTGATGTTAACACCTAAACATTACTATCTTGCTAATCAAGGCATAAATAATTAATACCCTTCACTATCCAAACAATCTAGCTTCAGACTAATCCCAAGCTTAAGTAGGACCATGTGCAACTAATTGCATTACTCTTCTTTCTTAGCTGTTGGATTCTAACTTTGGACACGTTATGTCTTTAAATGGAAGGTTGTTGGTGAAAGACCTGCTGAGGATGCAAGATAAAGAAATGAGGATCGTGTAGGATAGGCTGTAGAGAAGCCAGAAAGAAAGAGTAATGTTTGTTTTGAACATGCTTATCAAAGGTACAGTCAATACAAGGTTTTTGAAAGCCACAGCTTTTGTTTGGTTTGATTTATTTTGGTTTCTGTAAAATAAAGCACATACTGGAGTAGATGAAGCTACCTTCTGAAGAGCTGACTGCTCTTCATACTGCAAACTGCCATCTTGTGGCGGTAATAACAACTACATCGAGAGGTTACCTCCAGCCACACCTGGCAATGGTTTTTTTTGACTTGCTGCTAATTAGAAACTCCAAGTATGAGATGTGGTTTTTATTACATCCACAAGATGGCAGTTGTTGCATGTGAGTAGGCCATGGGAGTGGCCATGCATCCAGCATTTTTATCTGCCTTTGCAAGCGCTTTAAAATGTCACGCTGTTGGTGTGAAGGTCAAGCTTGTTACACTTGATGTTCCGTCATTTACAATTAGCTCATCAGCACTATTAATGCAGTTAGCATGTTGGCCACACAGTCAGGAGATCCAGAAGATATGGTATGGAGTTTGAATGTTCTCCATGTGGATGGTACTCCGGCTTCCTCCCACATTCCAAAAACATGCATGTTAGGTTAACTGGCGACTCTAAATTGTCCATAGATATGGATGTGGTCGTTAATGTGTCCCATGCAATTGATTGACGACCAGTCCGGGGTGTGCCCCGCCTCTCGCCCGAAATCAGCTGGGATATGCTCCAGCATACCTGTGACCTTAATGAGGATAAGCGTCATAGAAAATTGATGGATGGCACTATTAACTGTAGCTGAGCAGTTCCTTACCGAAATTACAACATTGGTTCTATTGCTGGTGTGGTGTGCAATATACAGTAATCCCTCTTTCATCACGGTTAGTTGGTTCCAGACCTGACTGCGACACAAGTGTGGGTGTGTGCGTGTTGGCACGTGTGAGTGGGGGGACGGGGTTTGGTGTGGGTGCTGGGGTGTGTGGGCACTGGGGGTGGGATGGACGGGGCACTGTTTGGGAGGGGGGCCCATGGGCCCTCTGTGGGCGCCTGCCTCTGGCGTCAGGACGGCGATGACCCACGGCGGTTGTGTCTGGGGCGGCCTGGAGCTCCCGGGGTGTTGAATGTGGCCCATTCTTTGGGGGTTTGGTGGCTTCTGGGCTCGGGGGCGGTTGTCCTGCTTGCCCTAGGCTGGCCGGGCGCCCGGGGTCCCCTTGTGGCCCTTGCTTGGCTGCCGGTTGGCGTCCGGCCGGGTCTCCCTTGCACCTCTTCGAAGTGGACTCGTGGTTGCCTCTTGGGGGGGGGCAGGGTCGGGCCTTCCCCTCTGTGGGGAGCCTGCTGGGGGGCCGTGCTTCGGCGTCTTCCTGGTCGGCCCCTTGCTTTTGGAGGGAGTTTGGTTTGGGGTGCATGGCTGTGTTCACCACGAACATCTCCTCATTCTCTGTTTCACTCTGCAGTGACAGGATAACTGCATCAGAGTAATGTAGATTTAATGTGGATTTGTTGCACGTGTCATCTGGATGGTCATTGTTCAAGAGGTTCTGTTTCTTTTCTCGTTGTTTTTCTTGTATGTTTATCATTATTAGTACATGTGTATGTATGTATATGTGTGTATACATATATATGCACACTGTATGTGTGTGTGTGTGTGTGTATGTATGTATTTATTTACTGCATGGATATGTGTATGTGCACAGTATGCGTATGTATACATGTACGAATATGTGTATATTTATGTATGTGTATATATATACATGTGTGTGTGTGTGTGTGTGTGTATATATATATATATATATATAAACCTACCATTGAAATTATAGACTGATCATTTCTTTGTTAGTGGGCAAACTTACAAAATCAGCTGGGGTTCATATAGTTTTTTCCCTCACTGCATAGTCACCTTTGCTTATATTTGCTTTTGTTTTACTAATAATAGGCCACAGTCAACCACAAAACAGCAATATATTAATTAACTTTTGAAAAAACACGATGGGGCAAGAAACGACTGTACTAGTTAAAATGGCCATGTGGTCAAAGAGAGCTCTGTTTCCCACGCACTCCAAAGCATCCATCCATTTTCCACCGCTTATCCGGGTCGCGGGGGCAGCAGCTTCAGTAGGGAAGTCCAGACTTCCCGGTCCCCAGCGACCTCTTCCAGCTCCATCGGAAGGACACCAAGGGGTTCCCAGGCCAGCTGTGAGACATAGTCCCTCCAGCGTGTCCTAGGTCTTCCCGGGGGCCTTCTCCCGACTGGGCATGCCCGAAACACCTCACCAGGGAGGCGCCTGGGAGGCATCCGGACTAGATGCCCGAGCCACCTCAACTGGCTCCTCTCGATGTGAAGGAGCAGCGGCTCTACTCTGAGCTCCTCCCGGATGGCCGAGCTCCTCACCCTATCTCTTAGGGTGAGTCCAGCCACCCTACGAAGGAAACTCATTTCCGCCGCTTGTATCCGCGATCTCATTCTTTCGGTCATGACCCATAACTCATGACCATAGGTGAGGGTGGGAACGTAGATCGATCGGTAAACAGAGAGCTTTGCCTTCCGGCTCAGCTCTCTCTTCACCACGACGGTCCGGTACAGCGACCGCATTACTGCAGACGCTGCACCGATCCGTCTGTCGATCTCACGCTCCAACCTTCCCTCACTCGTGAACAAGAACCCGAGATACTTGAACTCCTCCACCTGAGGCAAGACCTCACTCCCAACCCGGAGGGTACAGTCCACCCGTTTCCGACTGAGAACCATGGCCTCGGATTTGGAGGTGCTGAGTCTCATCCCAGAAGCTTCACACTCAGCTGCAAACCGCTCCAGTAAACGCTGAAGGTCACAGCCTGATGAGGCCATAAGGACCACATCGTCTGCAAATAGCAGAGACGAGATCCTAAGGTCACCAAGCTGGACTCCCTCAACACCTTGACTGCGCCTAGAAATTCTGTCCATGAAGATTATGAACAGAATCGGTGACAAAGGGCAGCCTTGGCGGAGGCCAACGTTCACCGGAAACAAGCTCGACTTACTGCTGGCAATGCGAACCAGGCTCCTGCTTCGATTGTACAAGGACCGAATGGCACGTAGAAGCGGACCATCAATCCCGTACTCCCGGAGCACCCCCCACAGGACACCACGAGGGACACGGTCGAATGCCTTTTCCAGGTCTACAAAGCACATGTAGACTGGTTGGGCAAACTCCCACATACCCTCGAGTACCCTTGCAAGGGTGTAGAGCTGGTCCAGTGTTCCGCGACCGGGACGAAAACCACATTGCAGCTCCTCTAACCGAGGTTCGACTAACGGTCGTACCCTTCTCTCCAGCACCCTGGAGTAGACTTTCCCAGGAAGGCTGAGGAGTGTGATCCCCCTATAGTTGGAACACACCCTCCGGTCACCCTTTTTAAAAATGGGGACCACCACCCCGGTCTGCCAGTCCAGAGGTACTGTTCCTGACTTCCATGCAATGTTGTAGAGGCGTGTCAACCAACACAGTCCTCCAACATCCAGAGCCTTGAGAAATTCTGAGCGGAACTCGTCTACCCCCGGAGCCTTGCCACTGGGGAGTGATTTGACTACCCCAATTACCTCAGCCACGGTGATAGAACTGTCCACGTACGTATCCTCAGACTCTGCTTCCTCTATGGAAGGCATGTCAGTGGGATTGAGAAGGGCCTCGAAGTATTCCTTCCACCGACCAACTATATCCACAGTCGTGGTCAGCAAGCCCCCGTCCGCACTGTAAACAGTGTGAACTGGGGGCTGCTTCCCCTTTCTGAGGTGTCGGACGGTTTGCCAGAACCTCTTCGAGGCCGACCGAAAGTCGTGCTCCATAGCCTCACCGAACTCCTCCCACACCCGAGTTTTTGCCTCGACCACCGCCGAAGCCGCGTGCCGCTTGGCCTGCCGGTACCTGTCAGCTGCTTCGGGAGTCCCGCAAGCCATCCATGCTCGATAGGACTCCTTTTTCAGCTTGACGGCAGCCCTAACCCCCGGTGTCCACCATCGGGTTCGGGGCTTGCCACCACGACTGGCACCGACCACCTTGCGGCCGCAACCACAACTGGCTGCCTCAGCAATAGAGGCACGGAATACGGCCCATTCGGACTCAATATCCCGGTCCTCCCTCGAAATGCAGGCGAAGCTCTGCCGGAGATGAGAGTTGAAGACTCGACGAACGGGAGATTCTGCCAGACGTTCCCAGCACACCCTCACTACGCGTTTGGGTCTGCCAGGTCTGTCCGGCATCCTTCCCCGCCATCTAATCCAACTCATCACCAGGTGGTGGTCAGTTGACAGCTCAGCCCCTCTCTTCACCCGCGTGTCCAGAACATACGGACGCAGGTCTGATGATACGACCACAAAGTCGATCATAGACCTGCGACCTAGGGTGTCCTGGTGCCAAGTGCACTTATGGACATCCTTATGTTCGAACATGGTGTTCGTTATGGACAAACTGTAATTCGCACAGAAGTCCAGCAACAACACACCGCACGGGTTCAGGTCAGGGAGGCCGTTCCTCCCAACCACGCCCCTCCAAGTCACACTGTCATTGCCCACATGGGCGTTGAAGTCTCCCAGTAGAACTATGGAGTCACCAGCTGGGGTGCTCTCCAGCACCCCTCTGATAGACTCCAAGAAGGCTGGGTACTCTGAACTGCCGTTCGGCGCATAGGCACAAACCACAGTCAGGACCCTTTCCCCAGCCCTAAGGCGTAGGGAAGTAACCCTCTCGTTTACTGGGGATGACTCCAACACAGAGGCACCAAGCCGGGGGGCTAACAATAAGCCCACACCAGCTCGCCGCCTCTCCCCAGCGGCAACTCCAGAGAAGAACAAGGTCCAGCCCCTCTCAAGGAGTTTGGTTCCAGAGCCTAAACTGTGGGTTGAGGTGAGTCCGACTATATCTAGTCGGAATCTCTCCGCCTCTTCCACAAGCTCGGGCTCCTTCCCCACCAGAGAAGTGACATTCCATGTCCCAAGAACCAGATTTGGTCGCCGAAGCCCAGGTCGCCCGGACACCCGCCCTCGACCACTGCCCAAATCACACAGCACCGGACCCTTATGCTTGCCCCTGCAGGTGGTGGGTCTGCGGGGGGGAGTTCCCGTGCGGCTTCTTCGGGCTAGGCCCGGCCAGGTCCCACGGGTGAAGACCTGACCACCAGGCGCTCGCCTGCGAGCCCCTCCCCCAGGCCTGGCTCCAGGGTGAGGCCCCGGTATCCCACGTCCGGGCGAGGTGCGGTCACTCCTCTTGCTTTTTTTCATACGGGTCTTCTGAATCACTCTTAGTCTGGCCCGTCACCTAGAACCTGTTTGCCTTGGGAGACCCTACCAGGGGCATAAAGCCCCCGACAACATAGCTCCTAGGATCACTCTGGCACTCAAACCCCTCCACCGCAGTAAGGTGGTGATTCACAGAGGGGACTCCAAAGCATTATTCAAGTAAATAAAATTTATATCTATATCTCTATATATGTAGATATATATATATATCTACATATATATCTACATATATAGAGAGAGATATATATATATATCTACATATATATCTACATATATAGAGATATATCTACATATATATATATATACATATATATATGAGTTTTGAAATTTTGCAAATGGCAACCTCTCTCCAATTAACTAAGTCTTGGCTCTTTTTTGTTGCTGATTGATTGAAATTCTAGGATGTTCAGCTGTACTGGCGAGGAGTCAAGCAGGTTGCAGTTCAACAATGGTGGAAACTACGCCGCTGCTCTCTGCGAAGGATCTTTTGAGCTTTTCGGAGACAGGGTTACTAAACTGGGCACAAACATGTAAGAGTTCCCCAACACACAACGCTGACTTTCCCGTGCAGAGCATCCATTGTTCTTGTCATGGCTCACATGCAGGTACAGCGTGTGCCGTCCGGTGGAAACTCACATGTCAGGAACGTTGAAGAACTCTGCTCAGCATACGAAGGTGAAAGAGGTTCTTTTCAGGGTACATCTTGCTATGTTGGTGTATTAAAGCTTGATGTGTGGACTCAGGTCAACACGGCTCCCAACCCCCTGGCCAAAGAGGAGCTCAATCTCTTAGCCAAGCTTATGGGAGGCTTAGAAGTCCAGAAACTATCTGGGAATGTGGACAGTAGTTTCCGGGTCAACCTCTTCGCCACCGACGAGGAGGAAGAGTGGGTATTGTTTCTCTTTTTGCGTGCATGTCATAAAGTACTGTCATTTATTTATGATATTCCAAATTGTTTGCGGTCACAGAGAGGCATTGATGTCGAGACCAGATGACCTGTCGTATGGATTTATAAACATTCAAGCTACAAAGGTACAGCTTTTGAGTGAGAACTACATTGTGATTAGTAGCTATATCTTTTGTTATTTGTGGACATCTCAATTGATCCAGTAACAACAGCGCCTTGGGAGCACATCTGTCACCTGCAAAATCCATGATTATTCATTAACATCTTATAAGATTTTTTATTCCATCTGAATAGGAAAGTCCAATGTGACTAACCAGATGAAGTACTGTTATTAGTATATTTTTATTGCTACATGGCAAACACGGGCTCGTCTGAAATGGCTCGTAGTAGACATTGTTCATTGTTTTAAGAACAGTGTACTTTGATTAAAAAGTTGATTAGAGATGGGAAAACTTATGAAGAGGTGCAAAAATGTTGGCTGTTCAGCTAAAATGATCTCAAATGCCAAAATGGAGCACAAAACCAGAGACACATGACAAAAACGAAAGACAACTATCAAAATGGATGGAAGAATATCCAGAATGGAAAAGGCTCAGTCATCAAAGACAGTCTGGAGTTACCTTTAAGTACTGAGACAGAAGACAGCTGCGTGAATATACTCTTATTTACAAGAATCCCCCGCAAAGTCCCTCTGTTAAAAAAAAAAAAAAAAGACATTTGCAGAAGAATGAGGATAAGCGGTATAGAAAATGAATGAATGAATGAAACAATTTGCCAAAGAACACATCAGCTGGCCTAAAGAGAAATGGAGGAAGGAGATTGTGGACTGATGATAGTTAAATTGTTCTTTCTGGGTCCAAGGTCCGCAACTAGCCCCAAAACTCTAAGTCACATTACTGAACATGTCTAATAGGCAACGTTTTCTTCCACAGGACCAAACGGCCAACGCGGAGCTGGCGAAGATAATGGGCGAGTTCAGCGAGCCTCGGGAGTCGCAAGACCAAGCTCCGAGTGCCAGCAGCAAAGGCGACGACCTCCTGGCCATGATGGACGGCTTGTGACTGCTTTGCCCGCCCCCCACCCTCTCACACAAGAGCCCCTAAGGGTGGCCCCAATTGGGATGCATTGTTTGCAGCAGCACAACACGTTGCTGCAACCTGCGCAGACCAGAAAACCTTCAGGTGCTTTTCCCCCATACAGGTGTGGGGATGTTGAGTACAATGAATGGAGAGACTAGCAATTATACTGTCATACTTTGCTGTAATGGTAATTTGACATACACCATTGTGCCCCTCTTCATACCAGAAAATGCCGGTGCAGTTTAGTTCCCTAAACAACAAATATGTTAGTTGGAAGCAGGCCATTGAAAACTCATTTATAACAACGTCATTATTTTTCACTTCAGTAATGATTTGGAGTGCATGAGAACATCAGAGGAAAACTGTGGTTTATATATAAAACATATATATTGCACAACTCAGCAGCAACAGAACCAATGTTGTAATTAATAAGGGGCAAACTGCTCAGCCAGCATTTAACACTGCTGATGAGTGCCTTGTAAACAACTGTACAGTACAGCAGGTGTAACACGCACCAGTTTCAGACCAACAAGCTGGGAACCATTTTAAAGCACATGCAGAGGTACATGAAGCTGCCGGAGGCTGACCACTCGTGATACTGCAAATACATGCATATAAACTACATTAGGGGGTTACCTACAGCCACAGCTGCCAATGTTTTTGGCGCTTGTGCAATGTTTAGCAACTCGAGTTTTTTCATGTTGTAGTCCACACATCCTGCAACTGTAGATGACTCTGGCATTTATGGTATTTATTCAAGAAGAAGATGCTGATGGCATTTTATGTTAAAGACCCAATTTCAAGAGGGAGTATTGCCAAGGATGCAGTGCAAATGGAATGGACCCAAGTGCTCTTTACAGATGTGGTTTTAAACTCTTCCCTGTAGTAGAAAAAAAGTCCACACTGCGGTGCCGTCTCAGGAGTTGGCCCTTAAGAGGTCAAATGTGAATCATAGTAGACTTGCAGCCGAGAAACTTTATTTAATGTGTAAATATGTTTGGCATTAATCCTAATGTATTGTTTATTAATCTAGAAAAGTGCATATTGGTGCAATTGTGATGCTGTTAAATTATAAGTTGAAAGATATTAAAAATGATGTTTTGCAAAATATTGAAGGAGCCATGTTATTTGAGTGGTGATGCAACTAATAGTGTTTTTGGCAGTAGAGGGCGCTGTTTGTCGTGAAGTAGAACTAGACCGGTACACATTGCTGAAGAATATTATTCTACTGTAATTGCTCTTCTTTTTGGGCAGAGCAGGAAGATAACTGTATTTTGTATGAATTATTTTGCCATAAATCGATTCATAAGTACAAACTGTTACTGTGCCCGAGGTATTGCATGAGGAGTGCCCTTCAGCCATGGATACAAAATAATGAATGTGGTGCATTACCATGATGGAAAGAGATGATTCTCTGATCGGATCTGACTGAGACAGATGACTGAGGTCATCTTTATGACCTTGGCAATGCACTGAAGACACAAGCCAACCTGAAAGACAAGCAACAAATGCACTGTTGCATATTTAAGTAATGCTTTCAGTGGATGTTATCTATCATATCAGCGTCTGCATTACTCATGAGTTAATTTCCTCTTTTACAAAGGTGTGGACATGCATGACACTAAATATGCTTGCCTCCCAACTGTTTCATGTGGCCGTGGGGGGGCTCACGCACTGCTGAGTCAAGGCAGGAAGACAAGTGTGACTTAAATAAGCCTGTGCCATTTAGATTGCTCTTTCTGGTGGCTGTGGTTGGAATTTTTAGCTCAGCGAGTCTGAATTGGCAACATTGATGAGCTTTATTTAGTGCGTGTGTGTTTAATGGTTGTCAGTCATTACGGAATTGAACTTGTGGAGTGTACGATAACTCACAAGCTCACACTTGCACAGATGACCTGTAGTAACCTTTGGGGAAATTAGTCAACCCTTTCGAGAGCCTTAGGGTGTTGTGTTTTATAATAACGTATTATAATAATTAATCATACTAAACAAGTATTAAGTCTTTGTTCTGTGTTTGTGAAGGTGTACCCAATGTCATGAAGCACGCTGATGCCACTAGCTTAGTCATAGTTTATTTTGAACACGCTTAACAATATTTACAGTAAGAACCATAGTTCCAGTTTGCAACAATGCAGCACTGCCGAAAAGAAGTATAAGGAAGCAGAGCTTATTTAATCATACCGCTTCTTGGCAATTACCTGTAATCGGCTCTCTTCCTGCATGTTAACACTTATAATAAAACTACTAACATATTGTGCTACATGTATTTATATTTATTTATTTAGTAAAAAGAAAAAAACTTGTATTTTTTATTATTAGTATCAACATTTTAGCTTTTTCAGCTTTATACTTTAAAAAAATTACTTTTAAAAAAATGTGTTGCGAGCCAATAAAAAATAGTTCATGCACAAAATGCATTTGTGGGAAAATAAAATGTTAAAAGCAGTATTTTATGTCCCATCAATAAAACTTGTATTTATATGTATTTTATTCATATTTATTTTTAAGTGTATTGCATTTTGTATGCCTGTGGAACAATAAGCAATAAACGTGTAATCATTTTACGCAGTGACGTCATCTCGTCTTGTTCTATTACGTCACCTGATGAAAATGTCATCGCCAGCCACTAGTCATTTGTGATTGGTCGAGCCCGAATGTCAATCACAAAAGTAACGTGCGTCACTTCCGTTGTCAGGTGGCGCTGTCGCTGTGGAAAGATGCGATCAGAGGAGAGAGGAGGCTTTTCCTTAATTGCTCATTTCAGCCACACATCGTAAAGAAAAAAAAAAAAAGCTTTCCCAGAACCCGGACGGAACCGGAGACGCTCCACACACGCACACAAACCACGGCGTTCTCCCGAGAAATGTGGACGTTGTAAGGGAACGACGCAAGACTTTCTAACCCGGGCAGGTTTCGGCTTGAGGTGAGCTACGCTGCTAGCATAGCTTCGGTGGCTATGCTAGCCAGCTGGAAGTACTTTTGTTTAAATGGCCTCGCTTCTGACTTTGTCTTCGCTCCCACCGTCAGACAAACATTTGAATGTGCGCCCACAAGTCCTAAATAGACGAGAGTTTGACATTAGCTACGGTTTTAGCCAAGCGCTGCTTGGTGTAGTTTGCACGGAAAGCTTAAACTTGTGTCGTGTGTGTCCTCTTTGTGTGGCCGGTGTTACTGCTTCTGTTACTACTATTACTACCACCACTACTACAATGGCGGAGTTCCTCAGCCATTCTATGCATTAATCTTACTAAAACGTTACATCATCTTTAGAAACGTCCCCAACTGGGTTTGACGAAGTCGATTTGACGACAAAGTGGCGTGGTAACTGTTAAATGGACGGCTTGTGCATTGTTAATAAGGTTAATAAGTATTACCGAATATTGTTGCTTAAGCATCATTAACGAGAAATGCACAATATAAATATAAAAAGAAATAATTGTTGTTATGCTTATTGTTGCACTGCTATCAGACAGCATTATTCCATGGACGATTTTAGCAGGTGGACTTGACGGTTGGAACCAGTAGCATTTATTAATAAAACAAAGATCTTTAATATTGAAACATTGGAATTAAGATGCACATTTCAATCTTGGAGGCACATTCTGTGTATTGTGTATTCCGAATTTGTTTTACCGCTTTTTGTCATTAAGGGTCACACGTGAGCGGGAGCCTCAAATATTCCCCTTTGCACCTGATTTTTTTAAATGTAATATTTTTGTGCTTTGCCCATTTGGGGGATAAAAGAATCAAGAGTTTTAATGACAAAACGAGCAGAATGTTTTTTTACTTATGTTAAAATTATATTAAGGGTCTGAAATGTGAAAGGGGCGGGCTTTATAAGGGGGACCATTTTTGGCTCTAAAGATTTAAAAAAGTTACTTCTTTTTGTACGAAAAAGCTATTTTCAAGTGTAAATGTAATCAAAATGCCTACTAATGATGGTAATAACTTTTACCACTAATACTATCCAATTTTAATGTACAACCACAATAATAAGCCACTTGTCATACTAATGCCGCAACAGACCATGGTATTCTTTGTTTTCATTCTGTACTCGTACAAGTGAGATCTGATGTTGTGGGCTCATCTCAGCTTAGTCATAGTTCAGTTTATTTAGGAACATAAAGTGATTCCACTTTGCAACAATACAGCATGCTTGAAAAGGAGTGGGAAGAAACAAATTTTTTAATCCTACCACTTCTCAGCAATGGCTGGTAATCATTTAAGGTCACACTTAACAATAAAACTGCAAGCACGATAGTAATGGTTGTGTTTTAAGCAGTGGAGATCCATCCCTCCTTCTCGATACAGTGCAGTCCATTCAACATTTGATGCAATTTGGCTGTTCCTGCAGAGCCCGACATGTGGTATGAAGATCCTGTGGGTGGATCTAGTCGGACACCTCATGCGCTTGGTTTGCTGCGATACTATTTAAGGGAGCCAGCATGTCCCGTGGGCAACCGGCAGCACACCTCTTCTATCACTTTGGTGCGATACCATCGCAGACTGTCTCCGTTCTTGCCTGTGCCAGAAAGGGAATGGCCGTCACCGCACTGATGTCATCTAGGTCAGCATGCGTTAGTCGGCTGCCTTGACCTTTTGCTTTTTACGTGTGTCGGGGGTCGGCGCTGTTTAGAAATGCCGCTGGTGTTTCGTAAGTAGATGAACAAAACCGCCCCGAGGTCCTTCTTGCCTTGTTGTTTTGTTGCTGCTGCTCCTCTCCCAATAAATCATTTATATCATCATTTGGTCTAAGGTGCATGGATATGTTTACCGTAAATAGCGGACTGTCACCAATTTTTTCCACACACTTTGAACCCTGCGCCCTAAACAGTGATGCAACAAATATATGCCTTAAAGAACTACAGTTCCCAGAATTCTTAGAGTGCATAGCCTGGAAGTCTTGAATTTCTGAAGTTGTCATAAAATCTATTGCAGCGATCGTGTTTTGATGTGACAAATCTTAGGCAGCTAACGAGTGATCCTGGGAACACCGAGTGTAGGTAGCATTGCAAGGTTATAGTGTGTCTTTTTTTGTAAATATCCCATGTGGGCACCACTGGCCTATAGGCTAGATCTACATATGTAAAACATTTTTTCTTTTCAATTTGGTAGGTGTGGCTCTAACTCAATTTACCCTAGAGGAAGGTTCACTAACGTGAGCTACTTTTACAAAATGAAAATGGCAGAGCTACTAATTTTTGTGACATTTATTTCCATGGCTTATTTTAACCCAAACATGGGAAATAGGCTTGTTTGATCAGAACATTAACAACATGTTGATAGTCACAACTCACATTTGTTTGTTCTCACATTATTAACTGAAAACAAACAGGCTTGCGGGCACCTCGTGGTTGTGGGGTCTACCTGGCGTCCGCGAGCACCCTTTTGGTGACCCCTGGTCTAGAAGCAGCGGCTTCTGCATCGCTGGTAGTGCTCCCAGCATGCTTTGCGGCAGTTGTTTGCTAAAAAGTTGCTAAAGCTACGCATTTTCAGTTTGCATCGTGTTATTACACATAGTAGTGGTAGATGACATTTTTGTAAACTTTGTTTTTGTGCTCTGATTGTAGTTAATGTCACAAAATATACTGTAAAATGTGAAAAATACACTCAAAAAAATCAACAAATTTAATTTTCCAAGTAATCGCTTCTGCTCTGACACCTTACAGAAAATAAAATGAACTTGACCCTCTAGCGGGACAGGGAAGTTTCATTGCACCCCCAATATAATGGTAGGGGATAGATTAATACGCGGTAACACACTAGATTATACATGGGTAGAAATGACAAAAATTAACAATGTTAACCGCACTTATATGCTGCAAGATTATTCTCCATAGGCTCCACATTGCGGCGTCACACTGTTTCCTGATGCCCTTAAATTCCTCTTGGATAAAATTTGTTTCCTTTCCGATAAATAATTCAAGACATCCGAATTCTTCTCTGTTGTTTGTTTGCTAGGCTTTTTATAACTAATGCATTGAATACAACATGGTTTTTGCCCCCCGCTTAGTCGTGTCATGTCCTCTGTTGTAGCTAATACAAACTCTAAGCACATTAATAAACATATTAGGCAAGTGGATGTAATCTTGTACAAAACCACATTTTGTATATTTTTGTTATGCTTATTCTCTGAGCTTTTGCACAGTTTACAGTTTAAAAATGCACTCATCCCTTTACGGGCGCATATTTCCTGCCTTTTTTGCTGATCCTCGCTTACTTTAGCCAGCGTGACTTTGTGTCACTGCGCCTTGCGCCATAGAGGCTTGTCAAGAAAAGCCTCCGCTTCATCAGGCTCAGTGGGTGATGACTAGTAGTGGCGGGGACGGGCGACAGATGGGCGAGAGACGCTCGCCGATGACACGGTCTGCTGTCTGGGATCACAAAAAGCCTCATGGAAGTGAGAATTTGTGGGTGCCAACCGTCCAGCCTCCGCTCCGGGCCTGAAGGTGCCAGCTGGCGAGTGGCGCACGATACATTTCTGATGGCCTTAATGATTACAGAAACAAACAGCATAATTAGTGTACCATGCAGGACTTGTTGAATTCTCTACTTTATTCTTTTAATTAAGGACATGCCTTAAAGAATCACCGTCTAATAGCTGCAAAAGCTCAGATGGGAATGAGTGTAAATTAAATTTTTCCTTGGGGGAGGCAGAGGCAGACTATTGTGTAAAACGCCAGTGGATTCATCAAAGAAACCACACATTCAAGTTTAAGTTCACTCCCCACTTCATTTCTTAAGCAGAATTATTTTCAGCATCTTGTTTTTGTTCTTATAGTCATGCAGCAAGTGCAAACCTCCGCAAAAATATACTGTATGTGAGGCAGTTATGCATTCCATTCGTCTTGTGAAGCTACGAGTCTAAGTTGACCAATCAGTGGACTGCAGTATGTTCAGCTCCCCTGCCACTATTTGAGCAAATAGATTATTATTATTATTATTATTATTATTATACTGTGCTGGCTTTACTTGACATAAACTGCTGGTTTTCTCACACATGTTGCATGACCGGGGGGCGCATTTCATCCTCCTAATGGTGTCATCACCTGAGCGTTTAAACACTCCCGTCCAAAGGCAATGGAAGGCGAACGCGGTGAGTCATCATCCCTCTCGGTTGAAAGCGTTACTTCCCTGTTACGGGAAACCGGCATGGTTTCATCATATAGAGAACTCGCGCCGCGTTGACAAACAAAGCATTCATCTTGACCTCTGGGAGGGGCTAAAGTCACCATGTGTCACGCTGTCACAGCGTCTTTTATTGTAGCGGCGGCCTCGTCGCTACACGCATGCCATGTCATAGTGAGGTCTGTCCAGATAAGCCGGCTGTGCAGATTTTGAGATAAAACACAGATTTAGAGCGGAAGGATTTTTCTAAAGCTTAGGTTGCATATGTGCCTCACTGCTGAGAGGCAAATTGAAAGTGTGTGTGTGTTGTTAAAAAAATGTCTGTTTCCATGTAAATTGGAGATTGTGCTAGGTTGTCTGTGTTTGTTCTAGAGGGAGGAGGGGGTTGACATCCAGGGTGTCATCCTTGACACCAGCAACCATTATTTTGAATGGGACCTGTAATGGTCTCACGTTGGCACTGATGTGTTGGTAAACATGTGGGAGGGACGTTCAAATAGGTTGGGGAGGAGCTGCCATGAATTTTACCTCCTTTTACTCGCATTCAAGCACTCCTTCAGCCAGCATTGCTTTAAAGCTCCTGGTATTGTATTGTCTTTCTCCCCAAGTCATAGTTGGTATGGCATTGTTTGCTTCTAATTCATCCGATTCATGTTTTTTTTTTTTTACTCCACCTCCCCGCAGAGCTCCAGTATGTCCAAGCGGCGTGCGTCGGAGAGAGGGGCCGGAGAGACGTCAGGCAGAGCCAGCAAGCTGCAGTGTCCTGGGATATCTGGCAGTAATGCCAAGCGAGCTGGGCCGTTCATTCTGGGTAAAGAAATTGTCTGTGTAAATCTACAAAAATCTGCTTGTTTTGAATGTGCCTGAGTGCAAGTAAACCTGTGCAAGCGTGCCTGAGACAAGAATGTAAAGAATTTTGCTGATCCCCATGACATGGGCGAAAGAAAGGGGTCCGTCGGCACAAGGTTAAAAGATGCAGCCCCCCACCCAACGTGTATGTTTTACTCTACAAGCCATCTGCTAAACTCAACATCACACATTGGGTGTTAATGGGCACGTGCACACACTTTTTTTTTTGAGCTGCAGCAAGAGCACACACTCTGGTACATTGCCTGCCTTTTGGTCATGCAGCTGTCCTTTTCCACTTTCCTTGCAGGGCCTCGTTTGGGCAACTCACCCGTGCCCAGTATAGTGCAGTGCCTGGCTAGAAAAGATGGCACCGATGACTTCTATCAGCTCAAAGTAAGCCAAGCAGGCATGCTTTTGCTTTGTGCTCTTGCACTGATAAATAATTTGACAAGAAGATGAAATGTCACTCAATGCTATAGTTCACGCCTTGACATGCAAACTTTGACCTTCCTTTGTGTTCATTTTGTGGTCCTCCACTTTCAGTCTGGCACAAACAAACCGGTCTGTGTTTATGGGGGCTATCCAATGTCTGTTATACAAGCACGGGGCATTCGGAAGAAGGGGTAGCGCTCCACCTGGAGTGTGGACTTGTAACCCTAGTTTCTGTGTGGTGAGTCCCTGCGTCCCCTCAGATCTGTAGGGCCCTATCCATTTTATATTTTCTAAATTCTGTTGTATTTTTTTCCAAATTCTGTTGTGTTTGCGTTTAAATTTTTTAGAATTCCAGTTTTTACATTTTACACGTATTTTTTTACCAGCAGAGTATGTGATTTTTGGGTTGGAGAATAAAAGGTCCGTTAATCAAGTGCAAAAAACTTACATTTATTGATGCAATCCAGCAATGGACAATTTAGCCCAGTAATCGAGAAATGATGTAGCTAGGCTAACTTTTCTAATGGGATGCATGCATTGCTAGAAAGTCCGTGCTTGTGATTAAGGAAGATTAAGTCACCCATTCCCACTGCATATGTGAAATATTTTTTTGTTACACGCTTATTTTGTCTACATTTAGACGTGTCAAACAGAGCTCGCCGTCATTGGGAATTGTAAAACACTCCTTACATTTAAGCAGTAAAACCCAACACGGTGAAAATATACTCACCCAGCCCGAGTCACACACACAACCGCACTAGCATGTTAGCTTCCAAGCTAGCCGAAGCTTATTGGAGGTTCCGCCAACTTCCACATTTTAACATTCCTTTTGCTCATGATGACTGTTTCATTCACATGTCACTTTCCGTGAGATTCCGCGTTTAACAATAAATTTCTGTTTTTATTGGCCACTTCCGCGATTGCGTCCACAATTTTGTTAACACAGAAATCATAGGGCCTCGTGTCTGTTTGTCTGAAGCAGGTTTTTCACCCCGCAGCTTTGTCAACACTTTGCAGCTACCAGACTTTAAAGACAATCACAAGCCAAGTCAATCAAGTAAAGTTAAATAATACAATTCCCCGGTGATGCAGTGTAGGTAGGTGCAGGTGTGTGGTTTTTTTTAATGCTCTGGTGTGAATTGTAGGCTGTGAAAAACAAATTCCTTAAATCTTTTAATAACTACAATCATTGTTCCAGAGTCAAGAGTTGCCGTCTTTCATTGCTTGTTTTGCCTGCACAGGCATTTTTTTACGTGCGTAAACAGAATTTATACTTTGTATTTAAAAAAAACTAAAAATAAAAGTACTTCAATTTGTTATCAATTTAAGGTATGGAAATTATTCTTACAAGTGTGATGACAAGTTAGGTGATGTTTAGTAAGTCAAACAAAATGTCCTTGCCATTAATGCAGAAAACACAAAAAGACTCAACACATTTGACCGTGATAGCGATGCATTGCTTAGAATTGTAAACAAGAGTCTCTGGTACAATTTTTTTCACACACAAATTACGTCACATTGATGTAAATTAAAATGATGTTTTCCCCCAAAAATTGTGGAACGCTACTTTGTGGCATGCATTTCTTTATTTTCTGTAATGTCTGTACTGAGAAGCCAGGACAGATCCGTACAACTTGTCTCCGCACTACCATTTTTGTTTTTGTGGTCCCACATCACCCTTTTGCTATTCCATTTTCTTCCACTTACCCGGGTCCGGGTCGCGGGGGCAGCAGTCTCCGTAGGGAAGTCTCCCTACTGAGAGGTGAACACACTTTTGCCATTGCTGGAATCCTTCTGCCACCCAAGAAACAGACCAAGGAAGAAGGAAAAGGCAAAAGACACTAGTGGAGTTGATCTTTTAGATGCTCATTGAGTTGTAAAGACTTGCAGAGGATTTTCAAAATGTTGTTGACATTAACTCTACCTAAAATCACAAAGCATCTATTGACATTTTTTATAAGCGGTTCACCAGCAAAAGCAGACATCAAGTGCAAGATAAGAGTGTGTGTGGGTGGGAGTGAATCAGCAGCTCTCGTCACTTAGAGGCCACATTATAGGATAGCAATATACATCTTGTTACCTTGGTGACCTGCTTCAAGCGACTGTCTGGCTTTTTGGGGTCAACATGAGGTCCAGTCGGCGTTCCTCTGCGATATTAAAAGGTTTAGTGTCAAGACTGAGGATCGTCTTTACTGGCAATAAATTGTCAACAGTGCCCCCAACTGACCTCTGATGGAGTTTTTTTATTTTTTTTCTTCGCTCTCTTTTGTCTACAGATCTTGACGCTAGAGGAACGAGTGGACTCTGCTGGCGAGACTCAGGAAGAGAGGCAGGGGAAAATGCTGCTGCATACAGAGTATTCCCTCTTGTCTCTGCTGCACAACCAGGATGGGGTGGTGCACCATCATGGCCTCTTCCAGGTTTGCTAAGAAGCTATGCTCCTATCCTTTAGAAGCAGAAGTTTATTATTAAGAAAATGATCTGTATCAGATCAAAAAGATTATAAAACAATTGGATTTGATGCCAAAAAAGGGGAAAGGGACATCCCTAATGGTCAGAATTCAGCAGCCTTATCTATCTCTGCATGCACTTTAAAATGGTGCTGACAGTGTGTAGATGTTAAGGTGAAACACGTGCATGTTTCATTTGCCATGCTATTGTTTACAATGAAGTCATCAGCGGTAATGATGCTGACTGAACAGTTTGCTCCTTATCACTATTGCAACATTGGTTCTTTTGATGCTTTGCTGTGCAATAAATGTGTTAATCAATGACCAGTTTTTCATGCATTCAAAATGATTCAAAGTAAGGAAAAAGTAAACAAACACCCTGCCAGCATTTATGGTATGTTGATTTTTTTCAATAGAAGACGGACCTACCACTAAGTCATTCACTGTTGCCAACCTCATCCATTCACACTCAAAAGCACCCCTCCCTCACCTGTATTTCCTATCGGTCTCCTCCTCTAACGTGGTTATTGTTCCATCCCGCTATTTGTGCTGTCTCGCATCCGGTCCAGCTCTGCATGGCCCCGGTGATTCATTTAGCTCCGCCATATTGATTGGATTTCAGTTGCACCTACGCTTGGCCGTCTACCTAATAATAGAAGCTTTTAGGAGTGTGCCGACTGGTTCTAAAAAAGAAAACCCATACGTACGTGACAGACAAATCAATGAGATTATGCTAACGGAAGCTGGTAGGGGAAAATGGGGCAATATACACAATGGGTCTGCCAAGTAACCTGCCTTTAGCTAATAGAAGGATGAGAATCAACATGAAACTGTTGTCTCATCAGCACCACGCACTGCCAATTAACATAGTGAAAGATTTTTCCTTTCCATCACTTATGCACCCTGCTGCCCATTCTTCCTCCACCAGGATCGAGCCTACGAAATTGTGGAGGACACGGAGGCCAACAGGGTGCGCAAGATGAAGAAGCGCATCTGCCTTGTGCTCGACTGCCTGTCCGCCCACGACTTTAGCGACAAGACGGCCGACCTCATCAACCTCCAGCATTACGTCATTAAGGAGAAGCGGCTGGGCGAACGTGAGGCCATCATCATCTTCTACGACGTGGTGCGAGTGGTGGAGGCCCTGCACAAGGTCAGCCTGGACACTCTAGAACCACATGGATCAAACGCAATCTTTAATTTTGTGGAGTTGTGTTACACTTTGCCATAAAACCTTTACTGACTTTACTAACCCAAAGCAAAACATACTAATGTTCATTTTTTTTCAATTTAATTTTGAGACTTTTGCATGATATAACCAACGTAACAGAGAGTTAGTCCTTTAATGCTCACTGAGGTTTCATGTGGCACATTGGTAATAGACGCAATGTCCTGATTGTCAATTTGCTAACACTTTCTTTGTAGTACGGTTTCTCCTGAATCTTATGTTGAAATCATGAATTCCTCAGGCACATTGGATTTTTGAGGCTTTGCTGTTTGAACGAACAAAATAATGCCACACTAAATCCATATCTAGCAACTAAGCACACATTCAAACCTATTCCACCCCCCCCTTCCTGCCTGCAGAAGAACATGGTGCACCGAGACCTCAAGCTGGGCAACATGGTGCTGAACAAACGGTAAGATTTCCAAAATAAGTTGGTTATTAGACACGGGGAGGGCTGGGAGGGTCAGTACATTTTAGCATGCCGGTAAGTTATTTGACTTAAGCGTCAGCCTGCACATCCGATGCTGTTGGCTGGACATGCCAGGCGAAGGGTCACATTCTTACCCTGACAAGCGGGGATCAGTAATAGGAAGCCAAAGCCTCTTTCTCTGCTGCTTCCTGTAAGCATGAGTTGAGTCATGGCTGCTAGGTGAGATTGTAACAACATGTTATGTGACGGTTTATCACTGTGCCGCATTGACTGTATCAGACACCAAAGCACACTGACAGCACCAGTAGTGGTGATGAAACAACGCTTTAGTTGTGATGGTGGCAGCCACAGAGCACAAGAGTGGAACACTCCGTCCCCGCCAGAGACAAAGGAGAGGCCTGCAAAAGGGTCCATAGCTCAGAGCTGACTCACACGGCGATGCACGTCATGCATGTACACACAGTCATTATTTAGTTACCCCCCTCCTTTTTCTCCTGCCCCCCTTTTTCCTGCTCATTGTCCACACAATTTGTCCCCTTTTGTCGTATCCTTTTTCCACTTTTTTTGTCTACCCCATTTGTCGCACGCAAGACTTGAAGGATTCACTCCAATACAGTTGAAGCACACTGCTCTCTCTTTACTTGCTTTTTGGTCGTCGCGTGTCATCGACAAGCTCAGCAGTTCATGCAGTGATGATGTGGTTTCCACAGGCAGCGGACAGGAAGGCAGGATGTCGTAAATCAATTTTCCAACATTGCTGACATTGGGCGCTGTATTGACTTTCTGCATTTTAAATGTGTGCATATCCATTCATATGTACACACTGTGCATTAATGCTGCTTGTTGTTATTCCCTAATAGATACTCTTATGAATGACACTGAAATTAGCAATGAATAAGGAGTCAGAACATACATAGATTAGTATATTAGCAGTACCTTCATGACCAGGACTTAACTCATTGTCCATAAGTCATTTACTGTTTGTTTAATATCTGTATTACATGTATGCTAGCTTCCAAAGCATTTTGGCAACCGATCGAACTACTTTATTGACAACATACCACACCGGCTTGCTACTAGCCGGCTAGCGACTAGCTTCACCACACACTTGCCCACAGTATATCAGCACTGCTCCCAAAATGCCTGGACACTACCTAAAGGTAACGCTACATATTGGAGATGCCGCTACTGCTGCTGTGTTTCTGTTTTTGAGTTTGGAAAAGTTAATGCTATGTGAAATCAATGCACCGGGAAAGAAATGCCGGTAATGCTTAAAAGAACCAAAATACTGTACAGTTTGTCACTGGGAATGTGCCTGTTACTGCACAGTCACAGCATGTATATAAGACAATGTTTTATTAGTGGACTTTCAAGGCGGCATAGCTGCTTCTATCTGTTTGTAAATCTTTAGAAAGCACAGAAAAGAGTGACTTGTTCATGTCTGGCATAAGAATTGTGGATGATGGGCAAAATTCCAGAAAAGTGCAATTTTCCTTTAAGTATGCCCTTCATTTAACCTCCCTCTATTTTTTTTCCAGCGCTTGGAAAGTAATAGTCGTTGTAGGGGTGGTTCCTAAGGGTGTCTAGTTTCCTGCCTGCTGGAGATTGCATGACCAGCAGCGGAGACTCAGTTCTCTCAGTCTTCATGGGACCCTCCTCGCTTCATGAGGCAGACATGCAATTTCATTTAAGCCTGTCTCCGGTTCAAGAATAGGAAAAAGCAAAGCCACCTGTGTAAGCTGAATTTGCAAACACCGTTGAAGAGGTGAAATGCAAAAGTAGCTCTGATCCGAAGGTAAAAATTGATGGTCTATGCAGGGAGCTTGGTGTGAAAGTGAGAGAAAGCAGTGGGAAGTTGTTGATCTTTTTTTAGAAATCAGATGTGGCTGAAGGATGCAATCCAAAAAGGCATACTTGCGTTCCATATGCCGCTAGCCACTCTGTGTTTTGACACTTGAAATTGCGTGCCTGTGTACAAGTTTTGCGTGTCTGGGAGCTTAATAAATACAAAATCCGCTTGCCAGCTCATCACCATGCACTCTTAGTAATCAACAATCATCCTCAGCCACAAGTTGACTCATGTGTTTGTCGAAAGTGTTCCTTTTCCTTTTTTTCTTTCCTCGATTTTGCAGTTCTCTTTCAATAGATCACAGCCGTACAGTACTGTACAGTGAAGCATTGTTTCTTCACTAACTACAGTAGCAAGCAAACGTTTGGACTCACCTTGCCATTCAATAGCATGAGTTATCCTCAAAGTATAAATTGATCAAATATCGCTGCTAGGCCTGTGTGGTGATGCAAGTGTCAGCCATACTTTGTGTTACTCATCATGGTAAACACCTTAATTAGTGGCCTCAATCGTCAGGCATGTGTAAAGCTAAGGGTTACGTTGGTGTTTAGAGAGAGAGGTTATGGAGTAAAAGTTGCTAAACATTTCATCGTTGACCTGGAGACAAAAACACACTTTTCCAAATCAAATAAACCACAAAGCCCTATTAAATCTGCTACTCTTTGTGTTGAATTAACAATGTCCACAGTGATGTTGTTATTCAAAGTTGAAATGATGTCATATGAAAAAATGCAGGTGCCCCTGAGGTCACAAACGACATAAACGAGAATTTATACCCAGATTAACCCTTAACCACTTCACCACAACAGGCATCCCTCATTTACTGCAGTTAATTGGTTCCAGACTCAACCGCAATAAGTTAATTTTATTGGAGTAGGATTCAATAAGAATAAATGTAACATTGGCATAGTTATAACATAGTTAACCTGTTTGACTTTCTAAATACATAACATCATCAAAGTGCTGTTGACATTAAATAACACCCATGTAGTCACTTTGACACTCCTATTATTCTTTGTGTCCCCACATCACTGAAGGGACATGAGACCGACATGGCTTTAACCATGAGTAAGCTATTGAGCTAAATAGTAGCATCCAATTTATTTACAGTATTCTAACTTTTTAGAAAGGGTTTGTTGGGAAAAGGATGAAGAAGCCAAAAAATTTACCACTTCCACACAGAATGGGAGTTGTTTTCACTCTGTCATGTTGGACATGCCAGAGGCTGACACCATAATCTAATGTCATGTCTTCATTTACGGTATGGAATATTACTGACGCCTAGTTGCCAAAGTACTGCATTGACCTTTTGTCTTTCAATATTTTTTGACTTATATCATAGTCAACCACAAAACAGCGATCATTTATTCATTTTTTGAAAACTACGGTAGAGCAAGGGAGCAATAATCAATTTATACACTGCTTAGTTATCACTGTCGCTTTCATAGGAGCAAATGCTTTAACACACTCAAGGACACTGTAGCAGTTACAGTATTGGTCGCGGACTTACGTTAATATGTATGCTTGTTTTGTTTGCAGGACGCACCGGATCACCATCACCAACTTCTGCTTGGGAAAGCACCTGGTGAGCGAGGACGACCTGCTCAAAGACCAGAGAGGAAGTCCGGCCTACATCAGCCCCGACGTATTAAGCGGTGAGTGATGAGTTAAAATTTCTTGAGACATGTTAATGAGTGCACTGGTGTGAGAGGTCCTGTTTGTGGGATCCTGTTGAGGGGTGTTGCGTAAGGCTCGGCAGCCTGGTGTTCAGTGTTTTTGTCTTAGCAACAAAAGCACTGAGAAGGTTATTTCGCAATGTTGGACCCAGGGAAAAATGAATTAGCCTTCCCGCTCATCCCCTTTAGCTTTCTGTATGAGTTGATCATTGTGTGTCTGCAAAGGAAGCTACTTTGTCAGCAAAAAGAGGAAGCCGGTGTTCAATCGTTCAGGTTTACAACGTCAACGTGCCGGAATCCTGCAACACTCGCAGACGATTGACACGGCTTCGTCTTGTACAAAACGTCTCAGCCTCTCAAAGACTCGTAGATAAACCTGTGCGTGTGCGTGTCAACATAACGTGACTGGCACTCAATTAAAAGCGAGCGGCAGTGAGTCACACACCGATGACTCACTGGAAGGAAGCTACTCCCATCTACCCCCTCCTATCTCCTGTCTGTGTGTGTGTGTCACAAGCTTTAACATGCTGCGTTTAGCTGTAACATCACCCATAGATGACGTGCCCCTCCCCTTCTCCCTGAAGCATCCACACCACATTGAATGGCTTAAGGTTAATTGTACTTGCACTCCCACCCTTTCTCTCTGTTTTGTCCTGTTCTGGAGATTTCTTGGAAATGTAATGTACGCCAGTCAACTGTTTGCTTTGGCGCATCCTGTTAATCATTACCCCCGCTGCCTTGACAGCTTTTTGATCACTCTGAGTCACTTGGGGTCAACGTTGGCCTTGCACTGAAAAAAGGGGACTCTGATTAGCCAAAATGCACGGGAAATTTTCAGGGATTGGTTGAATTTGTGTGAATTGGTGCAAAGACAGCATTGCAAATCTATGAAGGGTGTGATTATCTTGTTATGTCCTGTCACAAATGGTTTAAGACTAGTTGGACTAAAGTTCTGTCTTGATTCCAGGTCGTCCGTACCGCGGTAAGCCCAGCGACATGTGGGCTCTTGGTGTGGTTCTGTTCACCATGCTGTACGGCCAGTTCCCCTTCTACGACAGCATACCTCAAGAGCTCTTCCGCAAGATCAAGGCTGCAGAGTACTCCATCCCAGAGTGAGTGCTCGCCCCATTTCACATGCCAAAGAAGATCTCACCGGGGCCTTCTGTTGGTCTGCAGTGGTTATTTGTAGTCCAAGCTGGCGAACGTAATCCTTCCTGTGCACTCTGCAGAGATGGCCGCGTGTCGGAGAACACGGTGTGCCTGATCCGCAAGCTGCTCGTGCTGGACCCTCAGCAGAGGCTGACTGCAGGAGAGGTGCTGGAATCCCTCAGTGACATCATCACCTCCTGGTAGGTGCTCCCCCTGCTGGATGCCTCAAGCGTTGCATGAAATCTGACCATGTTGATTGCCTCTTGCAGTTACAGTGTTAATGTTCATTCTTACTCTTTTATATTACAGGCAATCCGTGTCGTCACTATGTGGCCCCCTGCAGGTGGTGCCAGACATTGACGACCAGGTCAACCACCCCGAGCATCTGCAAGAAGTAAAGTGCATCCAACTGGAACAGTCTTATTTACCCACTTAAGAGGGTCAAAATATAATTAAAAATAGCAAATAACAGGTCCAAATAATAATTATATAGGGGCAAGATTTAAAAAAAGTGCCATTAATAAGGATTCTTGTTAACTCGTTATCAATACTGATTACTATTTTTAAAAATCATGAGAGTGAAACTATACAATTTGAAGTGGCGAGGATTTGATGTCCCATTGCCATTTATTTCCAGTTTCATAAAAGGTCTTGTCCTCCCCTAGGCAAAGGTGACGGAGGAGTCCTCGCAGTACGAGTTTGAGAACTACATGCGTCAGCAGCTGCTGCTGGCCGAGGAGAAGAACACTATCCACGAGGCCAAGAGCTTCCTCACCAAGCACCAGTTCGGCAGCCTCCCCCCGGTCAGGCGGCTGGGACACGACGCACAGCCCATCAGCCCGCTTGACGCCGCCATCCTAGCGCAGCGTTTCCTGCGCAAGTAGTCCTCGATGTACCTCCCGACCCAGAAACTCTCGCTGAGGAGAAACTTAACTGCAAGGGGGCGGAGTCTCATCCAGGGTACCCACAGCCATCATGTGTAGGTGGGCTTTGGTGGGATATGATAGTGCAAGTGAACAAACTGCAAAGAAAGACAGAGCCCGGAACCAAAGGTCACTTGCGCCCCCAGCCCCATCTAGTCACTGTGGACCCCTAGACATTTTCCACTTCCATCCCCTCTCTACTGTCCATGTTGATCTCCTGAGCAATACAGGACCAGAATCATGTAGCAGCCCCTTCTCCATAACCTCCCGGCAGACCTCCTTACCACCTTCCTTCCTTCCTCTGTTTTGGGAAAAAAAAGTAAATCTACCTCTCTCGTCTTTTCTTCTGTGTTGGTAAACCACGCTCACTGTTCTGATACCACAACAGTGACATCAAGCATCCATGTTACTGTCATGTTCCTGACACGTTCCGGATGCTCGGGAAAATGGAATAAGCTCCCCCCCTTCCCCCTTTATTCATGTTGATCTCTGAGTAGCATTTAATCCCATTTGGATGTGGGACAGTATCAAAGCATGTCCGTGAGCATGCGGAGAACTCGTCAACGTGGAATTTTTTTTTTTTCTAGCAGCAGGCAGCTAGCATTCGGAACCTGGAAGTCACCATGCCAAGACGCCACCCCAACCCAACCATGAGCTCTGATATGAGTCCATGAGCTGTTCTTTGGTGCCATCGCCAAAAATCACTTCCTAAAAAGCCACAGAACTGGTACACCTGGGTCCTCATTTAAGTACCGACTTCCAGGTATCCTGTCTCTCTATCGAGACTCCTGTTTTTGTTTGTGGTATGAACGTGGACGATACTCTGACATGCGTGCGCGTGTGTGTGTGTGTGTGTGCAGCCAAGGCCTGCCAGGCCGTCGACCTCGGCAGCCGTCTTTAAGCTATTCTCCTTTTTTATTTTTGTTGTTTGTGATGCGTTATCGCTGTACGACACCAGCTGGGCTCAGTTTAGGGATGCCCCCCCTTATTTACTTTTGGCATGTGTGTTATCCAACAGAAGACTGAGGGCAGCACCAGGCACAGTAACAGGGTAAGCTAATGTTAGCGTGTAGCCTTGTATCCTTGCGACAGTGTAGCCAAGTAGGTACCGTGCAGTGGAAAAGCTCCATGTTTTTGGTTAGAAATGTTGATATGTGGCACACTGTGAAAAAGCCAAGACCAACACAGAGCAATGTTTTCATCCCCTTTGAGTCGTCTTTCTGTACATGCATGTAGTTTCATGTTGATGATGATGATTATCACACTGTTTTAGGTGCTCGCTGACCCATACTGTAATTTTTCAAAATAGGTTTACTCAGTTTGTTTGTTGCCATGGATTTGTGGCAACTCCCGTCTTCTTTCCTTAAATTGGGTTTTGTTTTTCAAGCCTCGTCAAAGCCAAGCACCAGCAGCGACTGTTAGGACTCTGCCCACCTCAATCCCTCACTATTTATATCCTCCCTCCTCATCCTCGTGTAATTGCATTTATTTATTGTTCACTTTAAACCAAGAGGTAGACACGTTGATGCTTTCAGCTACAATCATGACAAAAAGTAGCGTCCATTTCTTGCCATTTTGCCACCAATTTAAGCTACCCTAACTTATGCATATGCTTTCTTTTTGTTAAGCTTAACTTTCATATTTGAGCACAATTTCAAGTGTCGCATAAATTGTGATCTTTACTTTTTGGTGACTCTCATACTTCAGCATAGTTTTTTTTTTTTAAACACAATTTCAGAAGTCACATATGTTGGATTATATACATGTGTAATGGAAATGTATATTTTCCTCATTTGTTCTCCCCAGATGACAATATGTAGATTTTATTTTCTTAACTTACACAAAATCTTTTTTTTTGTTTTTTTGTTACTTGCAGTCAGTCAGACTAACATGCCAATGTTTTTGGCTGTGACTGTATGTATAGCTGCTTTTGTTTTGTTTTTTAACTTCAAGTTATTTTGTTCTGACTACACAGTTTAGTTTTTGGAGAAAAAAAATACCGCATGCATTTTTTAAAAACACAATACAGCAATTTTTGTGACTCAACTGACAATTCTATTAACATTTTAACTTTTTTTTTTTTTTTTTTAGCTCAGGCATAGCATTTGTTCATTTTCCACACAACATAGGTGTTTTGCTATTTTATAACGTAATTATTTTCCGATTTATCTAACTTTTTTTTTTAAATTACACTTGACTTTTTAATTTTATTTTAAACTTAAATCACACCGTTTTAATTTTGTTTGTATTTCTTTTCGCCACGTGATTGTGGTTATTTCAGTCGGCATGTAAATATTCCCTAGCATGACTGGGCCACATCCCAAAGTAAAAAAATAAAAATTGATAAGTCACATATAAAGATGTAACTTGAATGGATATCCATCAGTATTGTTGTAGTCACGCATATTCCATAAGAAAATGTAGTTTTTAATCAACACATAATGACGATATTAAGTGGAAAAGGCCTCAATATGAGTAATTTGCGGGTTTTGCTGTTTTTGTCTTGCTGTTGTTTTTTAGGGCTGCACTGTGGTGTGAAAAGCATGAAAGTAGTGCGAGATGATGCGTTGCATGATTTTAGAACAAGCAAGGTTGTCCCCGCCACAGATTTAGTAGCAGAAATTTCTGTGAAAAACATTTCCATCCAATCATAGCAAAATTGGGTCAATATCCCTCCCACTGGTATAGTAACCCACGGTGGCTGAATGGGTAGCATGTTGGCCTCACAGTCAGGAGGTTGTGTGTTCGAATCTCTGTGTGGTTAGTTTGGGCTAGTTTGCATGTTCCCCGTGCATGTATGGTATGAATGTGAGTGTGAATGTTTGTCTATACTGACAACCAGTCCAGGGTGTACCCCGCCTCCTGCCCAAACTCAGCTGGGATAGACTCCAGCATACCCGTGACCCTAATGAGGATAAGCGGCATAGAAAATGGATGGATGGTTTAGTAGCAACGTTCTATTTGCTATTGCTAGCCCCTCCGCCCAACCCAATTTTCATCACATCCCAGTTTTTCTTCCCCCAGCCTCTCTGCTTTTAAAATCTTGGGTATATTCAGTATGTATTGCTGACTAGTTTCAGGTGGAGACGGCCGTGTGCTTCTTTTGACACGCCAACGGTTGACTGTTGCAAAGTTAAAGCTGCTTGGTGGTCACCAGTGTACATCTTCATACAGATTTAGATGACATTATTGTACAGAGGAGGGGGGGGGAGAAGAATATCTTTGTATAAATAAAAAAAATCATATTTTTCTACTTCATCAAAAACTCTACATGCATGTCAGCAATAAACTTTGATATGGAAAACGAGAGCTTGTTAGTGTGGTTGCTGGGGTGAAGTGCACATGATTGGCCAGCAGGTGGTGGTGTTTCATAGCATAAGTAGCAGGCTAGTTATTGTTGACATTTTTTTAACACTCTAGTCCATTTTAGTGTCAAGCTTTGGTGCTAAAAATTCTTAAAATGCAAAACTTTTAGTGATATCCAAAATATTTAAAGAGATAAATTATTCATAAAATTATAATTAAATATATAAATATAATTAATATATATATACTTATTTATATTTTATAAATAAATATAATCAAATGCAATCATTTTTGATGAAATAATTTGTGGAAAAAATGAATTCATGTATTTGGAATAAAAATTTTATTTTATCCAAATAGTCTATTTTGGGGTTTTGAAAGTTATCTCAATCCTGTAGTGTTTAAACAACTATATACATATCATATATATCATATATCATAAATCTATATAAAAAAGCAACAGTATTTGTACCAGTTATGCATTTTATTTGTATATTGTTTTATTACTGTATGTATAATTGTAGTAAATGTAGTGATGTTTTGATTTAAAAAAATACACTATTAAATTAATTGTGGGTAGTTAATTGAAACATTTGTTTTTAAGATATATTTTCACCTGTTTTCGTAGATTTGTGATAATTTATTATTAATTACAATTCATGTATTTAAAAAAATGTATATACAATTGCTAATATTTCTAGTGTTGTATTTAGTTAGCATATTATCAAGCAGCCTCAGTTCTCCACCACAATCCTCAATAACAAGCAAGGTGTGAGTGTGAGGCGGAAAAGTCCACAAGTCCCAGGGGGTCAAGGTTCTGCAGATGTTCTGCACTTCAGGCATCTGTCCTTGAAGATGATTGGACTCATGCATCAAAAAACCCAAGCAACGTTGTGTGCGAAAGAAGTCGCACATCTATGTTCTTGCGTCATTTCCCCAGGGAGCTCCGTGCATTCCGGTGTTATCCAGCTGGATGACAAAAGACAAACTGGGATGTCAAAATGCATCTGTAGTCCTAAAGGTTGTGTTTTGTGTTGCTGTTTGTAGCAAAAGAATTCATGAATTGCCCTCTTTAATTGGAGTTGCAGTTCTTCTATGTGGCCGCTACAAGAAACTGGCGCTATAGCCAACCGCACTACCGTTTTTTTTTTAGTAGTTTGCTAACGCCACATTCCTGAACTAGCTTAATTGGAGCTGCAGTTCTTCTGTTTGGCCACTACAAGAAACGGGCGCTATAACAACCGCACTTCCGGTTTATTTTAGCAGCTTGCTAACTCCACTTTTCCGGAACTAGCTCGTTTTTTTTCTAAATATACGCTGGCTAAACAAAAATACTTTAAGTCACAGCAGTACGTTATTAGTGTAAAGGAGTATGTAAACGTTATTACTAGCTTGTGAACTAATGACTGCTAACGTGGAGAAAAGTACAAATGGCGGAAGGCGTCGTCGTGACGTCACTCAATCCATACGCGGACCGAATGGATGCGAAAAAAGGAAGATTTTCAAGACGCCAATATAAGGTACAGTATGTAGCTAGAAAAGATAAGTAAATGCCTGCCTGATTCACTCAGTTTTTTTAAACTTATTAGCTTTTTAAGAATCATTTGCTAGCTAGTTAGCATGAAGGCAAGCTAAACTCGTGGCCTCTAAAATGCACATTCCCTAAAATGTACAACAAGGAAACCCTACATTTATTATTTTTATATTCATACAAAATATAAAGTTGTAGCTAACTGTGTCCATGACCTCAAAGATGACATTAACAGGATTGTGTTTGGCATTAAAAGACATATTGGCAAGACGTCATGGCGGCTAAAGCAGCTGAGCAGCAAAACATCTGTTTTGGAGAGAGACATGATGTGAAAAGAGATCGTCACACAGCATTGTTTCACTTGTACAACATCTTAATGGTCCCAATTATGGAATCACAGGAGTGCCAAAATATAAAGGAAATACATGTGGAAATATAAAGAGAATTAATAATACAAGACATATACAAATGTATTTGTTTCACATTTTCTCATTGCTTTTTCTGTATTGTTTTTGTTTTCCATTTTGCCGGCAGGTCCTTCTGCCAGGGTGACTAGTACCATCCAGGCTGTTAGCCGCTTCTCTCAGCAGCTTCAAAATGGACTCCATTGTATAAGATGTTCGTGCAAAGTATGCACATGAACGGCGTGATAGTGATGTTACTTGCTGTCTGTCACCCACCTCCAGTGTCTCGCGCTAAGACATTAATTTAAACAAAGCTTCTACATAGTCACTGCTAGCATGAATCGTGTGATCAGGTATTGACTACTTGCCCTGGCAGAAGGACCTCCTTCATTTTTCTTTGCTTTTTGTCATCAGCTTGAGCCATCCGGTAAATACAATGAGCAAATGAAAAAGTTGAAGTCAAAACAGAAAAATGGAAAAAAGATGATTAAAAAAGCAAAGACAAAATGTAAAAATAATATGACCACATATGTATATTTTTGTATAATTGATTTTCTTTAATTGCATTAAAGAAATGCAATAGTTCCAATTGCATTTCCTTTTAATGTTGGAACTCCTGTGAATTCATATCTAATCGGTTTGTGTTGCACCCTCTGTTCCACAGAGTAGGAGAGGTACGTGGTTACTTTTGAGAGTGAAAATAAAAGAGAGTCACAGCCTCGTCTTCACTTCACCTCGCTTTATTCAAAAGAACACCGATAACCTTCTGCGCAAGCGCACAAAACATCTCTCACAGGGAAAAGCAATCGACCCGTGAATGATCAAACTTTTTTATCAAAATGTAAATTGTACACATTGTATTTTTCTTAGTACTTCAATCATGTTACTGTATGCAACAATCATTTATCAAAATAATAAAATATTAATCTTTTAACTTAAAAAAAAACTGTGTATATTTTTTTTAATCGGCCTTTATCCGTTTTTAACCTGTGTAATCTGCTTTTCCAATCTTGTGTACAAAACTCTTAACATAATATCAATAGTTTTAACCTGTCACATACTCCCCCTCAAAATAGATGTTGTCCCCAACATCAGGACATGTAAACGACAGTATGAATGTCACAGTGCAAAATACAACAAGTGCATGGTCAACTGATTCAAAATGTTAACAGACTGGAACTCCTTCTATACATTCTGTTTTTATAGTAGAAGTCATTCACAAGTGTCCATTTCACTTTGGGTGGATAACCTGTGCATAATGTGATTTTTCCTTTATATATTTTTTTTAAGTGTAGTCCTTTTTTCTTCATAATCATTTTAATGTTATAGCATTTACTTAAGTTTGGGTAAATAAAATGATCACCAACACAATAACACTTAACATAAAACTCTTGAAAATAATTAGGATGCACACTGTACCATGGCATGTTCGGTTGCGTAAAGTAAGGCAAAGTCTCAATCCTATAACAAGCAGGTGTACCCAGTGTATCATAAGTAAATACTTTCGGTTCCTCTGGTGGCTGGTCAATGGCTACAGCTTCAGGCTCTGTCTCCTGCTTCACCTCTCCAGGTTGGTCGTCCTGCTGAGCTGGTTCCGTGGTCCTTCCAGGGGCAGCAAATCAGGGCAAGCTCTCAGGTGAAATGGCACTGGATAATACTCATCCTCATCATTGTCGTCGTCCTCCTCTGAGAGAATCTCTCGTGTGTCAGCTGATCTGGTAGTGGCATTTTTTTGACTGAGGCTGCAAGGAAGTCTCCAAGGGTAAATGGTCACATGGCAGAAGAAGATTACGGTGCAAAGTTCTGGATCTGCCCTTTCCTCTCTCAGGTTTCAGTTCGTATACAGGAATGTCCTTGCTCATCAATAGCACAAACCTGTGAGCCAGAGTCCCAAAGTGCTTCAACCTTTGTATTGCCTAAAAAGCACCTAATGACACATTTTCTTCACACTAACTTCCTGACAGAAGGTATTTTGCCTTTTTCACCAAATGTCTTTTTGACTTGTTTCTCATTGAACTCCCTACTAGTCTTATTAATACCACCACATGTGTTTACTCTGCATTTAGTTTTGTGTATAGGCCAGTGCTCCCCTTGACACTTTTTGGAACAGTACAGGGCGTTCTTACACACTGAACAACATTTCAAACTTTGAGTTAAACTTTGTGTGGCACAACTGTAACAACACTGGGACATTTTAATGTCACTGGTCACACCAGGTCCCCTTGGGGTGACCCCGTCTAGTTTAAAGGGTTACCACCATTCAGTCTCCCTGGCTTTTGTGCTCGGCAGCCGGCTCTAAAATGCTCACTGCTCCCACATCTAAAACAGTGATGACAAAACTCCTCACCTGCCACAATGCAATTTGAACATCTTGGGGGGTGAGCGGGGCATGTAGTACCGCTGCGGGGCGAAGCGCTGCTGGAACTGTGCATTGCCTCTCACTGGTGCTGGGTCTGATGCTGGATAGTACGGCTGGAAAGCTGCTTGGGGTCGCTGGCAATAGTAATGCCTAGTAGATGGATCCAGCTGTTGCTGTGGGTACGGTGTGAAGGTCTGCATTGGGTAGTGGTCCTCAAGTCCTCCGCTGGTGGCAGGTTGGGCCACGGCTGTAGATTTCTGCGTGGTCTCTCTGATTTGGGACACCTCAGCTCGCAAGTCTTTTGAAAGTACTTTCTCAGACCGCATCTCCTTAATTTCAGACAGCAGATCAGGTGATGGAGCGGCTGTGCTTTGCTTTTGGACTGTCCTTTTTTCTGCAGGTGCTGGGGTGTCACTGGACTAGACAATATTCATGGCGGCGGCTCGGTGGGGGACAGCATGTTTCTTCTTGTCGTGTCGTTCCTTTTCATTGGCACATGCAATATTCACCTTTTCCAGAAAAACGTCATCAGACGTCGTGCGCTGAAGAAGGTAGGGCTGCATGTCACTCTTAACATTGTCGCTCTGCAAACCTGTTAGGATGGTGTGGATGAACAAGCTTTGAACCAAAGCAGGATCATATTTTAGACCTGACTCATCTTCCTGGGAGGCAAAGAGAATCTTTTGGCGAAGGTCCATGGCTCGCAGAAGGAAGTTTGGAGGAGTCTCTTTACTGCTTTGAACTTCTGATGAAAGCTGCTTGTACAGTTCAGTAGCCCCTCTCTCCTGATATTGAGACCTCAGGATCCTCCGCAGAGCTGGGAGAGTAAGATCACTTTTACCTTCCAGATAACTTCTCAACTGAAGACCTGGGGTGATGGCTCGAATCACTGCATCGGCAACCTCATCTTCATGGTAGCCTTTACTGAGCCCGCTTTCCATCTGCCTGGCCAAACTAGAAAATGTGAGCTTGTCTTTTTGTCCAGGTTCCCCTATTTGGACGGATATCTTAAAGTCTTTACGCCAAATGAAGTTATCTGGAGGCGCTGAAACTAGTCTCTGCATTGGTGTGCTTCGTAGACTCAGTTTATTATTCATCAGCTGATGCATAGCTTCCTCTTTTACTTTAAGTGTAATCTGTAATGCATCCACTTCTTTCTGCAGGTTTTCTTTCTGTTCATCTTCACTTGCTAACTCTAAACCTGGCATCTTTGCATTTTCAATCAAGTCCTTTATATTGAGCAAATGAGACATTCCCTCATCTTCAAGCTCAGCGAACTCAGTTCTTTTGACATAGCTTGTGACCAGTGTGATTAGCTGGCCTCGGGTTTTGTCTGTAAGTTGCTCTTTTTTAGTCCAAATATTTGCAGCCCATTGCATATTTTTTGCAGTTGTTCAACATTCAGTCCGTATAATAACTTTTAACTTCTAACTGCACTTTCTCCAATTCCGACTCCATTTTCATCAGAGAAGTAGGCATTAAACATTTCAGCGTAGGCCTCTATCAACTTCGTGACACGACGCTGCCCTCTAGTTGTTGCTATGCGCACTAGAGCTACAATCTTTTCACGTGTTGCCAAAGCCCCGGTGAATGTCGGCGATGCCTCCTGTCTCCGATGCTAGGGTTCGTGGAGGGATATTCGGTTTGAGTTTACCTTCGGCTGGCGAATTGTTCTCTCACCAAACATCCCAACAGTGCCTCCAAAATGTTGCGCCCTCTGCTCCACAAAGTAGGAGAGGTACGTGGTTACTTTTGAGAGTGAAAATAAAGGAGAGAGTCGCAGCCTCGTCTTCACTTCACCTCGCTTTATTCGATAGAACACCGATAATCTTCTGCGCAAGCGCACAAAACATCTATCACAGGGAAAAGCAATCGACCTTTAAATCATCAAACTTTTTTTGATCAAAATGTAAATTGTACACATTGTATTTTTCTTAGTACTTCAATCATGTTATTGTATGCAACAATCATTTATCAAAATAATAAAATATTAGTCTTTTTACTTTTTAAAAACTGTATATTTTCTTTAATCGGCTTTTAACCCTTTTTAACCTGTGTAAATTGTGGCCATCATAAAACCTTCACTTATACGGGCAACACACATCACATTCTAACATTTTTAGCAAAAAGCTGTGCTGAGCAGTTTTGCACCGGGTGCCTAAAAACAGCAAAGCGCTCCTATGGCATAGAGGATCTTTGAGTAACCTTTTTGCCATAGGTCCTAAAAACAGCAGTTTCTGTCATTTGGCCTGTGTTTTTCGTCGTAGATCCTTGAAAAAACACTCCTGTTAGGTAGGTCCTTAAAAACAGCACAAAACTCTTGTCATGGAGAGGAATTTTGACAAGCTTTTTTTTTTGCAGTAGATGCCAAAAAGCAGGAGTCATGTAGAGAATCTTTGACTAGACTTTGACTACTTTTTTATGCTTGTGTTATAAAAAAGATCTTTGTCAAGCCTTTATGCAGTAGGTTTTTAAGAGTACTGTCATTCGCATGTTTTCTCGCATGGAGAACATGCAAACTCCACAATGGAGATTCAAACCTAGGTCTACCAGATCTTCTGACTGTGTGGCCAACATGCTACCCATTCGACCACAAGAAAACAAACTAAAAAAAAAGCATAATCAAGGGAGAAGTCTGGCCCCAGACTGGTCTAGACAAAAAAGTACTGTTTAGCAGTGTAGTCGTGCAGTATGTAAACAACATGATTGTTTTGCCAGAACAGTTTTGCTTTACTAGAACTGAGTCTGGTATACTTCCAATCGCATTACAAATGTATTTTTAAAACACCAAACACAACATGGGTAGAGGAATGACAGACAAAGTTATCAATCAACAACTGTGATCGGAGTCTGAGTTGGAGATACACGAGATGGGTTAGGGGAAGAGAATGGATCAGAATAAATGTGGTTATGTTTAAAAGATGCTGTATGTTGTAGACACTAAAGCAACTTGCATGTTTTGTTTTGTGTTTAAAAGAGCATTAGTCTTCGTCCACCGTGACAGTCCTACCAAATTTTCAAACTTCATTTTGTTTTTCAGCCATCATTGCACTCAGTTTTTTGTGATGTGCACTTCACAGACATCACGTATTATATATCACCCTGAGGATGGAGTGCAGCCTCACTCCTAATCATTTAAAAGTCGTCACGCAAAGGCGCTTTGGATTGTTAGCAGCTGCTTCCTGTCTCCTCTGACCTTGTCTTCCTCTGCACCCAATGAAACTTATTTTCCCCAATGTTTCTCTCTAAAGATGACATCTCTGGGACATCAGTATCATCCCCACCATCATTCTATGCAGTTTTACATGTCAAGGTCCAGACTAAATTGCACTCGATTTTGGTTACGCATGACTTGAAAAACTCAAATTTTTAGCTCAAATGTGTCATTTTTGAGGAAAAAATAGGCAAAAAATGTTACATATAATGTAAGAAATGGGCATCGTGCGAGTTTTGGTGAATTGAGTCAAGTTTTGTGTGACTTTCGAGGGACATTTTGACAAAAACTAACTAAATATCAAATGATTAACAATGTGCATCTTCGTGTATTGTAATGCGAATAAACACAGAAGTTAGAGACTTTTAGTGTCCCCGTTTGCCTCATCACTTATCAAAGTTAAGGTGTGCATGTTTATTTGCGCTGTAAAGAAACAACACTGAAATACATCATATTTCTGGTGTTAGATGTGTGCTCAAATACTGCAATATTTACCATAAAAAAAAAAAAAGAAAATTCACTTCTGCTGATAACTTGGGGAAGTAACGCCTACACCGAACCATCTGATCTGGAAGTGTACCAGGTTATGCTCCAGTTCTGGATTAATGGCTGTTGTAGGGCCCTATGAAATCTTTTGATCTTTTCCCAAATTACATTTTATTTTTTTCCAATTTCTCTTTTTTATGTTTTTTCAAATTCTGTTTTTAACATTTTGTAAGAGTGTGCGCTTTTGGGGTTAGTGAATAAAATGTCAGTTTGAAGGGGGAGGCGTGTTCTCTGTGTTGACAATGTCAATTGTCAAAAATATACTCGTCACATACACAGCCGCAGTAGCATGGTAAACGAAGGAAAGCTTCCTAGCTTCCGCCAACTTCCGCCGGTGTTTATTGCCATCTCAACATGTTTATTTCCAGAGGAGTTGGTTTAGTGTTTATAATGAGATTCTTCCACAATTGAGCTCATTGATAAAGAAGGTGAGAAACTCTATTGAATTCAAGAAATCACTTCAAGAAACTTGCAGCAAAACCCGAAGGTGGTGTTCATATTTGATTTGATCTGCCACATTGTGTCTTTGTCAACAATCATTTCAAGACAAGCGATGTTGAAGGTTTATTTATATATTTTATTGGCATTTATATGCATTTCCAAGTATTTTCTGCATGAAAAATTATAATTGTAAAACTGTTACAAATGTTTTTTGTTATTATTTTTGGCTTTCTAGAATGGATTAATTGAATTTATGGAATTTCAATTGTAAAAGCTGATTGGTTAGGATATGTTTCAGTTAGAGCTAATGCTTATAATGACATCTTATACGCTTGGCAGCTTGTTTGTTGTCATTTGAACTAAACAGCATTTTTTGTGTATGGATATGTTTGGACCCTGACGATTTGGAACATGTTAAAAATACCCTCGGACATTTCCCACATTGTCTTGCGCCCCCACTACCTATCAATCATGAGCAAGACGAGGAAATCCAAAATAGGATGAGCGTTGCCCACTAACTCTGAACATCTGGTGGTCCTGTTGGGAGGAGGGCGACCCACATCAATGCAAGCTCTTGTCTGTCGTTTCAGCTCCACAAGAACAGGCCATGACAAGGTGAACAAGGAACCGTGTGTGTGTGTGTGTGTGTGTGTGTTTGGAGCGTTTGGACGGACACGGTTCTGACTCGACTAGACTGATGTTTGGCAGGCGTAGATGTGACAGAGCTGCTGTAGGCTCAGTTGATGTTTTCCTTCAGTCTGCCCTCAGATTAAAAAGAGCAGCTGTGTTTTCTCTCAAAATGGGACTTTGATTTCCTGTTCTTTATACAGTCAAGAGATGAAGCATGAAAAGATTCAGAAAATTCTTCATGTACAATATACAGTATATTGTATAGTAACTGAAATTTCATGTTGAAATCACTGAATGATCTACTGTAGTTTTAAGGTTTTAATGTACTTGACTATTGTGCAGTAGGATATGTTACATATGTACTATTTTCATCCACTTTCTTTAATTTATACACTAACTTTGAACTTGCCAAGCATAATAGATGCCATATATCACATTCAACAAGGTGGCGCACAGAAGGTTAACACAAACCAAACTCAGTAGACTCAACGGAAAACAATATCAAAGTCTCCAGACTTTCATTGCAACATTTTCTGGACAATCAGAGTGAAGATGACAGTTGTCTGCTGCCAGCTGGCCTTGGCAGAAGTCCACCTTTTTAGAGTCAATTTCCAGATGAAGGAGTCAGACAACACGACTCAAGTGAAATGGAAACATCGCCCCCATACCTGCAAGCATCCCTCTGTTTCAGTGATTTAAATGGACAAGAGAGCTCAGGGATCAGTGGTGTGGACAGGTGCTGGCAGACTTTCTTCACTTATGACTGTTGGACAAGTCTCTCCGTGCTGACTGTGCTGAATGGCGGACAGCTGAGAGTCATTACTACCAATAGTGACAGCAGCTCTTTTCCCAGACCGAGACTTCCTCTGCCCACAGATGGCTCCAGTGGATTGAAGGAATGTGCACCATAACATTTTATTCCATTTGTTTACCTCAGGGTTATCCATGTTTAAAATTGAACCACATGGCTCATTAATACTGATTCCTTTCTACTTGCAAAAGCAGGTACTATTGGGTACTGTTTCTAGTACTGGGGTTTCCAGAGTGCTGACTCAATACCATTTTGGCAACACACATGCTACTGTTATCTTACCCTATTGCTGTGCTTTAGCTCAGGATGCTGTAGTATTATGTATAATTCCCAGTTTCCACTTTGCTGCAGTTGTCCATTTTCTTGAGGCCCTTAATGCGCACTGAAATAAAATATGTCCCCTATTTATTAAAATGCCGCATGGTGGATGAGTGGTAGCATGTTGGCCTCACAGTCAGGAGGTTCAGGGTTCGAATCTCCGTTGGGCATCTCTGTGTGGAGACTGCATGTTCTCCCCGTGTGTGTGTGGGTTTTCTCCGGGTACTCCGGTTTCTTCCCACACTCCAAAAACATGCATGTTAATTGGCGACCATTAGCGTATGAAAGTGAGTGTGAATGTTTGTTTGTCTGCCCTGTGATTGACTGGCGACCAGTCTAGGGTGTACCCTGCCTGCCGCCCGAAGTCAGCTGGGTAGGCTACAACATACCTGCGACCCTAATGAGGATAAGCGGTATAGAAAATGGATGGATGGCTTTATTAAAATGTGCCATGGTGTGAAAATGTGTGTTCTTAGAGCCTGTTTAAAGTCAATCATCATCTTCATTTGTTTGCTCCACTTCTGATAAAGAGGCAATTTTAAAGTTCATGACCTCATGAAGGAACACCTTCCTCATGGACATGATACCACTTCTGACCCAATTTGTGTATATGCCCACACATAACGTCTGTGTGAAGAAAGAGGCTCCACTAAACTTCTTAAGATGCAGCCTGGAGGACTGCCGACGATCTGTCAGTCACGTGCAAATGTGGGATCTGTAAGTTTGAACATTTTGTTTTTCTTCAAATAGGCTAACCGAGCATGATGTTGCAGAGTCTGATTCGACTATCAAACTTGCAGTGGAATTGTATCAAATGTCTTGTGACCAAGATTGTACCATACAAAGAATCGTACCATACGTAGAAAGAAAACGGACAGGTCATGACTACACTTCACTTACAGTAAACTGCTATGTCATAAGTTTCACAGAGACATGACTCAACAGAGCAGTGCCGGACAAAGAGCTAGTCGACCGTCACACACTGGCTGACAGAACAGGGTCTGGAACCAACAGGACTAGAGGCAGAAGACAAAAAAGAAAGGTACTTTTGTTGCACACCTTCCATGTTTTATTCTGAATTATATGACTATAAGAGTGTCTTTGAGGTTGAGATTAGTCTGGATGAAAGGAACCTTCGGATGTGGTGTCATAAAAGTCAAGTAAGAATGACAGGCTGTGATGTGGCATAAGACCTGTTTGTGATCCTGCTCCTGGGGAGGTCCCAGGAACCAGTTGTTAGGGGAAGAGGCCAGAAGGCAAGTGTGAGATTTGGTACAAGTACAGTATGTTCCTCCATATATTGTGTTGTAAGGACCTGTACACAACTGCAGTTTCTGGTGATGTTTGCTGCATGCAGCTACTAATAGGAACACAAAAAAGCTTTCTTTAACCAACAACAAAAAAGTCTGTTTTTGTCTTAAGGGTTGAAATGTTTAAACAGCAACACGTGAGCTTTGGATTCGTCAGTGCTTTGAAGAACCCCCCCCAGGAGCTTTATTTGTGTGACTGCAATGTACAATATATGATGTACCAGCAAAAGAGGTGACCGTGGGCTTGTGTGCATTATCAAACAGAAGCTTCAAGAATCTAGCAGAGATCCAGAAAAAGTGGAATGTCACAGCCTCAAAAAACACCACATTCAGACGCAAACGGGGGATGGGCTATAACTGTCCAGTTCCTTGGGTCAAGCCACTTCTGAACCTGTGCCACCGTAGGAAGCGTTTCATCTGGGCCAAGGAGACGAAGGATTGGATTGTTGGCCAATGGTCCAAGGTCCTCTTTTCCAATGAAAGCAGATTGTGCCTTTCAATCAGGAATCAAGGTCCAAGGGTTTGAAGGAAGACGCATGAGGAACAGAAACCAAACTGCTTGAAATTCAGTGTGAAATATCCACAGTCAGTCATAATTTGGGGTTTAATGTCCTGTAGAAGTTGGTGAACTCTACTTTCTCGCTGCAACAGTTGGTTGCAGAATGTTTTAGAGGTCTTCATGGTTCCTTCTGCTGAGGGTTTGTAGGACCTGGCCCCTGCCCATACCGTCAGAAGCACCAAAATCTGGTTTGATGCCCTTGCCGTCACAGTGCTTGACTGGCCAGCCAACTCACCAGCTCTAATCCCCCTAATGAGGATAAGTAGCACAGAAAATGGATGGTTGGATTATCAAGAGGAAAATGAGGGGCACCAGACCTAAAAACAAAGAAGAGCTGACAGCAAGCATCAAGGAAATCTTCCAAGCTTCCATAACTCCCAGCAGTGCCACATCAAGGCAGCGATTCAGGCAAAGGGAAACCTAACCAAGTAATAAAATTGACATTTTGTACCATATTTTGATTATTATGGTAACTTAGTGTTTTTTTCTCACAGTATTCTAATTTTTAATTTTTTGAATTCCCTTTTTATACCTTCATGAGCTGGAAACCCAAATTAAAGTAAAGTATTAAACCCAAGTAAAATTGAAAAAAATAAATAGTTGACATTTGAAATTGTGGGCCCTGGATCGATAATCTATAAAAACTGAGCTTTTTGAATGGGATTATGAAAATAAATACACTTTCTCATGTTAGTCTAATTTTTTGGAAAGGGTCTGTACATCAGGACATTCCAATTGACATATGAGGGGAAATACAGCCCACCTGTGTGGTAACCACCAGGCTTAATTACGCTGCTAAATAAACCAGCAAAACAATACTTTTTCTCATGTGCCTCCCACAGCTTCATCTGGTGATGGCAAACAGCCTTTGGGCTTTCCTCTCTCTGCCGCATCAAACGTTCATCTCTGGTGTGGGTGGCAAAGTTGCTGATCTTTTGAGTCAGTTGTAAATGTTTTCTCCAATCAAAGTGAGCTACCGCATCCCGTCTAATCTCATAACAAAGCAAGACAGAGGTCACCCCTTCCAATTTCTGCTGTTTAAACACAACGTTTCTCTTTTGATTACCTGTGCAGGTTGGGAAATCCCTTTCATGTTCGTACCCAAAATACCAAACAAGCATTTGAGCAGCAATCATTTTATGATACTTAAATTACTCTTTGTGTAATAACACCACGACCACTAAAATGCTAGAGTCTGCAAAAAAATCCTAGGATTGAGACGCTCTATTTTTGTGTTCTGTCGTGGCCGTCGCACTTTTCCACAGAAAACAGGATGCACTTAGCCGTGGTCATTAAAGGCTTCCAGAGTCATTCCAGACTGGCCACTCATGCTGACTGTGGCACGGTCCAGCCAGGATGAGGTGACTAGGTCTCGAGTGGGAAGGCAAACATACTCCACATAGTCTTGTGGTCTTTAGCCTCAGTAAGGCATGGGTGGAGTGCCACTTACTAAAAATCACCCAGTGGTGCCAAGAATCTACAAGTCTGGACCAAACTACTAGTTAACGTGAATTCCTCCAGGCTATGGCTTGGGCGATGTCCCAATCGGGTTTGTGGTTTGGTTTGCTGCTCTGTTTTTGCGTATGTGTGGGGCTGTAACATTAAAAGCACACAGGAAGTCTGTTTGTCAGTATGGATTATGTTCTCTCTGCATTTTAGTGCTTTCAATTTTGAGTTGTGTCTTAAAGTCTTGGTCAATGTGGATCATACAGGATTACAGAAAACTGGAGTTTCTTCTGCTGAGGAACATCTTGCATAGTCAAAAAAAAAAGCAATGAGGCCCCACCTTTACTCCAGTGCAGTCATCTAATGCCTCTCAATCTTTATAGTATCAAATTCATTTGTCTAATGATTAGTCATACTACATTGCAATTCAATTTTCTCTTAAGGAAAAAAGTAAGGGGCCACACAGTGGATGAGTGGTTAGCATGTTGGCCTAACAGTTAGGAGATCTGGGTTTGAATCTTTGTTTGGCACCCCTTTGTGAAGTTTGCATGTTCTCCCCATGCATGCGTGGGTTTTCTCCGGGTACTCCGGTTTCCTCCCACATTCCAAAAACATGCATATTAGGTTAATTGGCGACTAAATTGTCCATAGATATGAATGTGAGTGTGAATGGTTGTTTACCTTGCGATTGGCTGCCGACCAGTCCATAAGCGGCCTTGAAAATTATTGGATGGATGGAAAAAAGTAAGAGATGAAGATTTGTCTTCAGGACCACCAAAAGTAACAAATTGTAACATATTGTGACTATACGACTACGATAGTTCCTGTTTATTTTCCCAGATGTCCCGAGTGCAGCGGTCCGGACAATATCATAAGAGTCTGACTCTAGAAAAACCCTGAAAAGAATTCCCATGATCGTTTTTGCTCAACTCTTGCGAGATTTATATTGTTTTTGGTAAAAGCATTTTACTGTAAATGACTGATTTTGCATTCATACTGTATCTTGTATAGGGCCTATAAAATCCAGTACATTTTTTTCTCAAAATCTGTTTTTTTTTTGGGGGGGGGGAATTACATTTTTTATCTTTTACACTTATTTTACCAGCATAAAGTGCGTATGTTTGTGACAGTAAATACAATGGCTGTTCAATAAATGCAAAAATCCTTACATTTATTGCCCAGTATTTAAGAAACAGATGTAGTTTGGCTTTTCTAATTGGATGTCGGCCTCTGCACACGTTGCTACAAAATTCTCAACAAAGTGCAGATGTAGTCACCAATGCAATTTCAAATCTGCCTTTTGCAGTAGATTCCATTTTTATTAGCAACTTCTGTGATTCCGTCAATGAGGAAATCATAGGAAAGAACTTGTGTCGTATCCCCTTACAATCTGCTGGTGTACCTGATGACGTATCCAATGACCGGATATTACAAACCACAGCCATTTATGTCAAATACCTCACATAAATTCACTGAACTTACCTGCTCAGTATCCGTACCACGCACTGCATATTTTATATTCTTATATTAAAGAAAAACTTTGACTACAGCGCTGCAACCTTCTTATAGTCTAAATCCAAGAATGTAATTAGTGCTGATAGTGAAAGCCAATAGATGCCGTGAGGGAGTGATGATAAAACAGCACATGCTTTGGATTCCTCAGATATACTTTGTTTACAATCTGCAGCTGCTCAGTCTGAGGCTGCAATAAAATGTACTGCCTGCGTTCACACTCTATCAGTCAATGTACTCGTGTTGACGAAATGTACAGTATGGCTAATAAGAATCATCGGTTGCATGTAGAAATCACTGACAGTGAAGGTTTACAGTGCACCTGAAGTTTGAAATCTGGATTTCAACGTGCACACGGTCATCTAGGAGTGGCCGAGATATCTGACAGTATCTGAGCATTCACAAAAATGATCCGAGCATTCCTTGGACCCCAGTGAGTGCCATCAGACGTGCGCATTATAGTATCGCACCTGTCCACAACCTGAGAAACCTGTTAACTTCCATGCTGTCATTTTTAATTTGAGTGGTTTCAAACAGATGGCGAGGTGGATTCTATAATGTGGCTTTCTTTATTCTCAATCTAAGACAAAACAAGCCACGGCCTCTTACAATTAACCATCTGAAATGTGTAAAAACCCGTAGTTGATCATTTCTTTGGCCAATTCTTTTCTTGTTTACCATTTATATTGTTAATTACCAATACTTTTATTTCTCTGACGTTTACTTTCTGTTTTAAAGCGGCTTGTTAGGTCACTATTCCATCCTGGAAATGGACTAGAAATTGAAGAAAACAATAGCATAGCAATAAAACATGCCCAGTTATGCCACACACCAGTCAGTCCACACTTTTGACTCCCTTCAATAACTTGGCAGCATGTTTTTCTCACCCAATTTCAATTCTGGTTTTACATACTCCAAAAGCCAGACAACTTAAGTCCACTGCCCTATTATCTGTACGCTAAACTGCAAAAGAAAGGCATGTCGTTAATGAATTCTTTGGCTGCGTATGTAAACATGCATACTGGGACAGGATACATTGTTATGTGTGTGTTTCATTTACAGGTCAGATTGGGCTGCATTTTTGTGCTGCATGGATTTGCAGTGCGCTGAGAATGCGAGAGCAGCGCACGATTGCGAATTCGTGCAGCTTAGAGGGAACGTTGCTGACAGGCTCGCATTTTCCTGAAATAACGAATGTGTGTGAAAAAATGGCTCAAAGCTATGGCTTTTTATTTTTCCTGGAAGTCACGCAAGTGTGTGTGCTGAAGCAACATGGATAAAGAAGCAGTTTGAGACGCCTGAATATTACACAGATAACATCTCTTCCTGTCTTAATTGAGCTGAGACACCAAAGAGACCTTTGAGCTTTTTGAGAGCACTTTTAACTGTGCACCAGCGCCCTTTGTGAGTGCTTGATTGGACACTGTCGCTTTGAAGTCTTTTTTTTTTATCTTGGAAATGAGAGAGATGAGACAAATGAGTATTTGAAGAAAAGGCGAAAAGATTAAAGGTTAGTATGTTTTTTATTAGAATTGATTGAAATTTGGGCCCAATTTAGTGGTTAGCATGCTGGCCACGCAGTCGGGAGATTAGGGAAATCTGTGTTTGAATCTACTGTATGGAATTTGCTTGAGTGTGAAAGGTTGTCTATTTGTGCCCTGTGATTGGCTGGTGACCAGTACAGAGTGTCCCGCCCAAGTCAGCTGGGATAGGCTCCAGAATACCCTCACAACCCTAAAGAGGATTAAGCAGCATAGAAAATGAATCAAACCACATCCACATTCCTTTGATATTATTAATGCTGATGTCTCGGGAGGTACACTAAAATTTTTACGTGAGCTTGGATCTCAGTCGCACTACTCATTGAATCTCATCACTTACTTGCCGTGTCATAATTTCAAACCTCTTTTGTGAACTAACCATTAATGCCCTTTGCTATAAGTAACAAAACAGTGAAGAAGATCCAGCATAATGTTTACCAAAGAGATATTTTTGCAGTGGCCACACGGTGGCTGAGTGGTTAGCACATTGGCCACACAGTCAGGAGATCTGGAAGACCTGGGTTCAAATCTCCGTTGGGCATCTCTGTGTGGAGTTTGCATGTTCTCCCCGTGCGTGTGTGGGTTTTCTCCGGGTACTCCGGTTTCCTCCCACATTCCAAAAACATGCATGTTTTTTGCAGGTTAATTGGTGACTCTAAATTGTCCATAGGTATGAATGTGAGTGTGAATGTTTGTTTGTCTATATGTGCCCTGCGATTGACTGGCGACCAGTCCAGGGTGTACCTCGCCTCTCGCCCGAAGCCAGCTGGGATAGGCTCCAGCATCCCCGTGACCCTAATGAGGATAAGCGGTACAGAAAATGAATGAATGAATGAATATTTTTGCAGCTGAGTTGAGAAACCTTGACTAAGCGTCCTTTATGTTTACATGAGGCTCCCTCAAGTCGTGTTTGTTATTCTCCATACACACTTGCAGATGCAACCGCTTTTCAAGTCGCACAAATTAAATTTCCTCGTCGCCAAAGACTTCCAGCCGTTTGTTTTCTCCTTGGCTACGTCCTAGCGTGAACTCACTCGCCAGGACACCTGGATAAGCGTCACTCCTTTAGATACCAAACAATGTTCTATTTCTGAGTGCCGGGTGACAGAACCATGAGTCACCCTGACTACCAAGAGTTTAGGGAAAAGGCAAAAATTTCAGGCAAGCCTGCGAGTTCAAGCCGCATGTTCAAAGCAAAGCCGTGATGGAAAGTGGAGGTTGCAAAAGTGGTTGCAAGGCAAATATTTTTGCGGTGGTACACTGTGGTAACTGTTTGGGAACCAGTACTATAACAGTTGTCTGTTTTTTTTTACAATCAACTGAAATGCCTGGCAAGTTCCAAGTGGGATATTTCTTACTTCCCAGAGGTTTTAAACGCAGCCGTTGATCGACTTTTTCCACTTGGATATCCTCACTAAAGAATTTCCAATGCACTTTTCACTTTTTTGCACCTAATTTCTCGTTTTAAACACCTGCTCCATCCTCATGTTACAGGGTTCCAATCCAGGAAATGGAGGGAGGACGTCCCTGTGGAGGGGGGGCGAGATAGGATCACACTGCTCCAGCTGCACCGATGGAATGTCAATCTCTCGGAGGTGATGTCTAATGGTCTGCAGTCCACACAGGCCGTATCTCTTTAACAAATCATGCAAGCGTGTTAGGCCGCTGCAGGGCGTACTAAAGATCGTATCAAGCGTTGGCCGCCACACCAAACTTCTCGGGGCTTGATTGATGGCGTCCAGACCCGTCAATTCTATCAAGCAACCTCCATGTAAACACAGCGTCACAGCAACTAGCGATAACGAGCAAGGAAGATGGCTCCAGAGGTGAGGGAGTCACACAGAAGGGCCTGATGTATGTAAAGTGAGTGTGTGAAAACATTTACTTTGTAAGACAAATGCCAAATGTATGTTTTGGAAATCACAAGGCATTACCATGTGAGCCGTGACTATTACTCCCATCACAGTGGAGCTCCATAAATCATCTCACTCGCCATGCATTACATTTCATTCCCGTTGAACCAAACTGGATTTCTGGAAGCTTACTGACATTAAAGAGCAAACAAGGAAATCAGATGGCAAAAAAAAAAGACTGACCGATCTGCTTATAACTTATAACTGATCAGTTATACAGCATTATTTTTTAACATATTCTTAATAACATCAGAGCCCTTCTGCCATATGGATAATCTTTAACTAGTATTTTGTAGTAAGTATATCCGTAAAAACAACAATGCTTTTTGACAAGTTCTTCCAAACCTCCGACAGTGTGGTATTGTGATCTAATTTGTTTTATTTATTATGTCTTGTGAAAAACAACAAAGTAAATGCAACAACTGAATACAGACCCATCCACTAGTACGAGCCCGGACTTTGTTTTTCCTAAATTAAGAATTGAATTAACATGAGGTCGTGCACTGGACAAATATGCACATCAGCACTCGATAATGTCAGGAAACTACTTTCATGCATTGTCACATCGTATCAGCATTTGGGACCAAGTGGGGTGAAAGAGAAATGAGGAAATGGGGCATAGTAGTCTTAGCTGTGCAGCTTGGGAGAAAGTTAGCACACACACCCAACTATGGTGTGTTTTCCCGCTCATTCAAACACAATAAAACAGATTAAACATGCAAAAACGGTGGGATTTCCAACTTTATATGTATTTATTGAGCTACTACTGGCCCCAATTTCCAAAATGTATATCCATTTACATAAAATTTGCATTTGCATTTTGTAGTTATTTGTTTTTTTATCATTGCACCTGAAAGTTTTAGGCAAGTACCCTGATATAGGGAATATTTGACTAGCTTTTTAGCAGTATGTTCGTAAAAACAACAGTCTGATTAGTGTTTCTGTGGCAGGGCCTCCAATTGTTGAAGATTGAAATCCAGTTTTATTTTACTGTGAGAGGTAGGTATGGTAGGAGTCCACTTGCGTTCCCCGGGGCACAATCTACTTTAATGTTCCTCCTCTTACTGGACTCTAGGCTACTTTTTACAGGGCCAAAAAGTACAGGTTATGCTCCCAAAATGAAGTGTTAGGAGTGTACTTACCTAATGACTTGACATTGTACCCCTAAAGATGCAACAATGCGCTTTTATAACTGTAGAGACTTTTTAAGCCAAATCTTTGGTGCGCAGGCCAAAAATGTATCAAATATTTCATAATCTCTCCTTTTGAATGGCGTAAATATATCCCCGACTATGCTCGGGGGAAGCATTAACTCACTGGATGTTGCGGTGCTTTGGAAAAGACGAGGAAAAAATGTCCCTTGCGTGTCAGCTCTTGCCCCGACTGCTCACCGGGGGGCGTAAATCATTGAAAAGTTCAGCATGGATGCAAGCAGGTTGGGGCTGGGTTGGTGCTGTGAAGCCCGAGATGCTGACAGATGACTGTGTTTGAAACCTCGACTGCAACCCAACAGATGTCACGCAGTTGTTTTTTTTGTTCAAAAAAGCAAAGGTCATCTGAGACCTGAGATGCGTATGCTGGTGCGCTGGTCTTAGAAACCCTGTGATGTCATTTCTTCTTCCACCTTTACAAGTTGTTCCTTCACTCTCTTTGACACTGTTTAGTGACTGTTCTGATAAAGAGCTCGCCGGCTTGTTATCACAAGTGCGGATGCGTGTTGACTAAAACTGCCAGGGTTTGTTCCGCTACACGGGCAGTGGACCAGTGCAGATGGATACCGACCGCCGACCCCTAAAGTGTTGTTTCACTAGACCTTGAGTCAACAATTCCCAGCAGAAACAGATTGCTTGGTGGGAGGGAATATTGGGTTGGCAACAGGAAGTCCGCTTGAGTTGAACGATTACATGGGGCTTAAACTTCAGGGGGCAGGAAGCACATGCCTGGCGAATTCTGTGTGCGCACAAAGTGGTGTTTTTGTGCATCCATTTCACAATTTAAGGAATATTACAGCATTAACTCTGCAATTTCTGTTTTACTGTGTGTCAAATTGTTATGATTATACTTAAAGCAACCACACAACTGATGCCATTTCTATTTTTCTACCCCAAAAACCACCTGAAAATATTTGCTTTGCAAGTACAGTAGTTCAAAAGTTTGTGGTTGAGTATGCTTATTATTAGTCAAACATAAATCCATCCATCTTTTTTCAATGCCGGTTATCCCCATTAGGATTTGCGGGTATGCTGGAGCCTATCCCAACTGGCTTTGGGCAAGAGGCGGGGTACACCCTTGACTGGTTGCCATTCAATCACAGGGCAGACAAACAACCATTCACACTCATGGAGAATTTAGAGTCGCCAATTAACCTAACGTGCATGTTTTTGGAATGTGGAGGAAACCGGAGTTCCCGGAGAAAACCCAGGCACGCACGGGGAGAACATGCAAACTCCACACAGAGATGCCCTACGGAGATTTGAACCCAGGTCTTCCAGATCTCCTGACTGCGTGGCCAACATGCTAACCGCTTCACCACCGTACATCAAATACACATGTAAGGCATTCAGAAGACACATTCAAACACAGAACATGTAGTATTCTACACTGGTGTTAGTAATGTTACATGGATGAGACAATAGCCTCAGTACACTGTCCAGAATAAAACATATAGTAAATCTCACATTGTGAGTCTGTCTTAGCTATGTCTAATATATCATATTTTCTGCTTGGGTAATATGAGTGTAAAGATGGCAACAACGGTGTTATATCATCGTTGTTGCTCTCCAGCATAGAGGGGTGCTGGAGAGCATCCCAGCTGGTGACTCCATAGTTCTACTGGGAGACTTCAACGCCCATGTGGGCAATGACAGTGTGACTTGGAGGGGCGTGGTTGGGAGGAACGGCCTCCCTGACCTGAACCCGTGTGGTGTGTTGTTGCTGGACTTCTGTGCAAATCACAGTTTGTCTGTAACAAACACCATGTTCGAACATAAGGATGTCCATAAGTGCACTTGGCACCAGGACACTCTAGGTCGCAGGTCTATGATCGACTTTGTGGTCGTATCATCAGACCTGCGTCCGCATGTTCTGGACACGCGGGTGAAGAGAGAGGCTGAGCTGTCAACTGACCACCACCTGGTGATGAGTTGGATTA
>QODF01000041.1:2050923-2067876 GCA_024372805.1 Oostethus manadensis
GATGCCTCCCGGGCGCCTCCCTGGTGAGGTGTTTCGGGCATGCCCAGTTGGGAGAAGGCCCCCGGGAAGACCTAGGACATGCTGGAGGGACTATGTCTCACAGCTGGCCTGGGAACGCCTTGGTGTCCTCTCGATGGAGCTGGAAGAGGTCGCTGGGGACCGGGAAGTCTGGACTTCCCTACTGAAGCTGCTGCCCCCGCGACCCGGATCCGGATAAGCGGTGGAAAATGGAATGGAATGGGTGTTATATCATGTTTAGAGGGCTCTAATAATGTAAAAAAAAAACATATTTAGAAGGTTGTAAACAGGTTTTCTTTGCTCTAACTATGAACGTATTCGATTTATAAATAAGGAATGCTACTTTGGTCTGAAACCGATTATCTGTGATAACGAAAGGATTACTCTACCACCAGTTTTGCTCGTGGAATATGTCGTGAGTTAAACATAAACATATTTCAGTCGATCTTTAGTTAATAAATTAGTATTTCGGTGACTCTGTCATACATTGTGGAGCTTACTCCTAGTTTATTATTAGTAGTAGCATTTTGATTTTTTTTTTAAATCTCTGGTGTTTCTGCATGTACCACCACAGTCCACAGTTTGACAATCATCATCCAACCATCAGTTTGGGCAGAATACGGCTGAAAAAAATCACACAAAAAATTCAAATTTAAGATAACCTGGCGAGACTTGAGCCAGCAAGCATCTGACAGATTAATTGTTGATTCTTCTTCCCCCCATTTTTTTACTTTTTTGGTGAGACAAGGCTTGACATTAACGCTTGCCCACTTGCCCGGGGCAAGTAAAAATGTTGGACGGGCAAGTGCGCCGTGTTGTCGAGTTGCCCGATTATTATCACAGGATTGTTTAGTCAAGAAGCTTTTTACACCCAACTACTATCGCTTTGAGTGTGTTTTTCCAGCTTTTCAGGGTTGTGCATATGGTTTAACGAGCCAATCAGAGCGCATGTTATTAGCTAGCCAGGTTACTCCGCCTAATAGAGCGTGAACTGAAAGTTGGGAAAAATTGGACTTTTCCACGAGGAGAAAGAAAGAAAGGATAACAATGTTTCTTATGATGCCTAAACCAGGCCAAATACCAGGGAAAGCTAAAAAGCGAGAATGCCAACAAAAAGCTGATGTATTATTATTATTATTATTATATGCCACAGTTTGCAGGACAAGAAGATCTATAACTGACATATTTTGCTTTAAGGACCAGCAACATCTGGAATTAAAAAAGACAGATCCAGACACAAATGTTTTTTTTCTAATATCAAAAAGGACCGCTGCTACTACACGGAGGAACAATACAAAAATAACCTTAATATAGGAAATGACCTAATAATTAACCACATAAACAGCAGAAGCACGTACACAAATCATAACAACATCAGACAATACTTGAATCAATTCAGAGAGCCCTTCAAAGTAATCGCAATCTCAGATTCTTGGATTAATGTAGACAAGGACCCTGAACTTGAACGGGAAGGTTATGAAATGAACTGCATCAACAGGAACAACATAAGGGGAGGAGGAGTGGCTGTGTACATGGACAAACCCCCAACTACAAAATGGTAGGAGGCATTTCATGTGCTATTGATAACATTTTAGAATGCATAACAATTGGAATCAGTACAGAAAAAAGCAAAACATTCTATTAAGTTGTTTATATAAAACACTTAAGTCAGGTATTAAAATATTTCAGGACAGGATCAAGCCACCCTTCTAGACATCAGCCGTCTGTACTCACCCAATTTGATCCAGCTATGTTCCGACCTGTCTGTTTATTGTCAATAATATTTTAACTATAGTCTAACAATAACAATAGTCTAATCACTAACTCTTCATTCTTTTGTTGGGACATTGACTGTAATCACCCATAATCCATTTACATTCTATTCTCTCTATTTATTTTTATTTATTATGATCGCGATACAATTTATTTACTGTGACAAGAACCACACTGTCACATGACCTCATGAATTTTAAACTGACCAAGAACATATCTGGAATGCAGCAAGTATAGAAACGTATAGAAATTGGGGTGAAACCAATAAGCGTTGCTTTTTCCTTTTGAACATGTGAAACTGTCAATTACATTATGTGAAGTATTTTCATGTAATTTGTATGCATGTTCACATAAGATAAAACGATTAGCCTTATTATTATGACTGACTGACAACAACCGATTGTATCTAATGAAATATCAAGATACTGCTATCTTGACAAAGCCACCTTATATGACTTGGCGGCAGTTTGTGAAATAAGCTAAAAGACAGTTCAGTGAACCTGAAAATTGTGAGATGTGTTTATTATGTTTGACATGTTATAGGAGTGTTGAGATTGAGTTGGGACCACAACTAACAGTTCAAAGAGATGCTGATGTTCTCTTTGGGTGTGACCAGGATGGACAGGATCAGGAATGAGTACATCAGAGAGACAGCACATGATAGAGGTTTTGGAGATAAAGTCAGAGAGACCAGACTGAGATGGAGGAGAGATAGAGAATACATTGGTAGAAAGATGCTGAGTTTTGAACTGCCAGGCAGGAGGCCTAGAGGAAGACCAAAGAGCAGGTTTATGAATGTAGCGAAAGAGGACATGAAGGTAGTTGGCGCAAGAGAAGAGGATACAGAAGTCAGAGTTAGATGGAGGCAGTTGATTCGCTGTAGCGACCCCTGAAGGGATAAGCCGAAAGGAAAAGAAGACTAATTTTCTTATATGTGTATGATGAATTTCATTATACAAATTTAAGACCCAGGAAAGAGGTGTCCTGTCTGCTCAGTAAAATATTGCTTTGTCGACAAAAAGAAAAACAACAAAAAATACTGGAATGCCTTTAAGAGAAGAAGCAGCAATCCTCCCACTGTATGTTGTTAAAGTTAAGAGTGCACCTGTTTTGGATTTGCATTTACTATTAAAAACGTTCTTCTTTTTACACTAGTATGGCAGTTGACAGAATGTTGCTTACATTTGATAATGGTTTATAGAATAATTGGAAAAAGAACATTCTAGACCCAAAGGACACATGGTTTTTATTACCTAACTTTACACCCATTGAGATGTGAGCGTGTTTGAAACCCAAGCTCGTGTTGCTTTTTGCAAATTATTCCGTTTTTGTACATGTCTGAAACTCACATCTGGTTGCTCTCCAGGCTCGCTGGCCTGTCGGGTCCTGTCCTTGGAGATATGCACTGTCAGGTTAACCTGCACTTTGACTCGCAGTCACAACCCAGGCTGGGCTCAGTGGTTTGCATCAGCAGCTGAGCGTGCAACCATGCTATTAAGCCCATTACAGCCCTCATGCACACTCCTGCAGTTGGAGAGAGAAAAAGACTGATCGTTAGGCTGGTAGGAAGCAGATTGGCGGTTGTCCTCGTCCCTCCGATGTGTTATTATGTGCAGGCCAGATTTCACTTCAACTTGCTCTCAGCAGTCGTAAATACCAGCTTGTATTTTTAGTTTTAGTGTGTGGGATAGTAGACACTTATTTCACTCTCTGGATGTGTTTATGCTGATTGCAGGAATTTTGAGAAAGTTAAAAGCCCAGAGTGTCTATTTTGGTTCTTTGGATACTATTGGGGTACTTGTGGCTACGTAGGTGATGCCAATTTCCCACGTTAAAAATCTCTGTGCACTTTGTGAACCCTTCATGTAAAAACAGAAAAAAACATCTTTTGTTCTGCAAGAGAAAGATGACATCGCAAGATGAGCACAGCGAATAGACTTTATGCCAGAACAGAACACAGTCATGACACGCTCTCGGGGCGGGAGGCACGAGATAGATGGTTTCGCATCAACAAACTCCTTTTGGACTGCGAAGAGGCTCTGATGTCACGGTAAATTTGATGTCAATTCCAGCGTGAATATTGTGAATAATATCCAGCGTGATGAGAGCACGAGGTCTGCATTGCAACAAAGCAACAAAGAGGCTGCATTCTCTGGAGGTTTATTGGACACCATGCGATTCAAAAAGTCACAGACTGGAATGAAAGGCATCACTGATTGTTTGTCCATCCATCCATCCATTTTCTATGCCGCTTATCCTCATTAGGGTCACGGGGATGCTGGAGCCTATCCCAGCAGACTTCGGGCGAGAGGCGGGGTACACCCTGGACTGGTCGCCAGCCAATCGCAGGGCACATATAGACAAACAACCAGTCACACTCACATTCATACCGATGGACAATTTAGGGTCACCAATTAACCTAACATGCATGTTTTTGGAATGTGGGGGGAAACCGGAGTACCCGGAGAAAACCCACACACGCACGGGGAGAACATGCAAACCACACAGAGATGCCCAACGGAGATTTGAACCCAGGTCTTCCAGATCTCCTGACTGTGTGGCCAATGTGCTAACCACTCATCCACCGTGCGGCCCCTGATTGTTTGTTCCAGTTTAAAAATATGTCAGTTAGAAGTAAAAAGTATATATTTTTGGATCACCCCCATTACTGCCCGTCTGCCTCTGTCTCCACGTCCCTGAATTGCCACCCCCCTTCTCCTCATCCTCCTCATTAGTAGCCAGTGGATCTGATATGGATGTGGTTAATTGTAAATAAACGGTTAATCAAACATATTGACATCTTTGATAGCGTAACCGAGAATTGCAAAAATGATGACAACGAATTGGTTAATACAAGTTAATCTCACATGCAAACACAAGTGACAAGGGCCAGATCACGAGCTTGGCAATGCGTCTTTTACGCACATTTGCTTTCGGATTTCATCCTCATTATGCATAGTTTTTGTTTATTCATATTACATATACATATTATATTACATTTTCATATTACAAATATAGGTTACTAAATACGAGTTTCTTTTTAGCGGGGAAAAATGCTTACCTTACCGGTGGCCACCGTGTGCCTCCGATGCTCTTTTTGTTTTGCCCTTCTTCTGACATCATTGAACTGTTTTATTCACAGGGCAACGATTCTCAGTACGTCAGGAAAAACCTGATTTACGATACTTCTCCCAGGCCACTTTTGCATCATCAGCCCGTGGACGTTTGCTCACGTGACCATATATTCGGCCACTGCGAGCTTGGATCTCCCGGACCAAAACATCATATTCTGTCTGGGAAAAGTTTGTCTGTTTTCCGCTGTTTTCATCCGTATTCAACGGAACTTGCAATTCGCTTCGTCATCAGTGCATTTAGAGGTCAGGAGAGGAGCTCATTTGATTGGTAAATATTTGACCCGGCTGTGTTAAACCCAGTCACGCCTTCTCCTCCCTTTTTACCACTTGCGTCGGTAGAATGGACAGAGGCATACTTACACCAGGCTGCGCGTGGCTCAAAATTGCAAAATGCGCCTAAAACACACCCATTGGCGAGGCGCAAGTGAAGGTGTGCTTTGCACCTTTAAATACAACACTTGGAAGGTTGGAAACGATAGTAGAAATTCACCTTACTAAAAACAGGAAAATCCAAGGGGCTGGCAACCTTTAGCATCAAAAGAGCCATTTGAGCCCGTTTCCACCAAATTAGAACCGACTTTGAGCCACACAACCTGTTTGACCACTAAATTGAAGGTAATGCTACATTTAGCAGGGTGTCCAAACATTTTTGACCAAAGGCTGAAAATGACATTACTTTCCCTCATAACATAACAAGTTTTAATCTTTTGGCGACTAAATTGTCCATAGGTATAAATGTGAGTGTTAATGGTTGTTTGTCTGCCCTGCGATTGAGTGGCGACCAGCCCAAGGTGTACCCCAAACTCAGCTGGGATAGGCTCCAGAATACGCCCGCGACCCTAATGAGGATAAACTGCATAGGAATTGGATGGATGGAGATTATAAATTTATTCTAGTAAAATTGCCACCAATTTTGTCTCTAGAGTTCATTTTCTCTTAATACATTTACTTTATTCTTGTAAAAGAATTTATTTTTCAATTCCTGCTACTTGTTTTTCCACCATATTTCACCTTTTTCTTGTAAATTTTGTTCTCATATGACTTTATTGACAAAATATTTTGACTTTATTCTTGTAACATTGTAACATTTTCTGCAACCAAATGTTCCAAAACTTACAACTGTTTCGACCATATGCTACTAAAATGATGTTTCCTTCATAATATTCATCCATCCATCCATCCATCCATTCATTTTCCACCGCTTATCCGGGTCCGGGTCGCGGGGGCAGCAGCTTCAGTAGGAAAGTCCAGACTTCCCGGTCCCCGGCGGCCTCTTCCAGCTCCATCGGGAGGACACCAAGGCGGTCCCAGGCCAATTGTGAGACATAGTCCCTCCACCGTGTCCTAGGTCTTCCCGGGGGCCTTCTCCCGACTGGGCATGCCCGAAACACCTCAACAGGGAGGCGCCCGGGAGGCATCCGGACTAGATGCCCGAGCCACCTCAACTGGCTCCTCTCGATGTGAAGGAGCAGCGGCTCTACTCTGAGCTCCTCCCGGATGGCCGAGCTCCTCACCCTATCTCTTAGGGTGAGTCCAGCCACCCTACGAAGGAAACTCATTTCCGCCGCTTGTATCCGCGATCTCATTCTTTCGGTCATGACCCATAACTCATGACCATAGGTGAGGGTGGGAACGTAGATCGATCGGTAAACAGAGAGCTTTGCCTTCCGGCTCAGCTCTCTCTTCACCACGACGGTCCGGTACAGCGACCGCATTACTGCAGATGCTGCACCGATCCGTCTGTCGATCTCACGCTCCAACCTTCCCTCACTCGTGAACAAGAACCCGAGATACTTGAACTCCTCCACCTGAGGCAAGACCTCACTCCCAACCCGGAGGGTACAGTCCACCCGTTTCCGACTGAGAACCATGGCCTCGGATTTGGAGGTGCTGAGTCTCATCCCAGAAGCTTCACACTCAGCTGCAAACCGCTCCAGTAAACGCTGAAGGTCACAGCCTGATGAGGCCATAAGGACCACATCGTCTGCAAATAGCAGAGACGAGATCCTAAGGTCACCAAGCTGGACTCCCTCAACACCTTGACTGCGCCTAGAAATTCTGTCCATGAAGATTATGAACAGAATCGGTGACAAAGGGCAGCCTTGGCGGAGGCCAACGTTCACCGGAAACAAGCTCGACTTACTGCTGGCAATGCGAACCAGGCTCCTGCTTCGATTGTACAAGGACCGAATGGCACGTAGAAGCGGACCATCAGTCCCGTACTCCTGGAGCACCCCCCACAGGACATCACGAGGGACACGGTCGAATGCCTTTTCCAGGTCTACAAAGCACATGTAGACTGGTTGGGCAAACTCCCACATACCCTCGAGCAATACCCGTGAAACAATACAAACCTGTTATTTTACCAGCGCACAAGGTAGTTCTCTCAAATATAAATAAAAAGTTTAGAAAATTGCTGTTCAAACTAAGAAATTGTTTTTCACCTTTTAAAACGAAAACAACTTTGTAGGTTACTCATGACCTGATTTGAGCCTCTTACCAAAAATAAAGTGCGAAGCGATCGAAAATGGCAGATCGTCCAATACCTGGTAGCTATTTATTTTTTTGTAAACAGGATGTGACGCACAATGCTGTTATGCTGAAGGCTGGAATTGTGTTGTGTGTTGAGAAGGTGTCTTGACTGTTGCTGAAGACATTTTGTGTACATTAATAAATGTTAATAATACTGTCAATAAACATTAAACCCTTGCAGCCGTGGTCCCAGTCTTTTATTTATACCTATCTTCCACAACATCAGCGGGCATCCTGAAACCTTCGGGTACAGTAGCTTTACTATTTTCACTGCTCGTAAGTGCTAATAGCAGACTGCTGCCTGGCTCTATTGCTCTGGCAAGTTTTAGGCATGGATGCTTGTCAGTTTGGCTGACTATCAGACCTTTCCAGAGATAGTTAAGATTGGTTTAATATGCAAGAATTGGCCGATAGCCCTAAATAAAGGGAATTGGTGCAGATCATGTATGCTTAACACAAAAGGTCTTAACACGAAACCAGGTGGAAAAATGATTCTTTGCAGGTCCAAGGATGCACCAGGTTTGCAGTTCAAACTCTGCTTTCTCCATCCCAGTCACTCTTCACCCACCTTGCCCCCAGGGTCATCCACACATGGCTGCTCAATTTCACGGACCAAGATGCTGACTTATAACCTGAATTTGGTCCCGTGGTGCCGTATAATAGCTTTTCACTGGTCCTCAAGAAGATGTGTCAAATGCAGAAGACACATTTTGTTGTACATTGCACATTTTGTCATGAAAACACAACAGCGTGTTCTAATTTCACTGTGAATCTGGAATTGCAGAACGTCTGATGCAATTCTCTTGCAAACAAAGTGTTCATTGATTAGTGATTGGTATGATAAATAGTGTTTTATTGCACACACAGTTTGCTCGTGTTTTTGCGCTTAGTTTATTGTTATTCCTCCCTTCTTATTTAGTCATATCAGCGATGACATTTTTGTGGTGTGCAGCAGGGCTATGATGGAAGACCCCTAGACTTAGAATAAAGTTTGCAAAGTGTGTTGCCAATTCCTATTGTGCTGCCTCTTACATGACGAATAAAGATTTGTCATTGTGTTTGTTAAACTATTGGATGTGCGTGTATTCACTCTAAACAAGACACTTGATGCATGAGGGCAATGAAGTGGATTAGCCTAAATATGGTGGCTGACACCAAAGGACACTTGCAGTCAGCAGCTGTTCTTGGCCTCTTTCCTGTGTCTTGAGTGTTTATGTGAGTTTGTTCAACGCACACAAACAAAACTCCAGTTTCCTTCTGGGAGCTATGCCTTTATCAAACCATAATTGCTACCCTGGCTGTTTTTGGTGTCAGCCTCCAATTTGACACTGTGTAAGTGTTAGTGGTGATGGCCTGGGCCCAGTAATATTCTCTGCTGCAACCATCAAACAAGGCAACTGCCAGCTCTGCTTTCATTTAATTGACGTCCAACATGACCGCTGAAAGCTTTTCACGTGGCAGATGAAATGTTTTCTTTTTGCAGAAATCGCGGATGAATGCCTTATAGTAGTCACTCTTAATGTCTGCCTTGTCTCCTTTTCCCATAATGCTCTTTTGTTGTACTGTCTGACAAACTTTCAGACCGAAACTTTATATGTCCAATGTTTTTACTTGCCGCCCAGAAATAGAAGCTTCAGTAAAGGCTGCTCTGAATTTGAGCATTTATAGGAGGGAAACCATAAATGCGTCATTATCCTTGCTCATTGTGGCGTGTGTACTTTAACATGAAAGAGAGAACCCATCAGTTGCTCCTATAGAACCACAGCTCAGCACAGACAAGAACGTTCATACAAATAGAACACACAGCGGTATCATAGTCTGCAGCTAAACAGACACTGTACTTTGTATCAGCCAAATTCTTTCCTATTACAAGCACCATTTAAATGGTGTTTAAATGTGTCCCTAAACACATCCATCCATCCAGTCGCATATCCTCCCATCATTCATCAATCAGCTTTGCAATCTTTCATCCCAATCTAACCATCTAAACATTCTTCCATTATCCCTCAACTTTATCATTCATCCATTCTTCTGTCCGTATCATGTTTCTAACATCCATCTATCATTCTTCTATCCACGTATCTATCCGTGTATCTAATCATTTTTTCAAATTGGATTCAATCATCTATCTACCCTTTCATCCATATCACTTTTCCAACATCCATCTATCATCATTCTGGTCATCTATCCATCCATCTGTCTGTTTTTTCATCCACTCATCATTTTCTTCATTGTTTCTTTCATTCATCAATCTAATCATACATCCATCTACCCAGCCTTTCTTCCATACACATATCCATCATTCAGCCATCCATCAGTCTAATCATCCATTGTTACATTCATCCATCTAATCATGCTTTCATCCATCCATCTATCGAATCAATCTTTATTCATCATTCATATCATCCATCCTTTCATCATTCTATCATCTACCCATGTTATCATGTTATCTTTATTCTTCCAACCACTAACCATCCATCCAACCATTCTGCTATCCCAGCCGCCCATCCATGCAGCTGTCTCGTCACTTTTCCATCCAACCTTTCGGCTACTGACCTAATTATTCTTCTTTCCAACATCCGTCCATTAGTCAGCATTCCAAATTACCTGATATATGTATAATCATTCTTCCATCCATCCACTGAGCCATTCATCCAGTCATTCTTCCATCTAGTCATCTAGCCATCTAATAATTCTTCTGTTCATCCATCCATTCATGGATCCATTAAATACATCTTCCATCTAACCATCCATTTGTCTCATCGGTGTTCCACCCAACCATCCATCCATTTAATAAATCTGCATGCAATCATCCATCTAATCATTCTTCCATCAACCATGCAGCCATTCACCCAATCATCCTTCTATTCAACATCCATCTATCTAGGGATCTATCCATCTAATCATTTTTTAATGCGTCCATTTGTGCATCCATTTAGTACATTTTCCATTCAATCATCCAACCATGCATCCATCTAAATCATTCTTCATTCCATCCACCTACTTGTCCACCTGTTTGTCCAACCTTCCTCAGAAATTGTATTCAAGAGCTGTATCTAAAACACAGCTTTCACAAAAGAAATAGCACACACTTTTGATGGACATTTGTGTTCATGGGATTGATCGCTCCTACATGCAGATGGAGAAGAGTTTATGACTGCAACACAGATTCCGCGCTCGGGAGTTCCCTGCTCCTAGATCCCATCTGTCTCATAAAGCGCTGTTGGCAGATGCCTCTGCTGTAATTTTAATGGGAGGGGGGCACCAGGGCCAAAGACATGTGTTTTCTTGTGCTGGAGCTAAGGTGTGGAGATGAGAGCCATGAATGGTTTTTCCAAGGACATTCTTCATCTTGTTTGTTTGTGCCAAGGTGAAAGAAACATTGTGTTCTCCTTTCCTTGTCACTCCACCTTTGCTTTTTCATAATTTCATTGTCAATTGGAGCAAGCCAAGGTTCTCTGCAACACATGTTTGCAGTTTGATAGCAGCGCGTGTTTCTGATTTAGGAGCGATTTGGATAATTCTCTCAGGAAGCCCTAGTCAAATTTTCAGCACAAATGAGTCATACGTTGGAGTTTTTCTTCTCATGAGCGTTTAATTTCCTGTCATTGTGATGTTTTCTGTCATGATGCCGTATCTGACAGGGCTTTTGTCACTCTGGAGTTCCTCACGCAGTCTCTCAACACCGCAAAACAACAAGCAGTGTTTGGAGAACGAGTGGGCGACTCATGAAAAGCCCTGCAAATATTATCACGGGTTAAACATGGCGGGCTTTTGTTCTTGAGCCTGGTGAGCGAGCGCTATCTTGTTTATATCTCTCATTCATTCCTCACCTGCAGACAGACCCTCCACTGTCATCGAGTCCCCGTCTTACTTCCTGAACACTCCAGATCGGCTTATCAGGGTGTGTGTGATAAGCATTTACTGTAGCTTTTTTGTCAAGCATAATCCAGGAAAACTCAACAGCAGATGGTGCCTTGTAATTAAGACGCTCTCGTTGCTTGTTCATACTAATTATCACCTTTCTTTTCCCTGCAGCAACCAGGAAGTGAACCACGATCAAGTAAGTGACAGTAAAAGTAGCATGTATCATTTTCTGCTTTGGTTTGAATAAGAGAACTACATCATCAAATGTATGCACTCCCCGCCCTTTTTGTCCATTTCTTGTGTATAACTTGAAAACAAGCTGGGCTTCCGTCACAGTTTCTGTCACAAGATTTACAGCTTAGACAGCACAAAGTAATGCATAACTCACTAATCCATGTAAGGAGTTTGTATCACTAATAGTTTGCAGCATGTAGGGCATCAAACAAACTCATATCAAACCACTAATTAGACAAACTAAATTCAAACCTTCAGACATCTTCCGGGGGAAGCGATTTATGGCAGCGAGTTGAATTAGTAGCAACGCATCTACTGCTTCATCTACATCACCAGAGTGGTTAATTATTGATTGTTTAAAGATAGTTCTTTTCTTTTAGATAGTTCTTTTTTAGGAATTTTATGAGGTTTTAAGGCAACCTGATGCCTTGCATTAGTGAGGTGTTGAAATGGACACAAGTATTTAGACATCTCACTTAAAAGATGAGTAAAAACATAATTGAATCCATTAAAAGTCCACTATGCTACTAGTTGTTGAGTGTCAACGAACACACGACTTAGTGTGTCTGTAGCTTTAATGCTAAGGAGCTGCGTTGGTTGCAGAGGGTGTGCGCGGTATTGTGTACTTTATCCACTCTTTACATATACACTGTAACTCTGCAATTGTTCAGTGCATAGATGCCATATACAGTATAACATGCAACAACGTAACATCACGGAGTGGAACAAGAGGATACTAACACATTTTAACAGCAGCATTTCTGGCTAAGAGAGCAATGAAAGGCACATATTTTCAAATGTATTTCCGTGAGAGCCATTACATAGTTTTTTTTAACAGTGATTACAATTAATTGCTTGAATAATTAGTAATTGGTCTCTGAATTGAATGGATTAAAGTGCTGAGAAGTTTTTATATTTTGAATCTTATTTCTAACACTGTGATTCCTGTCATGCTTTACTTTAAAATGTCAGCAAAAAAACAACATTATACATTATTAAACAAAAAATAGATATTTAATTGTAATATTAGGACTTTATTCCCACAATATTTTAACTATATTTCTATATTATTTTTCCCCAACCTAATATTCCAAAAATTACAAATTTATTTGTTTTAATATTATGACATTGAAAAAATAAAAATGAACTGTATGCTACTAAAATAACATTGTTTTTACTCATAACAAGTCTATTCTCGTAAAATTGTGTAGTTTTTTCTCTCAATGTTTTGACTTTCTACTTTTTTTTTTTTTCAATTTCTGCTGTTTTGGTTTTTTTTCCACTGTTTCAACTTTTCTTGTAAGTATGACTTTATTTCTGTAATACTCTGACTTTATTCTCCTAATATTATAAACTTTTCCAGAAATGACTACTTTTTTTTGCTTAGAACAACAATATTTTCTTCTAATATTTTGACTTTATTTTTTGTGAAATTACTGCAGATTTGTAAAATTTTTGCTGCATCCTTAAAGTTTCTTGTTAAATTGTATTTTTAGAATGTGCGGCAGGCCAATAAATTACTCAGACCGCATTTTGACCACTCCTGTTGTAAAGCAAGATATGGTTATACGCGTATATTTTAATAAATAACTCAATTAAAAGAAATAAGTGTTATGGTGTTAAACGTCTGAGAGCCATATGTGGTCATCAAAAGAGCCACATCTGGCTCCCAAGCCATAGGTTCCCTACCATTGGACTAATAGATGGTTGCCAGCGCTCTTGGCTTTATTTTAAGATATGTAGCGAAGCCTAATTTTTTTTTTTACACAAAAACGTGAAGAGGTAAGTGTAAGAACTTCAAAAGCAAACGTTGGAGCGCCTCTTTTTTCAAAAGGAAAACTGAGACAATAGATTTTTCAGAAACTGGCCTTAAGAACACGTATTAAACATCATTAAAAATGTCACTTTTGCATAATAGGGGGCAGAGCGTCTACATTTTTGGGTCGTATAAAAAGTGTCTGAAGCAGGATGTTAAAATTGTCAGTCAACATGTAATCTTCCTTTTTGTGGTGGCTTGTGTTTCTCTTTCGAGTTCACTGTCCTTGCAGTCAATGACCCGTCTGCATGTCAGCACCTCGGATGGTTGCAATATCATGCATCTTTACACACACGTCTAATCACCCATTGTTTATTTGTTGCAAAAACATACCCATTTCCCTTGACCTAGTAGCCACACCTCCCACTTCCACACACACACGCCTTCTCCCTCCCCTTCTCCTAAAATCTTGACCATTTTAGGCTGTTCCTTTTTTTTTGGTCTTGGAAAAAGAGTTGGGGGGGGCATAGTATGACAGCTTTTTCCTGCTTCTTGTTGACTGGAGCGGGGAAAGAGAGAGAGAGAGAGAAGTGTGTTAGTCAGCCTCCAACTTGGAGGGGAAGTTACCACCTCTTCCCAGTCCCACAGACTCACACTCTTTACAGGACTTTAACCACAGCAGCCAAGCGATCCCGGGTTGCTTGTTTGTGATCAATTTTCCCTCCCCCCCCACCCACACCATTTTTTCCCTATAGACTTCCAAAAAAAGGTGTTTTCACAGCCTGCCTGAAGTGCTCTGTGTGGAGTGAAGCGTGTGACTTGGACATGAATTGTTGTCACTAGAAAGTGGTGAGTTTGCGTGCATTCTGCTGTATGGAGCGCTGCATTCAACTGCATTTCATTCATTAACAATAGTAGAACATGACTGCAGGACATCTTGATATGTTCAAGATCCTCATATGTTTGTGCATCCTACGCTACTTTAATGCTCAACGGTTTGTTTACTTAGCAGGATACCCAACAAAGACACCTTTGTATAACCCTACCTTGCACTTTCACCTCTATTTCACTTTTGCTATTTTGCTGAGCATGCAAAGCCATCTTAACAGCGTGTAGTTATTACAGCACGGTGCTGCTAAGTGTATGTTTGGACCATGCAAGATGTTCCAAAAAGGAGCTGAGCCAGCATGTGCTCTATGTTTGTGTCAGGATATAAGCTTTCCTGTGCAGCTGCACATTGGTGGCCAACCTACTAGTGGATTATCACTTAAATGCAAACAAAGTACAAAAAGTTCTCCTATTATAATGTGTGTTCATGGACGCAAAAGTGCCCATCTACCTCCATAGATATATATTAGCGTTTAGCACCTCTTATCAGGCAGAAAAAGAGGACGGACCGCACTACTCTCAGGGGTCTCCTTAAATTGAGTGCACTTTAGCTCCTCCAGCCAATCAGATAACCCTGATAACATAGGATTGAGTGTTAAAGCTTGTTTTACTGACCCCCTCCAAGGCCGCTGTTGACTTCTGCCTGACCTCTCCGAGCAATTTAGACTTTCCCCACCACAAACACCAACCCATTCATCAGTCTGCTTTGTCTTTATCTGTCCACTGGATGGTTGTTAACGCTGCTCTTCTTGGCCCGAGAGGTCACGGGTCAGGTTGTGATTGGGGAGCTCCTGGTTTAGCCTCACATGGTGCCAATCTGGCTGCTGGCAGTTTCTCAAAGTAGAGACTGCAACAAAGCCCCTGGAGGTCAGAGTCTCAAACGGGTTTTAAGGATCAATTCAACAGTGGCTTGGAAATATGACTTCTGAATATTTATGATTATATGATTAATGATCTCAAGTAGAATCAGTTTTGTTGTCTTAGGCTTTGGGAATTAGTGTCTTGTGTAAATTGATCAGTGCTGGAATAAAGGATTATGAAAATAAGAGGCGCTAGCATAAATAGCATTAATTGTCCTCTTCAGGGTCACAGGGAAGCTGGAGCCTATCGGGCTACCCCCCGGGAAGTCAGCCGGGACAGACACAAGATGTGTAATAATTACCAGTAGCATCTATCCATTCATTCTTCCACTTGTTCAAGGTTGGGTCATTGGGGCAGCAGCCTAAACATGCAAGCCAAGACTCCCCTCAACCACGGGTACTACTTCCACTTTTTTCCAAAATTCCTAGACTAGATGAGGACCATAGTCTCTCCAAAGTATCCTGGGTCTTTGCTGATGCATCCTCCCAGGCAGAGGTGCCCTGAACAGCTCCACAAGGTCAGAAGTTCTTAAATGACCATCAACAGTTTATACATTCTTTAGATTAGGGGTGTTGAAAAGATTGATTTACACCCAAATTTACACCCAAATGATTGTCATTTGGTGCAATTCTAAACCAAATCCTAATTTTCAAGAATCGTTATTGAAAAAGACATTTTACCAGCCAAACTTTGGATTGTACAATTTTCCGGATAAGAAAGAGCTCATTCAAAATCTGCAGAATTGATATCCTTATATATGTAAGCTGTCCGATAATATTGATCCACCAATTATCGTCCCAATATTGGCATAACAATGTAATATTGGTCCATATTTTTATCCCCTGTAATGAAAACCGCTTTATATAGGCCTATAGCCCCCCATATTTTCTGGCGTCTGAAGAGTGTGGGTGGCTAGTAATAAGATAGCTCTGTCCTTCCATTCATCCATTTTCTATGCTGCTTATCCTTTCTAGGGTTGTGTGTGCTTGCTCGCTCCCGACTAGGGTCATTGTGTCTCCTTCAGATATTAAACTTGTGATTTCCCATGGCTGCAAAGCGTTGGTTATGCGAGGTTGAACCAAGATTCCTTCCTTCAATAGCGAAAGCCATCATTCGGAAAATCATGGAGTGTATCATACTGGATAGATGGGATACCCCGGATGGAACAACTTGTGGAGTTCCTAGAGCCACGCTTTGCCATGCCCAGTTGCAAGTATTTCTCTGATGTTTTAGTTGTACAATGTTGTTTACAGCCATGTCGATAAGTTAATTGATTGCTGCTCCGACAAGCATCCCAATGCATCCCTGCTGTGACAGTCAGTGTGACAGTTCCTGATGTTGTAATACCCCTACAGGCAATGCTCTCTTGCTAAAACGTGTGTAGTCCTTGTCATAACAACTGGAACTTTTGAGAAATGGCATACAACGACTGCTAGGCAGCTAATCATGGAAAAATTTCGAACACGTGTTGTGTGTAACAGGCTGATAGGCGGCGGTCGAGTAATTGATACAGCTTGTGGTACTGGGTGGCGTACAAGATCGATGTGAGCTCATGGTTTTTGATGATTAGGCAATAGCAGTGGAATGTTCCTCCTCAGGAATCCGATCATCAACAAATAAATGCTGTAAATAAGCATGCGTGCATTACAATGAGCAGCTTGTTCACGGTGTGATAACATCGGTATAAATAAACGGTTCTTGGGATATCCGCATGTGATTTACATGCTAAAGCATTGTGGCGCTGCTTCACATCAGGAGCACATCTGGCCGCTATTAACCACTTGCCCTAACCCCCAGCGCCGTCGCATATCTCCATTACCCTCCCATTACCTGCCAGGGCTCACAGAACACGCTCTCAACGGGACAAGCGCTACACTGTGGTAACCCCCC
>QODF01000041.1:2070981-2191305 GCA_024372805.1 Oostethus manadensis
ATTCGCACAGAAGTCCAGCAACAACACACCGCACGGGTTCAGGTCAGGGAGGCCGTTCCTCCCAACCACGCCCCTCCAAGTCACACTGTCATTGCCCACATGGGCGTTGAAGTCTCCCAGCAGAACTATGGCGTCACCAGCTGAGGTGATGAATATGAGGAGTCATATTAAACAAAATTCAGCAAGGTTGCGACTTTGACGCTTAAAGGGCTATATTAGTTTTCATTTTAGGGGGAAAAAAAAAAAGATAAAATATTGGCGAATATCACATTTTCATGCTAAGTAATGACTAAGTAACAATTTATTCACAGACATATAAGTGTAAAAAGAACTAAACCGGTAAGAAATGTGACTTTTGGTCATTTTGGTGTGTATTAAAAGGCTGGGCAAAGACAGGCAAATAGAAAGCCAAACTTTGGACTTCGATAAAAATAGCACTTCCAACTCAACTCTGTTTTTTTAAGAAAATTCCATTAGAATTGCATGTTAAACTCTACAACAGCAGCACTAAACTTCAGGGGCACGAGTTTAAACAGTCAAATAATCGAAAGAAAAGCACCGTAATGCAGCCTTCCTGTCTTCTTTATGCCGTGTGCCCCAAAAGCTATATTGGGTTGTTTCATAATGTCCCAAAAGAGGTCAGCTCTATCTCTCTCACTAAATCAAACCATAGGATTGTTTGAAAGTCCTCAGTGACCTAAGTCTGGTTTGGAAAGGGGGGTGGGGGGGAAGTCAACCACATGCCTGTCTTGTGTCCAAATGCTACAGCTAAACATAAGAGACCCTGGGAAGACCCTGACAAGGAGGAGGTTGCTTGCCTGCTTGTTTGTGGCGTCCATTAGAAGTTACCTTCACCTTACTGAGCTTCATGAGTACTTCCACAGAGATGTTGGCCTCCGTCTCAATTCCTCGAGGAGCTGAACGTTTTAACATTTGCACTTTCTGAACTAGTTTTGTGTGGCGTGCATGTGATGGCGTGCAGCAGGAACTTTTTAATGAACTACTCGCAGAGACGCAGGATGCTGTAATTTCTAATGGCAGCTTCTCTGATCTGACACCAAAAACAACAATTGTGACTAATTAAAATCTATTTTTAGGCCGCCAAGTCGCCGAAAAAGCTGTTTGAGGCTTGTACTGAAATTCCAGGTGCTAAAAAATACTTGTTCTGTGTCATTATGTGCAGGAAATAACACGGACGTGCTCCCTTGTTATTATTTCATCAGTGCATATAACAAATGTTTCAACTCCCAACATAAATCCCAAAGGAGTTATTCTTTGCTTTACTGCAGGAGTAATGTTTTGCCGTGCTATTCGAAGCGCTGCAGATATATTATGGTGATGAGTCTGTGTACAATAGACAGCAGACAGCCTAAGTTTAGGAGACTGGACTCAGATGATACTGGAATCTTTTTCCCAAAGGAATGGTCACTGTTGTTTTAGGATGATAAGAAAATTATTGCACAGCATGATAGTCTGAAATTGTCATCCTTCAACGCAAACAATGCTCGGACGGAAATAGCAATACCCTTGGAGCAAAACACCATATTCTGTCTCTGCAACTGGATGAATTAGTTTGGCAGTTTGGCAGTTCTTTGAGCTGAGATAAAATGTTTTGTTTATCTTGTCAGGACGAGGTTAAAAGACCATCAGTAAGACACAGGAAAGGGGTGCCTTATTGTTTCACCTCAGGATATGACGCCAGGAAATACACAATTATAAGCCCGGCAGGGACCAAAAATAGGACGAGATATTAATATCATGGGAGAGGTCTTTACAACTGGAAAGGAAAGCTGCTTTCAGGAGCCATATATAACCAACCACTGCAGAAATATTGTGTTAGGATGTTCCCACAGAACCACAGCTTGGTGCGCTGTTTTGTTGGCACAGCAGTTTTGCAGCACTCAGCACTCCCCAACAATGCGCGCTATAGAGTGCACGCTAAAGGGTTTTACTGCTGGCTGACGCCATTGTTAAAACGGCAAATGTTTGTAAGAGGAACTCAAACTTGGCACACGTGAAAGTTGTTATAGTCCGGCCTGTTAATAATTCCCCTCGCAACAAAACAATTACTAGCGTGTTGTAATTGGTATTTACTGCAGATTGGCTTTACATGGATCCCCCAAGGAGTCTTGATGGAGCGTTGGTTGTCCACATCCCAGCATAAGGTGTGCAAACGTTAACTTCGACCTTGATTGTCATTGACTATTACTATAGCGATTTACTTTATTACCCTGGAGGCAAAAGCAAGGACGCTTGGCTGACAGAGAGTGGATTAGTAGGGGGTCATTTAGTTCTGTGGGGGGCAGAAGAAGTAATCGAAAAACAGGGAAGTGGAACAGATAGCAGAAACCAAGTCCCCTTGTTGTCTGGGAATACGCAAAGCCATGAGATGTGGTTTGGTTACAAGTACGCTGTACAGTTGGATCGGTCAACTTTAATCAAGCTTGTGTTTCCACTGTGGGATAGAGATAAAGTCATCAGCAATGTAAATAGTGTGACAATCTTTAACTCACAAATGGATTTAACAAAGAAGATAATTAAGCGCTGACATTATCACCAATTACAAAGTAGTACTGCTAATAATACACAGTGGAAAACCAAACTGTACTGCTTGGTGGAAATGAGGCTATAAAAGTGAATGCCGGTGTAGTAAGTACACAACATTGGTATCATCTTGGAATGAATAGGATTTTAACTCAGGTTCTGTTCACACTGCAGGTCAATTCTGATGGTTTTGCTCATATGAGACCTGTATCAGATTTTTTTTTCATGTCAGTGTGAATAGTACAATTATGTTATTTTTCAGATGTGACCCAGGCCTTGTTCGTATGCGGTCATAAAATCCGATATGTAGCTGATGCTACTGCATGCTTGGGTTCAGGTGGCTTATTTTCCACTTCAACACCACCAAAAGGCAGCAAACATCACAAATCAGCGACAAAATAGACGGACGGAAAGAGAAACTCCTCACCTGCACACACAAATTGCCTACAAACTGCCGTAGCCAAAATCCTTGCCCTCTTCTTTCTTAATCTTTTACTCAAAATAATTTGGTTAAGAAAATGTTAACTCCAGTTTCATAAAACCCTTGACATTTCCACAAATGCGCTAGGACATAGCCCTCGAACCGGGGCCATGTTTGCTACCGCACACACTGCACCGCATATGTTGTGTTCACTTTACACACAAATACGAATGACTTTGGTCAAATCTGAATTGGGAAATGCACCCCACCTCGTAAATGTAGCTTGGATTTATTCTGAAGACCATTCAAGACCTAAATCATCATGCATGTCACTTACTGTATCTCCTTTGTTGCCTTGCCTTGGTCTTCGGTTTCTCTTTGCCCTGGTTCTTAGTCCTCACTATATCCACATCTCCTCAATGGCTTGGGCTGTGCGTCAAGTTTGTGTACTTCCGTACAGTGTACATAGTGTACATACTGAAGTGTAGTGATGAAAGTATTGGATTTGAGACACAGGCTTGGTTTATGTTGTCTTGGCTACACGCCGAGCTCCGTCTGTGAGAAAACAGATCAAACTTTGAAAAAATGGAGCTGGCAGCTGGGCCTTTTTTTAGGTGCACAAGTTGTAAGAAGGTCAAACTGTGGCATTTTTCACAGCCCACCTGCCAAGAAGCAACCAACACCCCCGCAGGTTAGAGTGTTTTCTAGGTCAATGTTAAACGCATGTCAAGATCGTCAAGTTTGTCATTTTGGGAGATTAGTACTGTAGAACCTCATACTTTATACTACAGAATCTACTGCAAAGTTTGGGCTATGGAGTGTTCCAGGTAGTCAGCTTCTGTTCATTGTTGTTAAGTTCACTTATAATAGAAAGTTTTAGGGTCTTTGCAGCGATCTTAGGTCACGTTTAACAGTCTGTCATTGGAATGTTTAGAGTTCCTTGGGGCCAAATGTGACAGGTTGTTAAATAGACTGGCAAGAAATTGAAGTAGACTGGACTAGTTGAGAGATGGTTTCTCCACTGTGATGACAATAGAGTTCCCCTTTCTGTCAAAACAGGAAAGGATGTTTTAAAGCTGCTCGTGTTTGAACACAAATAAACTGTTGTTTGTACATACTGTTCAGTGTTCCCGTGGGAGCAGCTGGCTTTCCGTGCCCCGAGGAATTGCAAAGGTGGACTTTTAAGTTTTAAGATACGACCCCTCACATTTCAGCAAATATACCATATCTTTTCATGGGACAACACTTAAGAAACAACACTTTGATGCACTGTGTTCGGTCTGAATGGTAAAGCCCTATGCAATCCGTTTTAATTGTTTAGAAATGAGTTTTGTTTACATTTTTTACCAGCATAGAGTGTGACTTATTTGGGTTAGCAAATAAAATGCTTGCCAATTAAATGGAAAAATTCTTACATTTATTGATGCGATACATCAATGGACAATCACTTTTCTAATGGGACGTCAACCTCTGCACACATTGCTACAAAATCTTCAAAAAAAACGTAATGCTGTGCTTGTGATTAAGGAAGATGTAGTCCACTTGCATATGTAAGATAGTTTTTATGACATGCTTATTTTGTGTACACATTAGATGACTTGGCCAAGCGGTGCTTTTATTTTGAAGGCGGAAGTGTGTCCTCTGCGTTGAGAATGTCAATTGACAAATGTCGAACTGGGTGCAAGAAAATACTTTTTTCACTCAGAACCTGCACGTCGTCACCGGGCATTGTGAAACGCTCCTTATATTAAAGCAAGTAAAACACAATGCGGTGAAAATATACTCATCCAGTCCGAGTCCCACACATACACAGCCTCACTAGCCAGCTAAACTAAGCTAACATTGCTAGCTTCCATTCACACTCTGTCAGAGGAGGTTACGCCAGATTTCGCCGGTGTCTATCATCATTTCAACATGTTTAGTTCAGTAGAGGGCGGTTTAGTGTTTATAATGAGATTCCACCACGATTGAGCCGTCTCCCGGGAAATAATTTCCCACACGAACGTTCCGTCTCCTCAAGATGACAACAAATCCATTTACATTGTGTCAATTTCCACAAGTAAATTCCATTTTTAATGGCCAATCCCGTGATTCCGTCAGCGATTCCATTAACACGGAACTCACAGGGCCCTAGAATGGGAAACAGGTATGGTAAAGTATTGCTCTGTTAGTAAAATAGACGTATGAGTGCCGCCAGCATTGTGCAGTGCTCGGACCGTACTCCGCATACTGCATCAAATCTGCATGGCTGCCATCTCAGAAGGAGGCCTCTTGTAAAGATGATGCACGCGAAAGCTGTGAAGGATGCACAAGAAGGCCAACCAAAACCACAACCATTTTTACAGTGAAAACACTCTAAAGTGAAAGTGGTCCCTCTGGTCCTCTTACTCCAATAGGCCGACTGTTGTTTGCATTGCAGACGCCTCAGTGACTTTGGATCTAATGCAGCTCGACGTGTGTGTGCGTGTGTTTGCTCTTGTCTCAGGGTTTCCAAATGAGGCGTTTATCCTGAGGACCGAAGATTGCAAAGATTGCTCCAATCGAGAGGGGCAAAGTAGGAGTGTGATTATTCCACATCCATTCTCCACACCATGAGCTGCTGATCGAAGACTCGCTTTGCAGTTTAATTCCGCGGTAAGTACCTCATCTCCATTCTGTTTACTTACAAGCTTACAAGAGCGTTTGCGCTTCACTTCTGATTCCTGAGGCACCTGACATGTGGTCTACACGTGTGTTTTTTTATGGCTGAAATTTCCCAAAACAGTCAAATAAGGTATAAATCACGGAGGCATCGACATCATGACAGAGACCCTTCCTTGAGGTCACCAACGGGTGAGGTTTGGACAGACGTAAACATGTGGTTAATGCAATTTAAGGCCATCCGTGTTACCTATGTGTGGGCACCATGACATGTGCTTCCACTTAAGAGACTCGGCAGGTTAGCGTGGGGCGGCTTGCAGGTACGTCATTCACCACGTATTCCTGGTGTTGTTTTTTTCCACTGCCAGCCACAAGATGAGGCTCATTTTGGTGCTCATTTGGGAGTATTATAGTTACAAGCACCTCCTTTTATTTTTTTTACTGATTTGTTTTTGTTTCCATTGGCTTGCCAGCATGACCACAACTTTGAATTTTTTCACAAGACTGGAAATTACATTTATAACGCCCCCTATGGTGATGTGTTCAAAATGCTTTGGGAGACATGCTAGTCCCCACAGTGATCTGACTAAACACCCTAAAGCAAGGGTGTCCAAAGTGCGGCCTAGGAGGCCCTTTGTGCACATTCTAAAAATAGAATTTAAAAAGAAAACTAAAAGAATAAAGTGAAAATACTGAGAAAAAATATTGTGATCTAACGACAAAAGGTCATAATGCTACAAGAATGACGTCGTAATTTTATGAGGAAAAATAACACATACATATAATTGAAAATCGTATTACTGTGACGAACAAATGCAACTTTTTAGTGAAAAAAGTTGTAATGTTAGGATAATAAACTCTAAATGGGTTATGGGAATAACGTCCTAATTAGATGACAACGTACCAAAACGTCAAAAAAAACAGCAAGAATGGAAAAAATAAAACTTTACGACAAAGTACAAATATTAAGAGAAAAATGTGATATTTTAAAAAGAAAAAAGTCAGCATAAACTTTTGTGATTTTGTGATAGAGCTTGTGATTTTTTTCAAGTTTTAATATTACAAGAAATAAACAAACCAAAATAAAATGGAAATTTAAAAAAAATCAGGCGGGGGTGAAAGTTAAAATATGGGAATGAGATCAAAATATTATGTGAATAAAGTCATAATATTAGGGGAAAAACATTTACAAACATAGTTTAAAAGAAAAACAACAACAACAACAACAGCAAAAATGGGGAACCGATGTTCTTTTTCACCAATATCCCAAAGATGCGATGCACTTTTTTCCTGAAATATATACTGTATAAGTTCTTGGCATTTCTACATGTGTTGGTTTACAAAACACCAAATAGCCCTTGCATTCCTTCATTTTCAGTATGTGGCCCTCGTTGTATAAAATTTGGACACCCCTGCCCTAAAGTTACAGTGAGTGTTTTCAGAGCGCATCAAGCTGTGTGAAAGATTTCAAGTCAATACGACATTTGGGGGATAATAACAATTCCACCGTGTGTTATATTTGTTAGATAAATAATAGCACAAGTAACACAGTAGGGATGCACGTTTTGACACATTTTCACCCCTTTGTGTGTAGCGGTTCAGGAGTAGAAAAGTTAGCTTAGTCTGGAAACAGCATTGAAGTAGTAAAGCCAGACTAATGCAGAGTATCTGCAGAACTTTGAATGATCGCTCTTTCGTCATAGGCTATGGTATGGTATTATTCAAAACATATTAAAATACAAGTGATATGTAGTACTGTAGTGGGGAAAAAAGTTATCCTCTCATTTCATGTGGAAGTGGTAAGTTTAGAATAAATACATCTGAGGCTAGATTTTTAGCTCACCGTCTTGAGTCCCTGCAGCGAAAGAGTTGTGCAATGTGGTGTAAAAAATGAATAACAGGAGTGTAAAGGGGACTAAATGGTGTGTTAGTTCATGTCTACAGGGCTCCAGTAGTGTTCAAAACCCTGTTTAGGAAGCCATTAACAGGTTTTCCATGCTCTAACTACGAAAATATTAAATTTATTAAAATTGAAGGGTTAATCACTCTCGGGTCTGGAACCAATTAACCGCTATAAAGGAGGAATGACTGTAAGCCAATGTGCTGGGTTCTGTACAAAAGGCACATATGGATCTTCTGTTCTTCTAGCGATTGCTGCATGTAAGAGGCTTTGTCAGCTTCACTCTTCCCTGGGAAAGTCACGTGCAATGAAAAAGTCAAAAGCCATCAGAGGATGTTAGGTGTCATGGACAAAAATGGCCACACAGTACAAACATCCTAACAAGGCAGCCTCACAAGTCTTTCAGGGCATGAAGATGTACTGGGCGAGTGCATGCAAAATTGACCCCCTGGCCTCTGAGAGGGAAAGGCAGTGGCGGCGCGCCATGTGCCAGATGCATTATGACGACCTCTAGATGAAGAGCACACAGAGGTGCTTTTGTCTGACACTCGGGAGGCGTCATCCCGCCCACCCGCAAGGCATGTGAAGAACCGCTGCGGTCCGTGGGTTTGACATCCCAGTCCTGCACGGAATTCTCCCCACACTGCAAGCGCATGGATGTTTAAAAGCTTAAAAGTCCCACTCAAGATGGGGGTGCGTGTGATTTGTCTGTTGCAGCTTTGAAGGACGCAAAAGCCACCATGGATGTAAAGAAGAAAGAAATGGACCTTCTGAGCAACAGCATAGCTGCTTATGCACACATTAAAGGTAAGTCCATATTTGGCTCAAACTCTCATCATCAGAACCTCGACTGTACAGCAGCATTGTAACATTTTTATGTAGCACACAAGTGTAAAAATAAGTAAGCAAATCCTTGATGGTTAATAATGTATATTCTAAGTAAGTGTAAAGTCTATTAATATTGTGCCAATAAAAAAACAAGTTGCAGGGTGAACATGGGCCTTGGACCGCGCTTGGAACACCCCTGCTCTAAAGGCAAACACTCCCTAAAGCAGGGGTGGGCAAACGTTTCGACTCGCGGGCCGCATTGAGTTAACAAAATTGGCTGGGTGTCCACAGTATATATTTGATAGACCCCGCGACCCTAATGAGGATAAGTGGCATAGAAAATGAGTGAATGAAAGGGGCGGACTTACCATTAGACAAACACAGGCAATTACCTAAGGCCCCAAGATTTCCAAGGGCCCCCAAACGTCTCATAAAAACTGATTATTGATGGGTTTTTTTTCAATTTAAAGAACATACCACTGTTTAGTCTTAATTCACTAAAACTACATCAAAATGCGTTAATAATAACCCCCGAGGAGAATTTGAAGGACTTCTGACCAATATTGTATCTTTTTTTTTTCCCCCTAAAATGAAGGTAGGAAAGTTTTCTCATGTGATATTACAATTCTTTTTTGGGGGGTAAATAAACATGGCTATGTAACTAGCAATTTGTAACTGACTGTAACTGTAACGAATTTTAAAAGCACGAAAAAAAGGCAAGAGGCAAGAAAGCGGCATGAAAAAATTGCATCGTCAGATTATGTAAAAATACACAAAATAGAATGTGGTGGGCCCTGATGACTAGGTCTGCCTTGGGCCCCCAAATGACTAAATACGCCCCTGGATACATGCACACAATTTAGGCTCATAATTCTAACAGTACACCTGGAATTAATTGTCTTATATTATTTAAGTGTCATACAGTCTGCTATATGTTTTTGTCCCTTGTTTCTATGGAGTCACAGGATTGCCACAACTAAAAGGAAATACATGTGGAAACATAAAGACAACCAATAATACAAAAATGTACAAGTTAAGTCATATTCTTTCTCTGTTTTGGACCCGCCCACGGGGTGACTAGCCGCATCCAGGCAGTTAGCCGTTTTGCTCAGCAGCTTCAATATGAACTCCATGTGCCTGGTGACATGATAGTGATGTTACTTCCTGTCTGTCACCCCCTTACAAGAGCTATATTTAAACATAGCTACTCCATAGTCACTGCAAGCAGGAATCGTGTGATCAGGTATTGACTAGTCATCCTGGCAGAAGGACCCATTTGCATTTACCTTTTGTTGCCAACTGCGGGCCTGTGGTAAATGCAATGACAAACAAAAAATGGAAAAGACAAAGACAAAACAGGAAAATAAACACCCATATGGAAAAAACAAAGACAATATAGAAAAAGCAATGAGAAAATGGAAAAAGCAAAAAAAAAGTATATTACCACAGTTGTATATTTTGTAGTGTTGATTCTCTTTATATGTATTTCCTTTTCATTTTGACACTCCTGTCATTCCATATTTTTCAAGAGCACTTCACCCATCAGACCACATTAAATAACGAAATTGAATTTTAAATTTTTTTTGGTTTTGTTTTACTGAATAAGACACCCACAAAATACATGAATAAAGGATGTGTTATATACAATATAAACCATGAACAACAAAACACAGACTATTTAAAAGCATGTGAACGTCCCTCCTTTCTTACTTCCCAGACAGTCCATTGGGTAGCTGAAGTTGTGTGTCACACATGTGAGGGAAGTCTGGATGCTACTTAAACCATCAAAAGGTTGTCTAAGACTGACTCATGACTACTTGCAAGTCATGCACCCACTTTGGAAGCATCTGGCGGGCCGCATCCAAACTTCAATTCAATTTTGGGGGGCAATAAATGTCCGCTGTCTATGTTTGGGATGCAGATGAGCCAAAGAAAAAGACAAATATGCAGCATAATTAATCCGTCAATGCTATTTTCGTGGGGGAAAAAGAATGTGTGAAATGATTCGACCTTGTTCCCTCAGCAAACCCAGAGACCTTCGGGCTTTACTTCGTGCTGGGCGTGTGTTTCGGCTTGGTGTTGACGCTCTGCCTGCTGGTCATCCGCATCTCCTGCAAGCCGCGCGCCAACCCGGCCTCGTCCGCTGCCGCGCCGGAAAAGAAGCAGCCGGAGGACATCGAGGACGACGAGGAGAGCGACGAGGAAGAGGACGACGAGAGGTCTCACGACGTGGAAGCGCCCGCCTCGCTGCTCGCCACCGAGATCCCCGTCTGCAACCACAGCAGCAACCACTCCGACGGGACGCTGAACGTGTTCACTTCGGCCGACGAGCTGGAGAGGGCGCAGCGGCTGGAGGAGCGGGAGAGGATCATACGGGAGATCTGGAGGAACGGACAACCGGACATTCTGGGCTCTGGGACGGGGACAGTTGGAAGGGTGCATTACTACTAAGTTACATGACTTGAAGGCCCACTGTGGTGAGCCTCGCTGAGACATTGCACTTGCTACGCTACAATTCTGACATGAAAAACCAAGAGGTGTCTTAAAAGACTGCAGAATGAATGGAGCTGATGACACTTGAAGCTTTGAGTATCGCGCTTAATGTGTTACGTACAGTATGTGGTGAGTATCAAATGAAAGCATTCATATGGAGAATGTTTAGAATGTACTACGTTGCAATGAAGGTTCTCGTCCACAAAGTCTTTCCTTTGCAATGGTGAAACTGTCCCTTGCAGTTTCTTGCCCCTGTAGAGGAAATTACAATGACTGAACGCCATCAGGTCACTTCATTCCCAAGCAGATGATGTTACAAATACAATATCAAGTAATGGCAATCAGGTTATTGTTAAATGACACATATTTTCTCCATTATTCCCACCAAAAAGGAAATTAAAGCATTAAATAATTAAGATCAAATAATCTGCTGTTGATTTTTTTACAGAAAAATAAACTAAAGATTTAATGGTTGTCTTTAACTATTTGCAGTATCTGTCTCCATGTTTTATACTCAAATATGTGGGAACAGCAACAAAACTGTCCCCCTTGAGTGAGAAAAATGTTCTTGCAAGTCTTCTGAAAGGAAGCGGTCTAAGATGCCATTGGATTTTAGTAATTTCCTTTAAAACAGAAGGGTATTTTTTTAAAGAAAATACCAGTCAGAATCAGACCTGGAACCTGTAGTTGTGTCGCATGAACTCCCCATGGAAGGATACTGAAGTTGTATGCATTTTTATTAACTGCATTTCATGTATTTTGTACGTTAGCAAATATCTCTTAAACTACAACAATGTGTCTTTTTCCCAACATACGCTCTTGTGCTTACTTAAGTAATTAGTTTGTGTCAAGCGCTCAGTGGATCGAGCTTCTACCAATAGGAATCCAGCTTGTTGGGAGCGTTGACCAATCAGGGTTTAGCATTCATCAGTCACTCTTCGCTGTGCGAACGTACTTAATCTCCGTGTTCCCACAAGTCATTTTGTTATTTTTTTGTATACACATCACTTACGAATGTAGTTATAATGCGTCATATAAACGCTGTACAGGTTTTCTTGACATAAATCGTATGTTAGCGTTTGTGAAGTATGACCATCTTGGCGGCATCCACACTCGTCAAGATGGCGGCAACTGTTGCTGATGACGCAGCAGACGAAAGGAGGTGCTCACGTGGCCCCAAACAAGTAAGAAAAGTTTAGAAACCTTTATTGTTACCTTTGAGTTTGTGAACACGACACTCGTATTAATAACCACTTTGCCGACGCTAGCATGTAGCTGGAAGACACCACACTATCCGCCTGGCTAATTAGCCATAACTTAGTTTAGGCTAATTTAGTTCAGGCTAATAGCTACCAAATGCTGCTATACTAATGTTAGCAACTTAGCAGGGCCAAGTTTCACTGAATTCTGGCATTGTATTGATATTTATCACTAGTGGTTGCCAACTAAAAGAATATCCCTGTTATCTGTTTCACACACGCGCACACACACACACACACACCAGTCAGACTAGATAGGACAGCCCTAGTCAAGTTGAGGCTCCAAAGACTTGGTGGGACACACACCAGCCAGACTAGATAGGAGAGTGCTAGAGCTAGATAGGACAGCCGTAGTCTAGCTCGTCAATAAGGGCTCACATATTTTAATCTTGTATCTTTATTTAATACTAATATAATAATGCATTTTATTTCTACAGGTGGATTGGTGCAACGTCTGCAGTGATGCGGACTCTGCACCAGTCTGTCGTGGTGAAGAGAGAGCTGAGCTAAAAGGCAAAGCTCCCAATTTATCAGTGGATCTACGTGCCTACCCTCACCTATGGTCATAAGCTTTGGGAAGGAAGGACAAGATCGCGGGAACAAGCGGCCGAAATGAGTTTTCTCCACAGGGTGGCTGGGCTCGGGGAAGACCCAGGACACGTTGGAGAGACTATGTCTCTCGGCTGGCCTGGAACGCCTCGGCATTTGCCGGGAAGACCTGGACGAAATGGCAGGGGAGAGGGAAGTCTGGGCTTCTCTGCTTAGGTTGCTGCCCCCGCGACTCGACCTCGGGTAAGCTGAAGAAAATGGTTGGATGAATGGATTTCTATAGCGCTTTTAAAGGCACTCGAAGATGCTTACATTTATGTATTTTTATAATGTAAGTTCTGTTTGTGTGTCGCTGAAATGATGCCACTCTTGCGCTGCACACTAATTTACCTAATAATTAATAAGGAACCCTGAATCCATTCTGACTGCTGTGTGTCCCATCAAGTCTTTGAACCTGAACTAGACAAGAGCTGTCCTATTTAGTCTGACTGGTGTGTGTCCTACTTAGTCTTTAAGGATGAACCGATGAAGCCTGCTCAGATGAGAGGCGACAACCAAAGACGATCAAAGAAGTAAGCAACCGGTCAGAATGCCAGTTTCATTTCATTGGATTAAAAACATAGCTTTGCCACACATAGCTGAGTCACGTAAAATAAATGTCTCAGGCTCAAATACATTGTGGCACACACACCTGTCAGACTAGATAGGACAGCTCTAGACTAGAGCTGCTAGCTATAGACTAGAGTTGTCAGACTAGAATGGACAGGTATTATCTACCTAATTTTGTTTTAGCTGACAGTGAAGGATACAGTATGGCGTTCATTTGAAAGACCAAATGTGTTGCATGGCCCAGATGGCCCCAACACCAGATTTTGGACACCCCACCGTAACCCTCATGCTGGACCTTTTAGGTTTTATTGTCATAACATTAAAAAATTATTGCTCTTATTCTGAAATATGCACTCAGTGGGAAAGAACAGCTTAAATACATGTACAGTATGTGATGGTATACATTAGTGGTTCACCAGTGGCTTATGCATACTGTACATTTAAATCCTATTTTTTTTCTCCTCGTGGTCCAAACGTCTTGAATGTCCCTCAAAGCGAGTCCCGGAGTCAATACCCATGAAGTCGCACACATGAATCTGCGACAAGCTGCTCTTTGTCATTATTTCTTTTTTTTTTCAATTCTGAACTCTCTGACATTTTGACATTCATAGTTTCTCATATCTGTGAAAGTGACTAGATTTTTTGGATGACCCTGTTCCCACCCCCCGGCTCTTAGTTGAAAAATGCCTCTAAATATGATGCTTGCTTTAAAAATAGTATGTTCTCATGGCGCTCTATTTCTACAGGACAGCTTCCAGATGTTTGCCATATGTGCTCAATGGTGGGCAGCAATTGTGTACTCATGGACACCCGTCACCAATGTAAGGAACCAAATTTGACTTGGTTGACCCAGCAGGCTGCAAAGATGGACATTAAAAATGTCCACGTTAACTTTCATAAATTCAGCAGTCACAGAAAAACTTAAGGCTCATCTTTAATAACTATATGGCGCCCCCGGGTGGATTTTTGTAGTACAACATTCTTGTGTAGAAAAAAACAGTATCAGTCATGTACGTGTGTGTGCGTGGGGGGGGGTGTATGTGTATATATGTACTCTTTATGTATAAACCCTTGTTCAACAGACATGACACTGTTTATTCTTCTTTCTATATAACACATACTGTTCTGCTGAGGCACACATGGACTTAATGTTAAACAGTTGATAAAATATTTTTTTTAATTAACAAACTGAAGAATGAAAATTAATATACACCCCAACATTTACCAGCATTCAGAATAAATTTTTAAAAAGTCATTTTTAATGTAGCCCTTGTTTGTGTGCCAGCAGAATTAGCTTGTTTCAAGGTTGCGGTCCATGCTTCCAGATTTAAAATTTCAACCTCAACGTTTGCACTTCTTCCTGCATGGAAAACACAAACAATTTAACTTTTAGTGTTTGTGTTGTTTTACTGCTATTGTGGTTATTCTTGCAAAGGTGCTGCACGGACCTGCAATGCCAGCCGTTTGGTTCTCTCCTCCTTGAGTTCTTCTTTCACTTCCTGCATGTCGTGTCTGATAAAAGATACAAAAAGATGAGCTTTTTAAAAAGCATACAGTGGTATGCAAAAGTTTGGGCAGCCCTGATAATTTTCAAGATTGTCCTATCATAAAGCAGACAAACTCCGTGATATGGTTAGGGTGATGAAGGATAGGGATGGAAGGGTATTGATAGGTGCCAGTAGTGTCATGGGAAGATGGAAAGAGTACTTTGAAGAATTGATGAATGAGGAAAATGAGAGAGAACAAAGAGTAGAAGAGGTGACTGTTGTGGACCAGGAAGTAGCAAAAGTTAGGAAGAAGTGAGGAGGGCATTGAAGAGGATGAAGAATGGAAAGGCACTCGGTCCTGATGATATACCTGTGGAGGTATGGAAGTGTCTAGGAGAGTTGGCAGTAGAGTTCCTGACCGGGTTGTTTAACAAGATCTTAGATAATGAGAAGATGCCTGAGGAATGGAAAAGAAGTGTGCTGGTGTCCATTTTTAAGAACAAGGGAGATGTGCAGAGTTGTGGCAACTACAGAGGAAAAAAGCTGATGAGCCATACAATGAAGTTATGGGAAAGAGTAGTTGAAGCTAGACTAAGGGCAAACCTGAGCATTTGTGAGAAGCAGTACGGTTTTATGCCAAAAAAGATTACAACAGATGCAGTATTTGCTTTGAGGATGTTGATTGAGAAGTACAGGGAAGGTCAGAGGGAGCTGCATTGTGTTTTTGTAGATCTGGAGAAAGCTTATGACAGGGTGCCCAGACAGGAACTGTGGTATTGTATGAGGAAGTCTGGAGTGGCAGAGAAGTATGTTAGAGCGGTGCAGGACATGTACGAGGACTGTAAGACAGTAGTGAGGTGTGCTGCAGGTGTGACAGAGGAGTTCCGAGTGAAGGTGGGACTCCATCAGGGATCAGCTCTGAGCCCCTTCTTGTTTGCTATGGTGATGGACAGGCTGACGGACGAGGTTAGACAGGAATCTCCATGGACTATGATGTTTGCAGATGACATTGTGATATGTAGTGAGAGCAGGGAACAGGTGGAGGAGAAGCTTGAGGGGTGGAGGTTTGCCCTGGAAAGGAGAGGAATGAAGGTCAGCTGCAGCAAGACGAAGTACATGTGTGTAAATGAGAGGGACCCAAGTGGAAGAGTGAGGTTACAGGGAGAAGAGATAAAGAAAGTGGAGGATTTTAAGTACTTAGGGTCAACAGTCCAGAGCAATGGAGAGTGTGGAAAAGAGGTGAAAAAGCGTGTGCAGGCAGGCTGGAATGGGTGGAGAAAAGTGTCGGGTGTGATGTGTGATAGAAGAGTTTCAGCTAAAATGAAAGGAAAGGTGTACAAAACTGTGGTGAGACCAGCGATGTTGTTTGGTTTAGAGACAGTGCCGCTGAGGAAAAGACAGGAGGCAGAGCTGGAGGTAGCAGAGATGAAGATGCTGAGGTTCTCTTTGGGTGTGACCAGGATGGACAGGATCAGGAATGAGCACATCAGAGGGACAGCACATGTTAGAGGTTTTGGAGATAAAGTCAGAGAGGCCAGACTGAGATGGTTCGGACATGTCCAGAGGAGAGATAGTGAATATATTGGTAGAAGGATGCTGAGTTTTGAATTGCCAGGCAGGAGGCCTAGAGGAAGACCAAAGAGGAGGTTTATGGATGTAGTGAAAGAGGACATGAAGGTAGTTGGCGCAAGAGAAGAGGATACAGAAGACAGAGTTAGATGGAGGCAATTGATTTCGCTGTGGCGACCGCTGAAAGGATAAGCCGAAAGGAAAAGAAGACTTGCTGTGACCATGTAATAACAGGTACCTTCATCATAACATTGGTAATATTAAGCATTACCGGAACTTCTTTCCTAGGCGCGTAGATTTCACATAGCAACAAAGAAACCAAACGCTAAAACAAAATCACAGCAGCAGTGGTGGCAGCTCTAATCGGTAGAGGCCTGAGGCATTGTAGCTGGCTGGTGTGGCGTGGCGCGGTGTCACTGTGCCAGTAAAGTAGTTTTTCAGCATAACAATGTTGATAATAATAATAATACAAATGTAGCTGTAGCTTGGTCACGTGTAAATGGATCGCTGTTGGTGTTTTTTGGAAAAGTTGCTTCCGATTATGTACAGTTTTAGTTGTCTCGTTATAGCTGATTTTATATTTTCAGAATGCACAGTACAAAGTGTGTGTTCATGTCTGAATTCCAATAAAGTGCAGTTTTCCTTTTATGTGTTTAAATTTAAATTAAATCTTTGGGGCTTTCCTTTCTCCCGGAAGAAAATATTTTCTATAGCACCGGTGTGCAAAGTGCAGCATGCAATAGAATAAAAAAAAATACAAATAATTTAGCCTTTTTACAAAATTATAATAATATATACAAATATCAAAGTGGTTTCCTGCATCTTTGGATTTTCCAGTATGCGGCTTAGGAGTGGAAGATATTTGGACATGCTTGTTCTACAGCTAAGGTTCCCAAAGTGGGCTATGCCAATTGAAATTGGAGGTATGTAAACAAATGTATGTGAACACTAACAATTATGAGTGGGCCTGAACGCCTCATGGCACAGGCATAAAGGTGACAGCACACAATGTTCATTGCTCAGTGTGATTCATATGAACAAATTAGTAAGTTTGATGATTATTTTGTTATTTTGTGCATTGAGAGTATTTAATTTTGAAGATTGCATTTATATTGGTGTTCCAATCCCTGCACGGCGCAACTTTTATGCAGGAACCACCGCAAAAACGAGGCGATATCGTTGGTTGTACGTATTTTTGTACTTCAGATACTGCTTTATCATGATTGTTAAATTTCCCCTTTCAATTTTGGTAATAAATAAATAAAGCATAATAATAAACCATAGCCATCGTGATTGGACAAAAAAGTGATGGTCAAATTCAAGCCATTCAAATTAAAGACTGCCAACATCTGAGTGGAAAAAACATATGTAGGAAGATTACTTATCTATTTATCAGTGTTCATGTGAAACTATGAAAACGTAACCATGCAAAATATACATGTTCACCCGGAATTACTATAAAATTAATCAATTAACTGTAGAATGATTACAATATATTTATTAGTACTCACGTGAAACCTTATCAAAATGTGACCCTGCAAAATAGGTATTTTTGACCCGAAAGGACTATAAAGTTAACAAACCAATTAATTATGTTCAATCTTTCAGTTTAGGTAATGTAAAAAAAAAAGGTTTTTGAAGTGTGCTGGACTAGGGGGTACATGACTTAATGTCAAATGTCTGAAGGGGTACGCCACTGTAAAATGTTTGGGAACCACAGCATGTTTTGTGCCTCACCCCAAACTTACTTTACTCTCATAATGTATGACGTAAAATGAAAATCTATATATTCAACAAACACTACATTTGTTTAAATTGACAGACTCATGCTGCTAATGTAGCTCAACGTCCCATCGTTGATGTCATGTTTACTTCTTTAGGCAGCAAACTTGTTGAGACTGTCGTAAATGGCAGTATTATAAAACGTCAACTTTCCACTCACTCATGTCGTGTTTGTAGAAGCTCCAGCGCCATCCGCAGATCTTTAATGTCAGCCTGCAGGCTTTCCAGCGTAACCTTGTCTTTATCAACCACCTTTTTACCGTCGACCACCGCCTGAGGGGGCGATGGTCGAACTGGAGACGGTGTTTTGGGCTGTTTGTCCGGTTTTGCTGGTAATAGCTTGACTTGCTCTGAACCCTGATTTTAAGACAAATTTTGTTAGAACACCAAATAATCTCATTTTATAATACTTCTGAAGTGTCTTACAGCACATCAAGAATTAGTCACTCACCTTTTGCAAGTCAGGCAGTTTGTCATTCTGGACTTTTTTGGTTGGCTCTGGCTCAGAGTCACTCGGTGTCTGCAGATGACATTTAGCAATTGATCACTTTGAATTTGGGACATCCCTAATTCAAAGTGCATTGCAGCTAAATTTATTTAATATCGAAATACTGTATATTCCAATTGAGATGCATGCGAACTGCTTTCCAGCTAATTTGAGGCACATTTGGGGACATTCTGTGGGGATTTGAAGTGGCTGATGGTTTCAGTTGTCCATCGAATGTGATCACAATGTTTGGAATACTGCATTCCAACAGCATTCCATAGAATATTTAGAATGAGAGAAGAATATTTAAAATCAGAGTGCAGTTAGAATACCTTTCAAATGCCGTTAGATATTTTACCACTTTTAATGCACCGGGGACGTTTTTAACATGAGCAAAACTTTGGGGCCAGCCACAAGAATGGGCCTGAATCTTTGTTATGCACTCAGAATTTTTAGAATACGCTTGGAATATCCTGGAATAAACCAGGAACTTTCATTCAGGCGTCATTCTGGCTCCTTGTTTCTCTAGTGTGACTAGCGTTTAACTGTTCTCTCTAACAATAGAATCTGGATCAGCAGTGACTAGACGTCCATTCAAAGCAGTAAGGCTAGGATTCTTCAGTCAGGAAGGCCAAAGTCAAATATCCTGTATATGATAGGAATAATCTGTAGTTTTTTTAGGACTGACTGCAAAAACAGTCCCGAGCACTCAGCTGTTTTAAAGTACTTATTGTAAAAATGTTAGTCACCGGGAAGTTTTGATCTGAACTTGTGGGCCGGTCTAAGGATAGGCCCACAGGACACCTGTTGAATATCCTTGAGTGAGAAAAGATTTTGACATCCAAATGCTATGCTTGACCACCATTGGCGAACAGAATTTGGTAGACCTTTAAGAGGTTTCATTGTATAGCCAGCCTATCTATCTTCCATTTGACAAAATGTGCAAGCATGCAAAGTAGAAGACAGGAGTCATCTTTTTGTTGCAAAGGTTATATAATACACTTTTTATAAACACTGACTCAACGTTGAAACATTTCTTCCATTATCAATCAAAGCTGGATTTACCTGTGCTCCAATCACCGCGCCCGATGGGGGTCGCCTTTGTGGGGGTTTGGCCCGGTTCACCGTAGGATGGTTAAGCTTGTCACTGTCCATGTCAACGGCATCGAAATGGTTGCTGTCCTTCTGGTCAGGGGCTTTTGGTGGCGTTGGAGGCACATCACTGTTGGCTCTGGTAATAAAGAATGGTTGACATATTTTAGAATCATGTTCTATGACCTAAATTAACAACAGCTTCAATGTTCCTTTATAAACGTCTGTGCTTCAAAACCATCTTGAAGGAGCCCCTTTAAGACGGGGCTGTTTTTGTTTTCCTAGCCTGAAAACGTGCTCACACAGGAAACAGGAAGTAGGCTGTTCTCGTCTGTTTAAGCCCAATCTGACTCATCCAAGACTTTCCACTGTTTGCCACTAAAGGTCGGGCATCCTGGCATTCTCTATTTAAGGACACTATGGCAACCAAAACCTTGAGTTTCGAAAGGCTTTTACTCCTGGTGCAAAGCAGGAAGCTTCGTGACATTTTCTTAATGACCTTTACCTTTTTTCCTTTTTTTTTTAGAAAGGTTGAATAAAAATGCTTTTGTTCTCACTTTGCTGGTTTAGCTGGTTTGTCTTTGATTGCAGGTGGGCTGACTTTGTTGATGCTTGGAAGCTTGACTTTGGTTGGAGGATTGCTTCGCATGTCCTTAAGTTCGTTTTTGTCATCTGTGTGTGAGAGGGAAAACATCATCACGTTATTCTACATGTGTCTGTTACAGCTGAGGACTTGTAATGCTGCTTCAAATGTGCAAGGAGTTTAGTCGTATTAAACTTCCCCTGCTCTGTGCCACCACTGGAAAATTGTGCATGACAAGTGTTGCAATCAGCTGCAATGTCTTTTTTGGACTTAAACAAAAAATACACAAAGGCGAGGTCACTCCATGCTTAACATGGTAGCACACGCTGTCGTGATCACATGGGTTCTAGCCGGCCACTGCTGGATAAACGTTCTGTGGCAGTCTGGAATCGACTGCTTGTATCAACACCACTACGTAGTTTGGATGCACAAAGCCATTCCTACCTTTTGCCTTTATTATAACAGCTTTGTCCATGGTTGGGCCCTCTTCTGTTGCTGGAAAATGTAGTAGCAAATGTTAAATATAATTCTATGTACTTTATTTGTTTTGGTTTTACTTTTTAAACGTGCAAAGCAGGGGCCACATTCAACACCCCAGGAGCACCAGACACAGCTGCCGCGGGCCATCGCCTACCCAGACACCAGAAGCAAGCGCCCGTAGAGGGCCCATGGGTTTGACCCCCCAAAAGAACCCCGTCCACCCCAACCCCAGTGCTCTCACACCCCAGCCCCAGTACCCACACCAAACCTTGTTCTCCCACTCACACATGCCAACACGCATACACCCACACACTTACATTTTCACATATCGGAATGCCAATATAAATATATATGTTTTGCTGATATCTGCCCGGGACACCCCTACTTTGATTGGAAGCGCAAAGACATTCCTACCTTTTGCCTTAATTGGAACAGCTTTGTCCATGATTGGGCCCTCGACTGTTACTGGAAAATGTAGTAGCAAATGTTAAATAGAATTCTTTTTACTTGATTTGTTTTGGTTTTATTTTTTTAATGTGCAGTAGTAGACTTTTGTGTCCACACATTACAGAAAAGCATGTAATAATAATTGTGTATGTTCGGTATAAAGCATGTACATTGGTACCTCAGTTAACATCCGCCCCAGTTAGTGTGTTTTTTCGCTTTACACCCAAAATATTTGGTAAATTTTTCCTTTGCTTTCATTTGCCTGCTTTTTAGCATCCAAAATACTGGTTTGTTTACACTGCTGTCTTGGATCATGTGCACAAGATGAAATGCCTACTAGTGATTGCACAATGCATTGTGGGCCGCACGAGCCATTTTAGAGCAACAATGTTTGTTTACTTGTTGCAAAAGAGAGATAAACAACTTGGCCACAACCAGCAGAGGCATGGTTTGTTTCCGTCTCTACTAGTCTACTGTCTAAAGAAGAGGCTCTGGCGTCAGCTATGGAAATGGAGCTACAGCACATCCATGCAATGGCATCTCCTACAGGTGTCATTGTTCTGATCGGTTAAAAACTGGTACAAATACAGAAGTTCAGGACATCCATAGACCCAGCTCGACAATTACAAATATCCAACTAATTTAGTTATAGTGCTTGTTGACCCTATTCCAACAGCAATATAGCTTAAGAACAGGGAAAGGAAGGCAAAACAAGGAGCAGTTGGGGTCACAGCTGTAACCAATTGCACTGCAGTCACAACTCCCAAGGTTGTTCACAAGTTCAAGTAAGGATTGTCCCTATTAAGACTATACCTCCTAAACAAACTCAGCCTTGGTTGGTTCAATTATGGATCCAATGTGCCTTTTACTGCAAAAATCTATCTTATGAATCCAAAAAAAGTGCAATTGCAGGACACTTACTGTATACGAGGTGTATTGCTGTTTCAGTGATTAACGTCGCAGCAAATGAGCAACACAGGAAGCCTACCTTGAGAATTTAGAGCATTGTGCATTTCCTCCCAAGTAAAAACCACATAGAGCTAGCAAGTGACAGCACTGGAGCAGCTCCTTGTGCTGCTCGTAGAAATCTCTGACAAGAGGCACCCTCCTCATCCCAAACCCTCTCTATTTGCTTCCAAGACTCCCAACAGTGTCACATGACCACCATCACACCAGCCCCCTGTTTACTTTTGAGACTTCCTGTGGAAAAGCTGTGTAACTGTGGCGGCAGTACAAAACATGCCGAAAAGACTGTGTTTCAGTAAATGAAATTTGTGCTACCCCTATGGGTTGTAGTCAAAATGCTTTGTAAGACATGTCAGTATAATGTAATGCAGGTATCTTGAAAAGATTTAAAATGCTAAGACAAATGGTCAATAAGTAAAGACCGGACTCCTGCAAAGATGCTTAATGGCGGCCATGGTTATCAACCAGTTTTGCTCAGATTGCATGTGCATGTTATTCCCTTAAAAATTTTGGCCAAATAAGATGACAGTTTGGCTAAAAAGTAACTAATACTTGTAAGTGCACCTTCGGATTTTCCGATATCAACATCAGGTGGGGAAACCCCTAGTTAGAATGGAAGCACAAAGCCACGCTTACCTTTTGCTTTCGTTGGAACACCTTTGTCCATGGTTGGGCCCTCTTCTGTTGCTGAAATGCAGTAGCAAATGTTAAATACCATTCTATTTACTTCATTTGTTTGGATTTTACTTTCTAAATGTGTAGTAGTGGAGTTGTGTCCACATATATATTACAGAAATGCATGTAATAATAATTGTGTATGTCCAATATAAAACATGTACATTGGTAGCTCAATTAACATCCGCCCTGGTTAGCGCGTTTTTTTGGTAAACAACCAAAATTTTTGGTAAATTTTGCCTTAGCTTTGTCTGATTGTTTAGTGTCCTGTTTTTGTTTGTTTACACCACCATCTTGGATTACGCGCACAAGATGAAATCACTCAAAAGTACATCTTGTATCTGCACCTTTGGATTTTCATGGACATTGGTTGTGTAGTTTCTACACCATCCTGCTAACTAATGAACTAACAAACCAATAAACGGCAACCAGAACAATAACTCTAGTGCTTTTATGCTTGGTAGACGTAGCAGTGTAAAATATTTACTGTACTGTCTGTGGTTTCGTGAGTCATGAGATTAGTCGTATTAAACTTCCCCGGTTCTGTGCCACCACTGGAAAATTGTGCATGACAACTGTTACACTCAGCTGCAATGTCTGTTTTGGACTTAAACAAAAAATACACAAAAGCCATGTCACTTCTACTCTCTGCCTAACATGATAGCAAATGCTGTCTTTGTGATCACATGGGTTCTATTCGCCCACTGCTGCATAAACGTTCTGGGGAAGTCCTGAATCAACTGATTGTGTCGGAATGCCAATATATATATGTATATATATATATATATACATATATATATATTTTATATATTTTTTTTTTTTGGTCTTGTCCAGCATCATAACAGTTGAATGGGAGTCAAGCTGCCTTTAAGTGCTGAGCAAAATTGCTTTGCCAAGGGAGATTTCATAATCCATAAGAGTCTCCCTTGACATTTGACTTCGTTTATTATGAATTTTGTTGAATCACATTTCAATGCCGGACCTGACCTGAAAAGGGATAGGTGGGGGGTGGGGTGGGGGTATATAAGAAAGGGTGCAGAAGAACCTCACAAACATATTTCAACCATATTATAAACAACCATGATAATCACGATTGCAGCAACAACCAGAACAGTCACAGAGAAATAAAAAATAAAAAATACAGGAAAAGAAAGAAAGAAAAAAAAAATATATATATATATATATATATATATATTTACACATATACATACCCTTACACACACACATATACTGTATACATACACATATATATGTATACATGTTCGTACACGTATACATACACATACTGTGCACATACACATATCCATGCAGTACATACATACATACACACATTCAATGTGCATATATATGTATACACATATATACATACATACATACATACATACATATATACTAATAATAATAAACATAAAAGACAAATAACAAGAAAAACAGAACCTTTTGAACAATGACCATCCAGATGACACGTGCAACAAATCTACATTAAATCTAAATTAGTCTGCAGTGATAGGATAACTGCATCAGAGTGAAACAGAGAATGAGGAGATGATGTTCGTGGTGAACACAGCCATGCATCCCAAACCACACTCCCTCCAAAAGCGAGGGTCCGACTAGGAAGATGCCGGAGCACGGCCCCCCAGCAGGCTCCTCACAGAGGGGACGGCCCGACCCCGCCCTCCCAAGAGGCAACCGCGAGTCCACTCCAAAGAGGTACAAGGGAGACCCGGCCGGACGCTGAACAAGGGCCACAGGGGTGCACGGACCCCAACCGCCGAAACACCCGTTGGGGGCCGGCCAGCTACGGGCAAGCTGGGCATCCCCACCCGAGCCCCCTGGCCCAGAAGCCACCCACCCCCCAAAGCAGGGGCCACATTCAACACCCCAGGAGCATCAGACACAGCTGCCGCGAGCCATCGCCTACCCTGACACCAGAAGCAAGCGCCCGTAGAGGGCCCATGGGTTTGACCCCCCAAAAGAACCCCGTCCACCCTACCCCCAGTGCTCTCACACCCCAGCCCCAGTACCCACACCAAACCCTGTTCCCCACTCACACATGCCAACACACATACACCCACACACTTACATTTTCACATATCGGAATGCCAATATAAATATATATGTTTTGCTGATATCTGCCCGGGACACCCCTACTTTGAATGGAAGCGCAAAGACATTCCTACCTTTTGCCTTAGTTGAAACAGCTTTGTCCATGATTGGGCCCTCGACTGTTACTGGAAAATGTAGTAGCAAATGTTAAATAGAATTCTTTTTACTTTATTTCTTTTGGTTTTACTTTTTTATTGTGCAGTAGTGGAGTTGTTTCCACACATATTACAGAAAATGCATCAAATAATAATTGTGTATGTTTGGTATAAAGGATGTACATTGGTAACTCATTCACCCCCGTTAGTGTGTGTTTTTGGTTTACACCCAAAATGTTTGTAAAATTTTTTCTTGGCTTGCATTTGCCTGCTTGTTTAGCATCCGAAATACTGGTTTGTTTACACTTCTGTCTTGAATCATGCGCACAAGATCAAATCTCTCAATACTTGCTAGTGATAGTGCAATGCATTGTGGGCCGCATGTGCCATGTTTGAGCAACAGTGTTTTGTTTACTTGTTGCAAGAGAGAGATAAACAACTTGGCCACACCTACCAGAGTACTAGTTTTAGATTGCGTCTCTACTAGTCTACTGTCTAAAGAAGAGGCTCATGACGCCAGCTATGGAAACTAACTAATAAACTAACATGCCAATAAACAGCAACCAAAACAACAACTAGTGCTTTTATGCTTGGTAGAGGTAGCAGTGTTAAATATTTACTTCACTGTCTGTGTCAGTACTTTTGACTTATCTCGACTCGTTACAGCCAACCAACCTTTCGCAACGTTTGTTCTCTCCAACAAAATTGCTACCCCGACACTCATCACAGCTAAATTTCAACCACAGTCAACAAAACACGGGCGCTTTGACGTCGTCGATGCTTTTTGTTCTTTTAGCCAGTGATGCAAATGCAAGTTAAATCAGGAAACCTGACCATGAGCCACATTCTCCTGTCAGGCCAAATTAACATCTGCAGAGGATGTTCGACAGCATTCTCAGTGTTCAATTACATAGCCAATAAAAAACAAAGCAGGCCTCAATCCAAATACAATGTAGGTAAAGGAAACACCAAGGTTCCCTGCCTTTTGTAGCTTTGTCTACTCTGCCATTCAACATAAGAACAAGTTTGATAAGATTTTATTGGTTGACATACGAGTATTTCATATCCACACACAAACTGGGAGATTTTTAACGCCAGTCGGGAAGACAACGTCAACTTCCGGAAACCTCCCGCACAACCTGGAAGAGGATGCCAGCTCTGGGATAACGCCATCAAAAAAAAAAGGTCATGGCTGATCACAGAAATCAGCCCATCGCAATCATTTAATCGGCCACCTCTACTGCAAGAGAGCCTCCTTATATAAATACATGCCAGTGCCTCTTTGTTTAATCACATTCCCTAATATTCGCTATTTACCTGAGATTATCTTGGTGATGTTACGTGTCGGTGGTAGGCTGTTCTTGCCAGCCTGGAGGAGAACATACCTCAAGTCAGTGTTTTTTTTTCAAGTCAAGGTGACACAAGTGTGACACTCCAAAGGGACTTTTCAGTGAGTAATTCCAAAACACAGAAATTCCCCTTAGTCACTGCAAGCTAAGCCAGGAACAATGAGCTGCACATAGACATTTTGTTAGCACAAATACAACACCTGCGTGTGGTAGCGTAGCGTAGCATAGCGAGCAAGCAAACCACAAACCTTCAGACTGTCCACTGGCGGTATCACCATGACAAAGTTATCAGGGAAAAATCCACAGCGTCCGTTCAGCTCGCCCTCCCACCAGCCATCATCTTCTGTTTCCTTTATGACGGACAAGAAAGTCACATTTACTGAAAAGCAGCAACACCGCTTCCTTTGGGACATTACATTGCTTTCTCCAGCGATAATGCACCAATCAAGGCTGAACACATTATCAGTTCATCTCCTTAGCTATTTCTCAGATATCTCCCCCTATTCAAGTTTACCGTGATTGGAACCGTGTATGCCATCAAAACATTTCCTTTAAGGAGGTCTGACTGGTTAGGCTGGTTTGAACAAAATCACAGCGTACGAATACAAATGGAATTGAAAGGCAAGAGAAACCACACACAGGAGGTACTGTTAAGTCTGTGCTTAGACCTTTCTCAGTAGGACGACGACGTCTCCAGTCTTCAGATCCAGCTCGTCTTCCGCTTTGGCCTTGTAGTCAAACATGACTTGGCAACACTCCACCACTGAGGATTCAACAAAAATGTATATTGTTTGGATTAGAGCTGCAATTTGTGATTATTTTCTCATTCTTCTTAATCTGAAGCTTGTTCCTTTGATTAGTCGATTAATTGAACCCTAGATGGAACAAATCAGTTAGAACCAACCATGAACAATAAATGGGTTATTATACAACATATCACAAAGAAGGTGACAATGTCTTCACTCTTTTCCAAAGTCAAAGGTGATGTGTGTGAATATTATGTTTTGCCTAAAATACAAACAATAGGTCTGCTTTCATGGATGACTACGGAAGTTAAAAAATATTCATATTTGAGAGGCTGAAAGGATATTTACATTTAAAAACATTTAATCGATGCCAACATATTTCTACTTTAATTGGTTAATCATTTATTATTGTGTCGATAATTGTTGCAGCTCTATTTTTTTTTTAAACTGATCCACAAAACTCCACTGTCAAAATGTGGTTGCGACTTACAAACTAATTTCATCACACCTTATCAGTGGTCATTGCATAGCGGAGGTTATCTACTGCCACAGTGTTTCAGTTGGACTAGGTGTGGACCAGCCAGGTTTGGCTGACCTCATAAAGAGCTCATAAGAAACACATGATGATAATGTATACCCAGGTCCCTGAAAGAAGTCTTACTTGACGTAAAGATGCACAACCTCCCAAAAGCTTGATTACTCAGTCTACAGTTTTGTTAGACTTTACCCACAGCAATGTCAGCGTAGGATTTCCCCCTTGTCAATCATCGTCAGTCATAGATGGCTATAAATAGACTTTTGTCAGCCTTCAGTGACAACAAGCAATTATCTAAGTATAATTTTCGATTTAACATAATAATGTGGATCCTTAGATTCCCAAAGTGGGTACACGTTTTAATTTAACATTTGAAATAGTTTGTTTTTTAAGTGTCCAGGAGTAAGGGGTGCATGGCTTTAAGTCAAATGTCTGAAGGGGTACACAACTGTGGAACATTTGGGAACCACACCTGTAGATTGACCTACCGTTTTTTGCTTTGCTGCGTACGGTTGCTCGTTGAGATGCCTTCTTCAAAAAACAAAATGGATTAAGTCAAAATAGCAAATCATGACATGAAAAGTAATTCTTTTTCTGAGGTTACCTCTTTACTGAAAATGGCGTCACTGAGTTTTGGTCTGACCTTGCTGTCATTGTGTTTGCTATCTTTAAAGACATAATACATGTCAGTCAGTGTAGGGCTTCTGTTTATTTTGATGAATCACATGGATGTTCTCACCTTTCGGGCTGACAAAGATTTCTTGTACAAAGTTGGATGGAAATGCCCCCACTCTGCCATTCTTAATCCCCATCCACCATCCATCTTCAATCTGTCATGTTGAAGAGACAGAGAAATAGCTAACACGTTTCCTAACAAGGCTCCAACCTGAAACTTATCACATCTTATGGTCAGTATGTCATCGTCTCAGTAAACCCTCAGGGTCTACTTTCTGTGGACTGTTGCCAAACAGTAAAGCTTGACTTGAGTCAACCCTCCACTCGTTAGTGTTGCCCTGATTATTTGTTTTTTATTTACCTATTCTGCTCAGGTTTCTAGCTCATCTACCAGTGGTTAAGCCTTACCTCGCTGAGGATTTCTACCGTCTCCCCGACAACCAGCTGCAACTCGTCGCAGTTCATGGGGTTGTAGGGGAACACCACCTCACATGTCCTTACTTGTTTTATCTTCTTTGCTGAAAAGAAATGCGTATTAGGCTCGATCGATAATTAACCAATATTGGTCCGCAAAATCAAGGGTCGAGAGTGCAAAAAGCCTGGACCCTCGATGTCCAGTGTGACTCTGAAGGTGATGGGAGTGAGGTTTACCAAGGTACATCCCTGTTACACTCAGCCCACTAAACCTCACTCTTATCTGCTTCACGGCTCACCTGGTTCGGCCATTGCAAGGTGAATATTTCCAGATCTGCCAGACGTATCATTTTGGCTACCACTGTATTTATGTGTTTATTTCTTTTAATTTTGATCATTATAACTCATAGCCAATGAATACGCCAAATTCAGTATCTCAGTTAGTCCACTGTGTTTTCTGATGTCCAAGGTCAATGCAGCCATCTACCAGGAAGTTTTAGAACACATCATGCTTCCCGCTGCTGACCAACTTTATGGAGTTGCAGATTTCATTCCAACAGGACTTGGCACCTGCACACAGGGCCAAAAGTACCAGTACCTGGTTTAAGGACTATGGTATGCCTGTCTTTAATTGGCCATCCAACTCGCCTGACCTCAATCCCATGGAAACCCTACGGGGTATTGTCAAGGGGAAAATGTGATACGCCAGACCCAACAATGAAGAAGAGCTAAAGGCCACTATCAGAGAAACCTGGGCTCTCGTAACACCTGAGGTATGCCACAGATTGATCAACTCCATGCCACGCTGTATTGCTGCAGTAATTCAAGCAAAGTATTGAGTGCTGTACATGTTCATACTTTTCATCTTCATACTTTTCAGTTGGACAACATTTCTAAAATAATGTTTTTCATCTGTCGAAAGTAATATTGTAATTTTTTGAGATACTGAATTTGAGATTTGAGAAGACCACAATAGTTACAGGATAAGATACTTGGCTCATTTAAAAGTTGTTAGTTATCTTGCTTGTTTGGTTTTCCATAATGCTTGATAGGGATGCCCCATCGATCGGCCATTGATCTGTATCGACCGATTTCCATGGAAAACACGTGATCGGCATATGCCGATAAATGCCTTTTAAAGCCTCGGAATCATACATGTCTGCTGTGTCACTGGTAGCTGGCAAGAAAATGACGCGTCTTGTATTCAGCCGACAAGGATGAAAGGTTGTATTCCTGTGAGAATCTGTAAAACCTCAATAGCTTCAGTTTGATAGCTTGCCACAGACTACGCCAATCAATGCCAGCGAATTTGGTCACTCTCTTATAAAACCTATTTCCGTTTGACTTTCCTTGCCTCTTTGTTTACATGCTTTCCCTGTCTGTCACTGTCATGTTACGTTAACACAGTTACATAGGGATTTCCTAGCTCGCCAGATGGTTTGACCTCATCAAGGGACAAAGAATATTTGCTTAAACCCTGTTGAATTCATACTTTTTGCCTTTTATATAATGACAAATGACCACAAAATAGCATAAAGACGATGGCCACACTGTATGAGTGGCAACCTGCTTGTTTAATATAGTACTTTACAATTTAAATGCTGCCAGTCGTTAATAAAACACATAGTTGACAGCTCTAATAATGATAAAAGTTGGACAACTCTGGAGCTTGGACAACCTTAAGTTGAGACTTATTTAATGTTGTTGAGATATATTTATATATACTGTATATATATTAGGGGTTTAACGATTCATTCTCTAGATCGATGTATTGATTTATATTCCTATGATCTAACTACACTGATCTGTGTTCGCCAAATTGCCATTCCAGACAACATATATTGATCTAACGATCGTTTGAAAGGTAATCAATCGATTTAATTGATACTAGGAAATAAAGCGTTGGATTTAAGCACTGCAGGTTTTATATGGATATGTGTTTTATAACTTTTTTTAAATCGTAAGTTGATTAGTTATGCCTGTCGACTGATGTCATGTGACGCTGAGCGTGCTCGCTCTGCAAGAAACGTCTGTGTGGACGTCGTTAAATATGCAATTTTTCATAGGATTTGGGGTTTGTTTTCATTGGTATACATGTTTGTTAGCTACATTACTTCTTCCTCTTCAGTTTGGTATGGGCTTTATACTGAGTGTTGGACCACATGCAAAGTCCACCTTAAAGCCTTTGAAACTCATGAATAGGAGCGTCTGGACAAAATAAAAGGTGCGTAGCGAGTGTTACGTTTGTGCATGTTTGTGTTCTGGTTGAATGGGGGGCTTGTCGTTTGGGAGACACTGTTGTTCTGGCGTATGTTGTATTTTTTCTTGCAATGATAAGCTTGTTGATCAAACACCTTCTAGTAGCTTTAATAGCATCTGTGCAAACGTTAAAGTATGTAGGATATTCATTCACTTTAATATCTGCACATGACATTTCTGGTGGTGAGAAATAACTTCTTTAATAGTTTGGTTAGAGAAGTGAATGAGGTATCAAATTAAAGTTAGTCATGTTTTATCAGATAGAATTAATCATTCAAACTGGTCATTTATTCTTAATTCAACCTGAAGTGTTAGTTGCACTTTATTCAAATAAAACGTGAATGCATTTGCCATGAATGGTTTACCTTTTTTGTTTATATCTATAATTAATGTATACATGATTCTCTTGCAAAAAGCAAAGGAAATTTAGGAAACTTCACCTGCACCGTCCAGTATCCAACTGTTTATTTCACCGTCAGACTGCTTGAACTTTAGGCAAAGTTGTTACTGAATTGATTTTAAAGTGACTGAATCGCTTTGGATTGTATCGTTTTAAAAGAACCAATATCATTCTTGAATCGAATCGGCAACCACGAATCGTTGCACCCATATACTAGATGTTGTGGTCAGTGTAGATCAGGCGTCTCAAACACGTGCAATGGAGGGCCGAGACACTGCAGGTTTTCTTTCCAGCCGGTCACTAAAGCAGGTGCTTTAATTTATAAGCTCCTTCACTCAAATTGAAGGAGGTGTTGCTCATTAAAATCACATGCTGTGTGCCCTCCATGGCACGAGTTTGAGACCCCTGGTGTAGAGGGTTTTGGTTAGACTTTTTAGTTAGACCTTAGTTCAAATCTTCAGCCATCTGTGGCAAATTGTGTCAGAAGTGGGCTCAATAGTTGTGAGGCTATAGTTTGTGGTGTGACCACCTTGAAGGACTCCTATCTGGCTGCTACAGAGTATGGTCAACACAAAAATTGCAGGTTCAAAGCCAGGTTAGGGGTATTGCTCAGAGTTCCGTATACAGTCACTGAGAAAGATCTTTTGTGTTAGATGATAAAAACATCTGGAATTAATTCATTTTCAACTGTCCCAAAAGGACAAGGATTTTACTGCATAAAAGTAAAACTGAATGTGTCAAAAATGGCCATCAAAACAAAAACAACAGAACATCTGTCATTAGGTATGGTGCCAATTCCGATCATCTATGAGTGAGATAGGCAGACCTTACCTTTTTATTTTTTTATGGTCAGTGCTACAGGCCACGGCTGCTGTTAGACGAGGAAACCCTGGCTTATACAGTATTGGGGTTGTGTCAAGAAGGGCATCCGACATAAAACGTTTGCCAAATCAAAACATATGTGTAACATAGTGATTGTTTATTTTCAATGTATTCATATTACTCCAAAATGTGTATCTAAATAAATTCAGGTTTGTGTCAAATAGTACCAAAATTGTAAAGTAAAGTCGGGAAAAAAAATACGCCCAAACGTTTATTTTTTAATTATTACCTACAGTATCGGATGCATGGACTGAAGAGAAGCAAGAAATGCAGACAAGATAGACAAAAAAAATAGAATATGTACTTGTTCGGATGCTTCGCGGTTCCATCTTGCTGTTCCCTGTCAAATACAACGGCACCTCCTTCAAAGACAAAAGCACAAATAGGTGAACACGGCTGCAGAAAAAAACAGGACCACTGCAGTGCTTTTCGGACACAAACAAACCTTGACAAAACTGGCCGGGAAGATGCCGCGCTTCCCCCTCAGATCGCCCTCCAGCCAGCCTTCCTCGCTGCCTTTGGTGATGTTTTTCACCACATCGCCCGTCCGTATCGTGAGCTCGTCTCCTAGGGTGCCCTCAAAGTCCATGAGCACCAGTACCTCTGGAGCGCATTCACAAATGGGGCAGAAAATTTGATTCATTGATTACATTCTCTGCAGATGCCGACGTCTTTAGCTCAGCAGTAACATTCCACGACACGGCATAACCAAACTTTCTTTGAAGTGGAAGCTTTGGAAGGAATATGTGGACACAGTGACGTGTGGTGAGGTTCATGTCTGGTGACTTATACCTATTCCTTCTTTAGTACTGTCCGCTTCACCTTTTATGACTATTCTCTGCTGTTATACAATTACCGAAAATAATGACATATTACTCTGCAGTATACTGTTGACTCTATAACAAATATTTCTACAAACATTATATTGGCGACATGCTGAGAAACAGAAACAAGCACGTGCCATGCAACCCAGTTTGTGGGGAGTTTCTGTTTATTTAGGAAATGTGTAAATTACGCTAATTTTACTTAGTTATTGGAAATTCCCTTTTAGCTGCACTATTTTTTTGATGCATGATTAACGTGCACATACCTAGTTTGACCCTAGTTGCAGTTAATGGCAAGCCACATGTGGGAACAAATACTGACCATAAATGCACCAAATAAAGGTATTTTGAATGGTAAGTTTATCTGAGGACGTCACGTCTAGAATGCCAACTGGGCTCAGCTGTAGAAACTGAAGCATCTGCAGAATGTGCCATAGCACTTACATTGTCATTTTTACAGTGGTACCTTAGTATATGAGTGTCTCAACTAATGAGTGTTTTTAGATACTAGGTATAGTCCTAGTTCTGTGAACTACTGACTGTATTCAACTTTATTGGTCTGTACATTGTCAACACAGTGGTGGTTTGGTTAACATCATTAATATGTACCAGAAGGTTTGACTCAAACCAAAACGAACTCAAACCAAAGCAATGTTTCCCATTTTAAAAATAATGTCAATCAAATGAATCTGTTCCAGACACCCAAAAATGTTACCACGAAACACATTTTACCGACAATAATTTGGCATACACAAAATAATGCAAACATAATTACAAATTACAAATGAATAGAAAGCTGGACATTTAATGTCGCTTTTACCTTGTTTTGCAAAGAGGGAGAGGGGGAAGAGGAGATTAGGCTTTTTTAAAAATTTGTTTCTGCACTCATGCCAAAAGAAACTGATGCAGAGATCTGTCTGACTTTTTAACATGCAGTTTTACAGTATATTCAAAAACAATGTCACAAACATGACATGAAATAAAGACATTGACATTTAATATCATTTTACCTGTAATGGACACTTTTGGACAAAAAAAACTATAAAAGTAATACAAACCCTTACCTAGTATGTGCAAACAATGTGGGTGGTGCATCTCAAGCATGCCTCTGCTTGTCTCATTCACAGGAATGAATAACCTTTTCCAACACCTTTTGAAGCGAGTTAGGGGAATTCTCAAGTTGGTCCTTTTTAAATAATGGAATTAAGGATGCGAATGCCTGATATTGTGTGGTGTCACGTGGGACAGAACGTCACGACTTCTTCACGGATGTGGGAAGTGGTGGCGACAATGCATACCCATTGTGGGGTCCATGTGTTTGTTACGTCATGTATCGCTCTCTGGCAGCAGAAAACTCCTGATATAAACTAGTGATGTGTCGGTCGCGAATGAGTCGGCTCTTTGAAACGAGAAGCGGGAATCGTTGGGAGCCAATGGGTGTTTTTAAAATCCTGTTTTCATTTCACTTAGCTGGTGGGTGTTTTGCAAACCTTTTGTTTGTCACAGTTATATTTTGTGAGATGGTTTGCTTGAAGAGAATAATATTTGATGTATGCTTTATACATTGAGGTCCATTTTGTGTTGAGCAGTTAAACTTTTAAATGGTCTGGTACACAGTGGTTCACTTATTATAGATAGATATAGATTTTATAAATAATCTGCGATTAATTGTGACAAAGTGTGATTAATCGCGATACAATATTTTAATCATTGTTAGAGTGACAGCCCTAGTTAAAACTGATTTGAATCCTACAAAAAATACATTTGTACTAGCTCATACACATGAACACATATTCATATTAATTTTTTTGTTGTCAATATTGTTTTTTTAATTTTTCATGATGAGCCTCACCTGCCTTCCCTGACTGCACATCACTGTGTAGACATTTTGACCAGTATCCTTTTGTTGCACTTAAATGGCATACAGTGGGATAGTGATTGTTGAATGGCAAGTTAGAGGACAGATCTTCATGTCGTCTTGACTTAGCAGTTAGCCCTATGATTCCTAGCAAACCAAAATAAAATATATTTTATTTGTAGCTTTAGGAAGCAATAGGGAGACTCACCCATTGTGTCTGACTATGTCTTTGTCAGTCTGTTGTGTGAACCTCTCAACCCTTCCACAACGCCAGAGAAGTCAAGGAGTAGCTGCCAGTGTCGTCTTCCTACTTGTCAAACATTACCACTCAGCAACATTTCCTGAAGCTTGTCATTGCAAGTCAACACAGCAAGGAGGAAAGGGGGTGGGTCACGGAGAGAGGGAGGGAAGGAGCCGGGTTAAGAGCAGAGACAAACAGGTAAGGCAGGTTTATAATAGTACAGCTAAGTAGCCCCATAATGTTTACCTTGCTTGTGTAGAAGATGCATTGTTATAAACATAGATCAGAGGAATTTAGCAAAAAAAAAAAGTCTTTCTTTTCCTAATGGATGTTCATAATGCAAACATGATCGAAGTTTCAGTCATGCCTTGTGGGAGTTACTATGCATGCTGTTCTGTAAAACTTCTCAAGGCAAAGTGTCCTGCTAGAAAGCAGAACTGGCGGCCAACACAAGACAGAATTACCTAATTGCCACATGCCACGTGATAACAGCAAGAAAAACATCATGTCGATGATATCATGGAGGAAGTACTTGCATATGCATTAAAGGTGACGACTCTGACATCACCCATTGTATAACAGGTATGGTCAGTTCCAGGGAACATGTTTTTTTTTGTAAAATATTGTTAGTGTTTGGGATGAGAGAATGTTTCTCTGAATGTTCTGAAGTCCTGTTTCCATAACAGTAATTTCTCTAGGAGATTAATAAATGATCTGTCTATCAGTATTACTCAGACATCATGTAGTTCTTCTTGGGATTTATGTCAACAGTGCCTCTGCTGGTCGCAACCGAGTACTGCACCACATTTCTGGGTGTCCTGATAACCACTCTGACATCACCTATTGTATAACAGGTAAGTTTTGGTTGCAGTGTGGTGCAGTAAGGGGTGGGGTGGGAAGAAACCCAGTTTCCTTGATCAGTTCCAGGGAACATGTTAGTGTTTGGGATGAGAGATTTTTTTCTCTGAATGTTCTGACGTCCTGTTTGCATACCAGTGCTACACGGATATTATGTAGTCACTCTTGGGACTTACGTGAACAGTGCCTCTGCTGGTGACAGCCAAGTAGTGCACCACATTTTGGGGCGTCCCAATACAAACTTTTTTTTACTTTCAGTACAATACCAATATTGCATACAACATACCTTTATTACTCATTTTGTTGTTTGGAATGTTAGAAAAGTCTTGATCAAGTGATATTACTTTAACCACATTCAGCAAAAGACTTTTGAGTTGCATTGATTGTTTGGGGAGCTATGGTTTGTTTTGCAAGGATCCTCATGCAATTCTTTGTGGTGCTGCTTCGGATGCGGATGGGTTGTGTTGAACTTCCCCGGTTCTGTACAGTACAGTGGGGGACTGGCATGACAGGTTTTGCAGCTTCTTTTTCGGACTTCAATGTCGCTCCTGCTCCGTGTTAACTTTGATAACACGTTAGCACACGGTTGTTTTGATCACGTGGGTTCTGTCTTAACGCTGCCGGCTCCCCCATCAGGATTAACTCTTGTCCCGGCTTTTGTGAAAGCTCGGACAAGAGTTAAAGCAGATACATAAGCCCAGGCATCCGCAATCCATTCACATATGGTGGCGTAACTCTGCCGGCGCTCGGCAAAAATGTTGTTTTGCAGCATACCGGTAGAATACCTGGTCTAGGCATGGCTGAAGTGTACGTATGACATAATGTTCTCTGATTGGTTTATCGCTGCCAGTTTAAATGCCGTACTGCACTTCGCTGCGGGGAAGAAACTTTTAGAATTTTAACTCAATATACATTCTATTTCAGGTTTTATTATTATATTACATTTGTACGACGATACTCGTTATTTATACAGTATTAAATGTGCAGAACAGTGTTTTTTTTCTATTGTATGAGGGGTCTTCCGGGTCAGTGGAAGGAATTAGCCAATTAACAGGTTAAATACTGGTCAAGGTACAAAAAAATTTGGCTTACAAAAATCCTTTTGGAACGAATAATTTTGTATTCCGGGGTTCAACTGTAGTTATAAAAGAGCATCAGACTCTGTAACTCTGTGGTGAGGTACTGTTGTCTTTACTTTGAGCCTAGGCTTGCCATGATGCGTATGTGTTAATTACACAAAACAATTTAACATAATCAATGAAATAAATTACAAGCGCTAAACTGCACCCTCCCAAACTAAACATGTTGAAATGGCAATAAAAACTGGCTTAAGTTGGCGGAAACTACTCTGACAGAGCGTGAATGGAAGCTAACGGGGTTAGTTTAGTTTAGCATACTGGTGCGGCTGTGTGTGTGTGTGTGCCTGCGTGTTTGTGTGTGCACACGACTCTCAGACTTGATGAGTATATTTTCCCCGCATTGTGTTTTACTGCTTTAATGTAATGAGCAATTCTACCACGCCCGATGACCACGTGCAGGTTTTGAGTGGAAAAAAGACGAACAGCAAGTTTATACTTGCATCTACTTTGTCTTAACTGTAAACAGACATTCTCAACACACACAGAACACACCGGCCTTCAACATAGCCGTTGGCCCCATGTCGACTAAGGCTGTAAACGAAATAAGCCTGTCATAAAAAATGTTGTACATATGCGGTTGGAGTTGCATGACTACATGTTCTTTAATCACAAGCACGCAAATTACAGTTTGTTGTGTGTTTTTATTGTATTGTTTTTTTTTTCACCAGTATAACGGCATTTTTTTTTCATTTTTGCTGCAAGGCTGCAAGAGTGTCCATTTTATTTTTGTTTGTTTAATTTATTATGTTGTTTAATTTATTTCATTTTACGGCTTTTGACATTCAAATTACAATGTTAAATACTGTGCTCACAACAAATGAAGGCCTATTGCTTTTGATATGCTGGGCTCGGAAAATTTTGCCATATAATTATTGAATAAATGGTCTTTATAAATCTGTTACTGCTACAGGTCTCGGTCATTGGAACGGCATGTGCTTTATCTGCCTGATCTGTTGTGTTTGAAGAAGACAGACTCAATCCAACTCTGTTGTCATCATTTAATTATTTAGCATGTTCTTCAAGAACACAAAAAACACCTGTGAAAAAAGCGCAGTATTCCCAAATGGATTATGTATAGCTGGTGGAACAACTGGCAGTGAAAGAGACATTTATTTCCACAGTGGAAAAAGACAAAAAAACACACAGGGTGAACACAAAACCAGCCATCCATTTTCTATACCGCTTATCCTCATCAGGGTCGCGAGTATGCCGGAGCCTATCCCAGCTGACTTTTGGGCGGGAGGCGGGGTACACCCTGGACTGGGTGAAGAACTTTAAATTACATTGTTTCTTAACTCCTGTATGATCACTTTGCATCAGTATTACTGCATCACTGTTTTTGTATAAATATATTTGACCATATTTAATGTATGCATTCCAAGTCTGCTGGTTTACTCGAGTGACATAAACAGATGTAAACAAATGATGTTAAGACGCTATGTTTTTGTAGCTGTACTTAATTTCCCCCGAAGTATATACAAAAAAATCCTGATGTTTTGCAATATGAATTTACCTCCTCCTCCATGTAGACAATGTTGACAGATTAGCACACAATAACCAAATCTACGTTGTCTAACGCAACACAAAAACTTCCGGCAACAAATGAATTTATGTATATTTTTAAAGTGTTTTTCTACATCTAGCTCACTAAAGCTCATCTTTTGAAGAAGAGAAATCCAAACATAAAATGTAATAATGTGTATAACATAATCAAAGTGCAAGTAGTTCGCTTTATGTTATACTATTGAAAATCTGATAAATGAACCATCGAAAGACTAACATTTTGACCCTTGCAGTTTGGTCCCCGGCCACATCAGTGTCTGTTTCTAACGATCTTAAAAAGAACAGCGTGCTTCAATCTAATTGCGATAAAGCCAGAGCAAGAACTACTTTGTAAGATATACTTTAAGGCACAAACGTGATTGGCACTTCACAAAAAGTCCAGTTAATTAGTAAGGCCTACAAGTACAGTGTGAGTATACGAAGTATGTGAAACAGTAACCCACTCAGAACAAGATGTCAGTGATGACCCTCAAGCATTTCCATCTTCATGGTCCCGATCCATCCCATATTCCTGTTCTCCACTGTTCTCTTCTCCATTGTCCTGATTGAACCTTTCATGTTTGGAGCACTGGACGTTTGGGTTGGCGTTTGTTTTGCGTATGATAAATCTCGCCCGTCCACGGGTGAAGCTGCCACGTCCTCGCCCTCGCTTCTCCGTCCACTTGGAGTCTGCCTCACTGTCTCTGTCATCGTGCTGTTTACAAAAACAAAGGTAGTTACACTCATTGGTTTAAACAGCTAAAATCAAAGTGGGAAAAATGTGGTCCTACCAAGTAGTATGTTCTGCTCTTTGGAGGGTATTCTGGATCCCAGTCTTCGTGTTTGGCCTGTACAGCCATGTCTTGACTGCAGTGTAAACCGTCTCCCGGGTGATTCCCTTTTTTCCGACCCCTTCCATGAAATCGTACTTGCTATAATACGACAAATAGAAATGGTGCCACCTGTAGCTCCAATTTATGGCAAATCACAGAGCAAGAATTTGACTTACAAATCCCCTCCAGGGTGTTTCTTTCTCAGCAGGTCCAAGTGACTCATTTGGATCCAGCCGAACCCTGTTAAAGCTTTCATCTTTGAGTTCCGACTTTGGGAATTCATCCATTTGGGACTTGGAGGACGACGAAGATGAGGACGACCTGGATCGAGAGCCCTTGGTATCACTGATCCTACAAGGGAGAAATGGTACGTGCAAATTTCAATATGGCCAAATCTATTTGTCAGCAGTATACAACGCAGTTGCACATACTTTGGTTTCTTGTGGCTGTAGGACAACTTTTCTGCAGATCTCTCACTATTATTATGAGAGTCTGGGGAAACCCCGACATCTTGATTGTGGCTGTAATCTGTTTCACGGCTGGAATATTTTTTACGGCGCTCAATATCCAACCGTAGGTCCATTGGGTCAGCCTTCATTTTTTCATTCTGAACAGAGTAAAACACAACACAATGTCGTGGACAGACTCTGGACCAGTGTGCAGTTGGTATTTAGTCTGCAAAGCTGCTTTGTGAATTAAAGAGAAGCCGTTATGGGACCGAGAACTAAGAATGAATAAAAGAAAATCAATTTTTTAAGACTCTTTTAGGCAAATGTTTTACTTTATATTGATGAAGTGCACGTTTACATCTCTGTTCATATTGATTGTCTTCATTCAGTGAAGTTATGCCATTGGTTTGTTGGTTTGCATTGTAGGGATATCAACTTTTCCAACCAAATAGCTTATGTGAGAAATGGGATAGCACCGCAGTTCTTTTAAACATGCCGTTTTGTCTCTTTTTTTTAAGCAAGATGTACCTTCCACAGGTCTCCGTACAGGGTGGAGCCAAATAGGTGTGGTGCCTTCATGGCAATTATTACATTCAGGGCACTAAATCAACCGCTGTACATAGGAAACCAACAGTGACGTTTTTAGTTGTAAGTAATATAAATCCATTGGGGCACCATTTTAGTAAGTGCTGGACACTTTAAAAGAATGTCTAGTGTGAGTTCTCTAAGTTTTTCAATTGGATTAGCTGCTCACAAGCTGCATTTTCTTGCTCTTGTGGTTATTTCCGTTGTTTGTTTTCGAAGGATACTTACAAAGACAATTAGTCCTTTGAACAGCTCGGGCACAGCAGCATCCACTTTTGACTTTATTTTACGCATGAGCCTCGGTCGAGCTCGTGCCAACATAATAACCAACTGACAACCAAGTCACAATGCCATAGTTTGCTCCCTCTCCCTTCATGGAAAAGTGCAGTCTTCAACTCAAGGGAGAGCACTCTACACAGGCACCTGGCTTGCTCACTGGTTTTCTTGTTTGTTTTGTTCCCACATTATACTTCATAGTGCAAAATATTCAGTCACCTTGTAAGTGCCATCTTCTGAGCTTTTCATTTCCTCAAAAACCTGAGAGTGTTTCTTAAAAGCACTTGGTGAAACGTCAATTCTCCTGTAATGAAGACACAACAGAACAGTTGAGAAAGGATGGAGTCATTGTGAAGTGTCCGTTAGCCACGCTGAATCATGAAGACAACATCTGACAGGACAAAGAATGAACAACTGGATTTCCACTTAGAATGAAAAAAAAAAGGCAGACAGCGGACTTGTCAGGTGGACAAATGGAGAGAAATACCTGAAAGGTGTTAAAATATGAAGAGGTGACGCTACACAGCACAGTGAAGGCGAGAGGTGTCCCTCACCAGGCGACTCTACCTGTGAATCTCTGGACTTTGTCTTGCCTTCATGGTTTCCTTCTGCGCAGCTTGCCGTTGGTACACGGTGAAGCGCTCGTTAAGAGTCATTCTCGACGATGCAAAGTGCTGAGCTGCATCAAGAGGGGAGTGGTTTTTTTTCATTGGTTGATTAATTCTTCGTCCTTTTCCATTCGTATGTGCCTGACAGTGTTTAATATGGAACACTATTCACATGTCAGTATTGTTTGATTAGACCTTTGTGCAAATGCATGAAGTTTCCACAAATATGTTCTAATACCGAAGACAGTTCTGTGCTGCTTATAATACTGTAAGAATCACCACTTTGTTTTCCCACCTGGCCCAGCAAGATCTTGCTTTCACACCACTACCAGTTTTCCTCCCTCTGGACTGGGTCTCCATTAACAGTCAAGGATCAAAACTCAACAACTGGTGCTCGGGCATGACAGCGACACCGATTTAGCATCGGACTCACTTTGGTCAAATCTTAACAGCCAGAAGACACCTTTGTCCATTGTTTCTGACAATCTCAAAACTCTCTGGGATGATTTGCCAGTGATAAAAGAAGACATGGACGAGGTAGTCCATGTTAAAAGACAAGCTCATAAACGTTGCTCTTAACCTTTGTCTTAGGCATTATTTTCACAGTTTAGTCAAAGCAAAAACCTATAATGATATGTTGATTCAGGATGTGTGAGGTACGTGAGCTTCAACTGTCCTATTAGTAGTTGTTTTCTTCTCAGACTCACCTCTGATGTGGTGTAGGATAGCAACAATGTGCTGAGCAAAAAGTTCAGAGGGAGTTTTTTGCAGTGGAGCGGCCTGAACATGTTGAAAGATGGAGTGAAACTCCTGACCCCTCTTTGAAGACTGCACCAGGTCCTGAGACAGCTGTCGCTCCTTAGCCAAAATCTCTGAAGTTCTGAAATTGGACAGAATTAGTCAGTACTTCTAGTATCAAATCCATGGTGCCATTCATTAAATGACCAAGGAAGTAAAATGGCTGCAGTAATTGCTTACCCTATCAGGCTATCGCCAAGGAAATCCATCCTGACATTAATCTTTGTCTCTGGTTTTCTAGTGGATAATAGAGACATGTCCTCTCCCATGACCATAAGCATCTGCCTCAGTGGTGTGGGAGAGGGAGAAGGGATGGAGGGAGATTTAGACCTCTTCCTGGTTTTGCAACCCAATTCTTCAAAATCCCCCACCATTTCCCGCCGAGCGATGGCAGCAGTAATGGCAGCTGACTTGTGAGTGGTGTACATCTCCTTCCTCATGGTGTTCAGCTCACTGTGCCGTTTGTCAAAGCACTCATTAAACAGCTCTTGAGCTGGCTGAGATACCTTGGATTTTAGATTACAGGAGGCATCCCCATTGTGCTTGTCTTTTTGAACTGACCTTGAATGAGGCCTGGGTATCACCACCTCTTTATCCTCCTCGTCAGATGGACAAGGAGAAGCTTTCAACAAATGGTTTAGAGGCACTTCATCAGTGTGTTCTTTGTGCCGCTTTGACACCGGGCCAGTAATACCAGCGGGCGCTTGATCATTAATATCGACTTTATCTGTATCTATAGTGTCTGCCTCTGTCCTTCGGTTATTTCCCAAAGTGGATTTGGATTTTTTATTGTGCTCCTTCAAAAACCTAAACAAAGATAGATAAAAACAGAAATCATTAGGCATGCCATTTGAAGGCTAATAAGAAGGCTTCCATGCAGTTTAATTGTGTCTAATGTAAGAATGAAACCGAACTTACTCTCTGAAAGCAATGGTGATAGCAGTTTTATCTCCATCTGGGTATTCCTCGCTGTTGAAAATGTCAAGACTGGAAAGCATTTCATTTAGAGCTTCTTGTGAAAGGTTTCTTTTATTACTGGATGGATTACACATTGTTTGCCAGCAGGGGGAGCCATTGCTGGTGTCATTTATGTTTTGAGGGGACTTATAATCCTGCTCAGTGTTTTTCTGGTTCAGAGCAACAACAGCAGGATTTGCAGGACTGGCTCTCTTTGGACTGCTGTTACAGTTCATCAAACCTTGCCAGTCCATCTCGCGTTTCTCACTGCTTTGACCTTTTTTGGCATCGCCCACCTCAAATTGGTCTCTATCTGGCCCTTCTTTCTGGACCTCCTTGGGGGCTAAAAGCTCATCTTTCACATTGTTGCAATTTTGATTAGCCGGCAACAAGGCTGGCCTGCTTTTGGGAGAAGATGAGTGAGAGGAAGCATTAGAATGCAGTGATTGCCTGGATGGAGAAACTGATCGGTCAGACTGTCGAGAGTGTCCTGGAGACGGGCTTCCGGAAAATTTCTGGAGATGGGGCCGCCCTCTGGACTGGCTTTGATGATTGTGCTGCTTTTGTTGCTTCTGAGGACTCTGTTTGTAATTCTTCCAGTTGCCACGGAAATTATTACTATAGTTATTATTATTATGATAGCCTCTCCCACCACCTCCACCACCACGCTGGTACCGTCCACGTGGGAAATAGCCCCGTCCTCTGCCTCGGAAGTTGTATGGCCTCCGGAAGCCACGATGGTAGCCCCGGAACTCACGGTTGTTTGGGTATCCTTTGAAGTATTTCTTGTCACGGTTATAAAGTGGAGATTGAGATCTTGAATGTGACCGTGATCGAGACCGAGATCTAGAGCTAAAAGAAAACAAACACATTTAATTAAAAGCCAGTCTCGTTAATAACACTGGCTTTCGTAACAGGCGTTTTCTGATTCATTTATCGTTTTTAATTATGAGGCCCAATGGCCATTTATTTGTTGGATATGCTGTACCCCTGGATTTGTTAAGACCCACTTTGGGTTTCTGAAAGACTCTGCTGTCATTGTTCGTTCAGTCGGTATTTTCCTTTCTCCAACATTTCTTTTCTGTAGCTTGTTTCTCAGTCAGTATCTCTTCAGCCCTTCCATGGAGCTAGAACTTGATGATCTTACCATTCCAGAGCTGCAGAATACAGTTAGACTTCACACTAAAAGGATGTAGACATTTGAGTTGAGCTCATGTTAAATGGAAGCAGAAACAAAAGTGTTGTTAATGTTTTTGTTGCGTGTGAATTTAATTTAATAGCACTAATAGAACAGATATTACACAGCAGTCTTATGTACTTCAACTTGCAGTGACTCACTTGTCCACATAGTGGCTCTGGCGCTCCTTGTATGTGCACCACTCTTGCCTCAACACAAAATACTCAGTAGTCTGCAGTTTATAGCCATATGGTAGTACAGTATGTTATGCCCTTCAAATCGTTTTGGTATGATGCTCCCTCCTGCTGGTATATCTGATGTTATGAATGTTTCTCACCTACTGCAGACGTTAACATTTTATACATTTCAAGGTTTTTGTGTCAACAGCAACGTTTTATGTTTTAAGAGCTTTTCCCCCTCAGATTTTACAATGCACAGTGAGAACTCTGATCTGACCAAAAAAACAACGTGGTTAGAGATGGAAACTATGGCTGACCCCTCCAAACCAAATGTAAGTAAGACAACATTTACTGCAAACAAAACAGTAATATCACATGCAAGAAGCATAAAATATATCAACAACATGTTACCTTATCCCCAAAAACAAGAAGTGTACACTACTCACAGGGTCCTTTTTTTCATTGGAGCACCGAAAGATTTAAAAGGCAGCGAGCGCACTAAGCTGCCTTGCGCACTGAACTTAATGGTGCGAGTTGCAGTTTCAGCCGAGCTGTGTCACATGGGCCAGTCGGGAGGAGGGCTCTACTCAGAAGACTTCTTGACTCTGTAGTAGGGACTGGCTATTCAGTGTATAGATGTGGCGTGTCTGAAGTCAGGTACATCTCAAGAAAGAGTTTGCGGCTACAAATTGCAGAAACTGTGGATGAGATGTACGGTTTCCTTCAATGTGGTGTTCTTGTCTGCATCAATATTTATTATATAGAAGGCAATGCCAATGTGTATACTGTGTAGGCGATTGCCAGGAACCATAGTAAGGTCTTTTAAGGATCGTCCTCAACATCAAAAGTATGATTGAGCTTATTAAATTTCCAATGTGCACCTCCTTAAGTAGAAACAATTAGATGCAGTGTCAAAAGTATACATCACCTACACCAAAACAGAAGTCATTGAAACAGTTTGGATGATGAATGTTGATGACATCTACCTGTAGCGATGTTTTCTCGTGCGAGATCTCGAGTGACTTCTCCCGGACTGCGAGGTGGACCGGGATCTCGAGTGCGATCGTGATCACGATCTTGACCTGGACCTGGAGTGGCTTGGAGAGCGAGAGGCTGACCTCGTGGCTCGGGACATCCCTGCGGGGCAGCACCACCACCTCAAACTTTCATTGAAGAAAAGTATTCCATTTCAGTCACAGCTTTTAAAAAATGGTCAAAAACAAAAATGTCATGGACGGTGAGCTAATAAATAGACCGTGAGCAAAGCTTGAATGGGGTCAATGGAGGATAAAATGTGTTTGGTAATAGTTCATTGTAAAAAAAAAACAAAAAAAAACACACACACAAAAAAACAAAAATAAAACAATTATCTAACATATAAAAAACAGCTGAACAAACTTCCAACTTCAAAATTTGTGAATGAGCTGCTTTGTAGAAGGGAAGAAGGCAACGTGTAGTGCCAGGCATGAAACACTTGCAGTTTTTATTTAGTCACTGCTCATTTGCATAGGGGGCAGGCTTCCCTTTGGTCACCTGACTACCCCTCTGCCTACACAATTGTCTCTGTTGCAGAAATTTAAAGCCTGTCTAAAGACTGATGCTAGCAATGAAGTCTGTCTCTGCACAAACACTGTTGGCAGGCGACAGTCTGTAATTTCTCTTTCAGACATACATCTGAAGCCAGAACACAGAATTGGCAGAGTATTGTGATGCCAAATGTATGCTTAAAATGTGTATTACCCGTGACAACACTATTCAATTGAAGGAATTAACCGGAACATGTCCACTGCATATGAGCGAAAGTTTCAACCAGCTAAAACACACTGCTGTCAAATGTGGTTTTACGCCACATTAAACTTGTAGCTTTAGAAAGGCAAATGCGTCTACTATAATGGCTGCTTGAGCTGTCCAAAGATGACAAAAATTTTGATTCTTTTACCATGTCGTGTTGGCTCATGGCTCATTATCTGTGAATGATGCTGACTGTAATATTCAAAATACAACTTGCATTCCAAAACCACGGCACGCTACGTCACGGTGGTCCCAGTGCGTTATCTTTGCTACTGTTTTGTTTAAAAACCAAACCGTCAAGTGGTTGTAAAGTAACAACAAATAAATAGATGAGCTTTTTTTGGGGAGTGTAACTTCCAACTCTGGGATTTTCTGTAGTTCCCTTGGAGATTAACAAAGTATCTAACCTTTCTAATTATCTGGAGAGCAGTCAAAAAGAACCGTGTACAAGACAGATTAGATTGCCAACTGTATTTAGAATCCTTTCCTTTGTATGACACATTTAGCAGGCCCAGCGGTTAGGACGGTAACCACGGTTCAGGCCTTTCCTTGTGCTCTTGGCGAGTAGTCTTCCTGCATTCTCCAACAATACCTGTGGTTGATTGAAAACTTGACAATTTCCCATTTGTCTCAATTTAATTTGTGAACTTATACGTCATTATGAATTGCAGAATTGTGACAATATTTGTTCAAGCAATTATCTACATTTAATCAAGTAAGAGCAAACCATGATGTCTTCCTCTTCCGCTATATGCTGGCTTCCAGAGTCGTGGCATCTGTTTCGATGGTCTCGATTGATAACCATCGGCAGCTGTTCGCGTCCTGCAGCCATCGGCAGTTTAATCAACGAGATTTTAGCCTCTTAGAGGAGGAGAGCTGGCAGCGTGTTTGGATCTTTTAATCAGTCAACCATGGATTTCTCACAAACAAGAAAGTTTGTTTTTTTTTTCTTTACTTGCAAAGACCGTTAATGGATTTAGTTTATTAGCCATGCCTTCCTGCTGATGTCAACACAGTGACCATGCTAATGACCTCACATGTGACAATTTGATGACAGTCACAGCACCAAGAACCAAATGGCAACATGCTTTTAAAATCCAACTTTGGCTCCAATGGTTTCAGCAGGTACAGATTATGGTGGAACACAGGACCTACATGCTACATGGAAGCAAGATAAAGCAAGTGTAAAGATCACAAATTACTTCAGAAAATATACAACGCTTTGATATGTATGCATGAAAGAACACATGGCATAAAACTTGTGTAGCAGGATTGGAACTCAACTCCAGTACATTTTGAAAGACCAATCCGCCATCGTCTTTATAAACTAGACAAAGCAAAGTACAGAGTACTCAAATCCTGAACATCTCACGTTTATAAAGGTTCCTAAACACACTTAAGACTCCATAACAGCTGTCAGACCCCTTCACCTGTTTTATTTCTTGTTCTCAACAATGGAGCTGGCAACTCGATACACGGCTCAAAGTGCCAGAGAACAAACAGTCCACTCCATCAAGGGCTGAATCATTAAGGGGCCGGGATGCCACAGTGAGGGGCAGCTGAAATCACATTTGCTTTCCTTATGTGCCCCCGGGACGCCTTGCCTCAGCAAATGTCTATGGTGGCAATTGCTGATTTATTGGAACGCACCAAAAATATGACCCCTGAATGCACACTTATTCTGTTAGGATGGACAACAGCGCTTCTAAGGAGATAAGCCAAACTGCTTCCTGCTTATCTTTATTAAATGAAAACATCTGCTTCATGCAGTCTGCCCTGTCATTGACTCTGTGTAGAGATTTATTTCCTTAGTTTATTTGTATCTGCTGCGAAACTTTCTGAACAGTTTCATTCAAACCATCCTTACGCCGCATTACCGGCCCTTTATTGTGCGCATGATGGACGTGGTTGCGTGATTTAAAACACACACGGATGTCACAGAGGCATTCTGGCTTCCCTAGTCATCGCCGCTTTTGCACACGAGAAGACCCCCATCCATCAGCTGAAGTTGCTCTTGTCTATTTTGGTCAGTCTTTGAGAAGTTGGAGAACAGGCTGGCCAGTTATGAGTTATAGCTTTATACAGTACTTGAACTAATACACTGTGCACAGTTGTCATTTGCATTTGACTTTGTAGTTTTCCATGGGTGGCATGCTGTATAACAAAAGGGGACATGCATTTTAAATAGGAATGGTCAATGGTCAATAGGAACTATCAATGTGAAGATATGGGTTTGAATCTCCGTTTGGTATTTCTGCGTGGAGTTTGCATGTTCTCCCCGTGCGTGCGTGGGTTTTCTCCGGGTACTCCGGTTTCCTCCCACATTCTGTGTTACCTAGCCTCTCGCCCGAAGTCAGCTAGGATAGGCTCCAGCATACCCCCCACCCTACCGAGGACAAGCGCCATAAAAAATGAATGGATAGATTTTTTTGTAGGCCCTATCACGATAATGTATGTTGATGATGCAACCTGTCGGTGTCCTGCAAAGCTGCATCAAGCTGCATCAAGCCGTCAGTGTAATGTAGCGGTGTAGCTTGCGCAGGTAAAGTATGTGTGGAGTCGCTCCCCTAAGTCACTAATTCTTGCCTCTATGGTGGCAAATAAACTACTTTTATTGAAAGTGCCTAAAGAGGATCACTAAAGAGGCCGTGCTTACCGCCAAGCTAGTTTGTATATAAAGTAGTGAAAACTGAACAATATACGCTTAGTATACTTTAAAAGTAGTCTCGTGAGAACCATGTTACAGCAAAGAGTAACCAGCTACGAACAGGACATTAGCAAGTATATTAATAAGTCATGTATACAATAATACAACACCTACACAGACAAACTACATTTTGAACTCACAAACGTCCAAAAATGTTACATTTCCACCTACAGTACATCAGCGGCCAAAGGAGGAGCCTTTGTAACTTGTAATCTGTTTTGAAATGATTGTTAAAATTTATACGCAAAAGAATGTACTGTGATATGTGTACAGTAGTGTTTGAAATAATAGCGGTCCAGTCTAACTAACCAGATGAATTACTGTTATTAGTATATTTTTACTGCTACATGGCAACCAAGTTACCAGTAGGTGCAGTAGATTCTCAGAAAGCAAACAAGACCCAGCAGGCATGGTATGCACGCTCGTAAGGCTGTGCAATTGGGCAATTAATTAAAAGGGGTGTGTTCAAAAAATAGAAATGTCTGCAGTTGACTTTACAAACACAAACCTGTTTTGTTTCTAGGATTTGGCAATTCTGTGAATGACTAAACTAATATTTAGTGTTATGAGCACAGATTTTTGTAACCGCTTCACATCTGTGTGGCATGGACTCAACCAACTTGTGGCACCTTTCAGCAGTTATTACACTCCAACATTTTTAAACAACATTCCACAATTCATTAATATTTCTTGGTTTTGCTTCAGAAAAAGCATCTTTGATGTAACCCCCACATAGTTCTCGATTTAATTAAGGTCCGGGATTGGGCTGGCCACTCCACAACATCATTGTTGTTGGTTTGGAACCAAGATGTTGCTAGTTTACTAGTGTGTTTGGGGCCATTGTCTTGTTGAAACACCCTTTACATGAAAATGTCCTCTTCAGCAAAAGGCAACATGACCCCTTCAAGTATTTTGACATATGCAAACTGATCCATGATCCCTGCTATGAGATAAATAGGCCCAACACCATAGTAGGAGAAACATGCCCATATCCTGATGCTGTGTACTGTGGCTTGAATTCAGAGTTTGGGCGTTGTCTCACAAACTGTCTGCAGCACTTCGATCCAAAAAGAACAATTTTACTCTCATTAGTCCACAAAAGGTTCCTCCATTTCTCTTTAGGCCAGTTGCTGTTTTCTTTGGCAAATTGTAACCTCTTCTGCAAATGCCTTTTTTTTAACAGAAGGACTTTCCGGGGGATTCTTGGAAATAGATTAGCTTCACATAAACGTCTTCTGTCACAGTACTTACAGGTAACTCCAGACTGTCTATGCTCATCCTGGAGCTGATCATTGGCTGAGCCTTTCCCGTTCTGGTTATTCTTTGATCCATTTTGTTAGTTGTCTTTCGTTTTCTGCCACATGTCTCTGGTTTTGCTCTCTATTTTAAAGCATTGGAGATCGTTTTAGCTAAACAGCCAAAAAAATGTTGCACCTCTTCAATAGTTTTCCCTTCTCCAAAAAACTTTTTAATCACAGTAAGCTGTTCTTCTGAACAATGTCTTGAACGACCCATATTAGTTGCCAAAGATGTTTAGTTAGCTCAAGATACTACACTTCAACAAATGATTGCTGTGGGCTCCAATAGTGCTAGCCACCGGTGATCGGCTTTTAGGATTGTCATTGAAGCGCATTTGCTGATCTCATGAGTTCTCATGAGGTCGGTCAATACTGATCGACCCTTCGATATATTGGTTTTTATTATCAAGAACAAAAAGCAATACAGACATTGAAGGATGTCACTTTTATGCTAATATCGGGTCAATATTATCGCCCATCCCTAGTTTAAACATGACTTAAATTGTCACATGCTCCAAAATGTCAGCATATCTTCCATCGGTATCTTGTAGACGGACGCTACTTCACACTTCAACACTGTGTTCTTTAAAACATTGTTAGTTAACAACACAGTAACACACTTCATTTTTTTCCTATTTGAAAAATAGAATCAGTAAAAATCCTGGAGGTCACATGTATCCTGGACGTTACGCCATTTCTGATTTTAAATCAGTGTCACCTTGGTTATTGTTATTTTGATGAATTAACTGGAAAAGTAACAGGTAAATACTCCAATGTTGACAGCACCTTCTCTGGGATAATCGCCCATCTTGCATATATCGCAATATGGATTTTTAGGCATACTTCCCAGCTCAGCTTTTCAACATATTTTAGCGACTCATGTGTTCATATTGGGTCCGTTGACACTTGGTATTAATTAGACTTGCAAAAACAACTGAAAACGCATGCATAGCCAGCATTTGGCCAGTATGTGACTTTGCAAAGAAACATACACCAACTGCCTGGCCTTTTTTTGAATACATATTATTTGCTTACTGGTTATTTATATATGTATACTGTAAACACTGCAGACTTCACTAAGTAATACGACTACCTTGGACACATTAGCGATGTGTAGCCATGAGTAAAGTTATGCTGTTATGCTTATATTCTGGAGGAGCATTGTGTCATACGATTTTGTTTTGGTTATAACCACTCTGCACGCATCTTATCTAACTTAGCTAATTATTACAATATGTAATTATGATTCATTAACATGAAAAAAGTACTATCATTTTCAGACACTTGGCACTTGCAAAAGCGTAATATAAAAATGGCCATATTTATTTGTTTAAAGTAATGTGAACCAAAACCTCTAGCGCTACCATTCCTCAGCCAATGATTGCAATGTTGCAGACACACATGGTTTTTGTATGACCGACCTTAACAGGACCTCAGACCATTGCAAAAACAAATTAGGATACCACAAGACTGCCAACATGTGTAAATACTGACACATGACTGCGCGCGTTGTACAGTCGTGGACAGCTGGGGTTTATCAAATGAGGATCCTGCAACCCAACAGGACATTACTCTGTACCATAAAACCTGCTGCAAAGACAATTTCTGCAACAATATTTGACTATGAGCTCATACGTTTGCCGTAGGTGGAGTGAGTGAGCCCTGCAGCCTGATAAAACGGAAAAACTAGCATGACACATTGTAGATCCTGTTGTGTTCTACACTTTACATCCTCACTCTTCCTAACCGCAACGCTTCAAGAATAAATCCCGGGCAAACCGCTCTGGCCCCACACATCTCCAGCACTTTTCTCCTGACATTTTGCTGCACGGCTGCTATAACGGCACAAGTGATGCTGCTATAATTAGAAGAACCGCACATTCTTCTTTCAATGATCCCACCACAATAAATGCATTTTTTTTCCCGCCCACACTTACCGGTCAGCGTCTGTCGTCAGTGTTGTCCTGTCACATTGGCCCACCAAAGAGCCTCAGTAGTTGACCTGGTCTGCTTCTCTGCATGCGCGCCTGTTTGACTTTTGCCAGCACGGCGCTGTGTGTGAACGTGCATGCGTGTGTGTGTGTCTGTGTGTGTGTGAATGCGTGTGTGCGACAGGGACGAGGAGGCGTAACCTCGTCGCGCGTTCTCTCCAGCAGACATTTTTGCTTTGCAGCATCAAACGTGCATAAAGCCTGTATAACTCCTTGTTTTGCTTATAGCCTATATTTGTTTATAGTCTAACACCACACCTTCAAATGTGTTATGGTTTGTAGTAATATAATATAATGCTTTGAGCATGTATAAATATCCCTTGTGACCGACCATAGCTGTAAAGTGTGTGAAATTGGAGCTGGAAAGTCCTCAAACTTGACATTTGAAACAGGTTTGAACCCTCTTTACTGGTCTGGTATGACTGCTATTTTAATGGTCTGTCTATAATAATACTGTACGATGCCAGTACTTACTTTTAATTGTCTGAACAAAATGTTAAATGTATTTATTATTATGTTATTGAGTTGTAGGCGTATTCATACTAATTGTCAAAATATGGCATATTGTTGCTGTGGATTTGTGGATCATGTTTACACCTAATTTTCTTTTAAGTTCATTCATAATCATCACAGTGCTCGCTCACTCAACATATGCAGGCAATTTAATCAAAAGCTTCAATTACCCTAAAGACTGTTAGGCACATTAAAAAAGGTCCAGAAGCCAGAAAGCCAAAACCGTACCCTTTTTTTCTGTTGTTGTTGTGTGCCAGCGGCAAAAACCAACACGGTTTCCAGACATTAGATAAAAGCAGAGCTGTTAATTGACTGCAGTTGTGGGATAGTATCACTGCAGTGATGCAGTTGCATCACTGCAAACCGTGCACACACAGCAGTGCATACATTCAGGAGTATCTAGAGTACGTGTAAGTTGCAAAAAAAAAACAATGTTGAAAGTTGTGGCTGCTCATGTAAGTGATGACTTGTTTTCCAGATCAAATGTACTTGGTCTTGAATGTAGTGGTAAACATTTTGAAATAAATATGACTTATAGTCTGGTGCGACTTGTATGCTAAGAAGTTGTGCAGTACAGTGGAACCTTGGTTAGTGTGTTTTACTTCACATCAAAAATGTACGCCGCAATTTTGCCCCGACTAGCATGCATGCTCCGGCAGCTTTACTTCGCCCGTGTATGACGTCTCCAGCATTTGACTCTGAAAGATGTAAACAAAAAAACACATATTTATAGGTGTACAGTTCTAGCTTTATATGCATAAAAACTCCAAATGCTTATTAATAGGAATGAAAGGGCTTTACTTTTACCTTCATTGAAGACATGACTGTTTCGGTCACAATTTGGCAGCAAGATCAACCCCCACCGCCTTACTGTTTTCTGTCTTGTCAAGAATCACGTCTTCAGTAAAAAGTTTATTTATCTCTTTCATAGACCTATTACATGTTTTTATATGTATTTAAAGCTGTAATTGTAAAACCTATAAAAATGTGGGTTTTTTTGTTATCATTTTTGGCTTTCTGGAACAAATAAATTGGATTTACCTTATTTCCTATGGGAAGAATTTATTTGGTTAACATCCGTTTTGGTTAGAGTCGGACTTTCTGGAACAAATTGTCACTAACCAAGTTCCGCTGTATGTAGGTGACAAAGCATAGGTTTTTTTTGTTTAATTTTATTTTAGTAAATGCCTTCTACAAACAAACAACGAGCCTCTGGGTCACCTTTTGGATACCCCAACTTTGTAAATATTGAGTTACCGCCTACAGTGAAGGAGCGTAGTCTGAGAAAGTACTATTTTCAGTCATTCATAGCATTTATTTAAGGATTTTCTAAAATAGCAAGAATACATTTTGGCATGGACACTTTCATCATTAAATGGTGGTTATATTGATACTGACCAGGGATTCGCGTCGTTCACATTCGGCCCTTTCATCGAGACATCTAAGACTTAGTGGTTGACATTAGTTGAGAGGTAAATGCTGCAGGAGATTAACCCTGAAGGAGTAAAATATTGTGGAACAGTGGTACTTGGACACACTTAACATCTGTACCAGTGCTTGAAAGAGACTATAAAAGTTTGCAGTTCATCAAGAGCATGGAGTCACTCAAGGCTCGCTCCTGAATTTTCTTATCTTCTCGTTGTCTTGGCTCGTTGCCTTTTGAAAAACTCCATTCAGTCCAGGGCGTAGAGTTTGGCTGCACTTTATTTTCTTTCCTCTGGAATTTTCTTTGTTTTGTGTTGATGTTATGTCTCCCAACACGGTGGCTGGACTCTAGCGACGATAGTCTTTCACTCCTAATGAGAACTAATAATGTTCGGGGGTTTACATAGAGTGGCCCTTTGGAGTATAAAATACAATCGGGTTTTCATCTACTCCTGGAAAACTGACTTTTTCTGGCTATTTCTGCTCGACCCAGACTCTGTTTTCTCTCTCACTATAGCAACCAAAAATTTAATCATTTTGCCCTTTCAAAAAGTTTAGTTTAAACATGCCTCACTCTTAAAAAAAACACGGATCAAATAGACGTTGTCGACTAATGAATAAACTCTGACAAAACCTGCTGACATTTATTATTGGATGTTTACCTCATTAATCCCGAGGAAACGGACGACATTTACAGAGTGACTCTTAACCGCCGTGCAAAGCGAGACCACCGTGCTAGGCGCTTAATTAGCCGTTACTATTGTGTTTACGCTGCAAGATACCTTCCACTGAAAGCTGTCTTTGCAGCCATTCATTCTCTAGCGTACGACTAATGCTCCTTAGTAAACAATGAGTGCGATGTGTATTTGCATTGGAAATGCCATCACTGATACATTTCTTGCATGCAGCACTACATAACATCCACTAGTTCATAAAGCAAACAACCAGACGACTGGTACTCCTAATCGGCAGAAGCTGTGAGATTTTACGGATAGTCGAACGTCAGTGTCCATGTAGGACTAGCAAAATGAACAAGGCCTGTGTTAAGTCACCGAACCAAAACGCCTTTTATTGTCCAACCTTGTCTGGATTCATATCGCCACATTTACAATTTGACTTTAGACTCCTTCCCATGCACTAACTTTGGACAGTTAACCCGCCTGCTGTCTGGACTGCCCTGACAAGATGCAGGGCTATCTATTTTCAGCAAGTCCCCTTGACACCACCTACTGTGTCTGGTTAAATGCGTTCTTATCACCCTTCCACGGACCCCTCCTCTACTTTGTACTTTGCCACCTGTTGTGAGAGGTGTCCATCTCCTCGCTAATGTGCCTTCGCCATCGCTCCTCATAACTCAACTCTTTTGAGGAGGATGTTTACTACTGCATCTTTGGCTATTGTAGCAGTTGTGTCTTGCAGGGAGACTTGCTGTGTGGTAGATCCTTCCCAACTCAGGATTTGGACCATCTGGTTGTTGTTACTGTTTGCAAATGACCAAACCGCTCTTGCTGGATGTAAGATGAATCACTGTTCACTGTTTGAGTCCTTTTAGAATTGTAGCCGAGAAGACAAGAGTCGATTGTTTTAAAAAAGATAATAATAATAAAAAAAAAGCTGTCATGGTGTTCTAAAGTAGAGTAAAATAACTAAAATATTTATTTTAAGCAAACTGTTTGTGTCATCACACAATAATATTTTTTCTATCATGCAAAAGTGACTTCTTAATGATAGATAATGAATATATTTTCCTAAAGCAGCAAACATGACATTCATTTCATCTTTCATTGTCTATACCGCTTATCCTCATTAAGGTCACGGGTATGCTGGAGCCTATCCCAGCTGGCTTTGGGCGAGAGGCGGGTACACCCTGGACTGGTTGTCAGTCAGTCGCAGGGCACATATAGACAAACTAACATTCACACCAATGGACAATTTAGAGTCGCCAATTAACCTAACATGCATGTTTTTGGAATGTGGGAGGAAACCCAAGTACCCAGAGAAAACCCACGCACGCACGGGGAGAACAAGCAAACTCCACACAGAGATGGCCAACGGAGATTTGAACCCCGAACCTCCCGACTCTGAGGCCAATGTGCTACCCACTCGACCACCGTGTGGCTCGATCTCAAGTTTTGCGAGTGAAATTGAAGAACCGTCAATTGGTCGAAACTGATGAACAAACAAAGACAATAACTTATAATTTCCCTCACATCACCAAACATTTGCTTTGGAAGTTGTGGCTTTTGATAACATCAGGAAAGGAAAAACTCCTTCTTTGTGTATATGCCCACCAGTTGTAAAACACGTCTTAAAGTGCAGCCTTGGCACTGGCCCCATACTCTACAAGTTAACCACTTTATGGAGGACAATAAAAGGCAGGCTTCACTGCACATCTTCAGACACAATAACTGTCTGAGACAAGTGTGGACAAAAACAGCACGTTAATATTAAATGGTAATTCTGGGGTACCTATAAGGCATTGAGGCTACAGTGATTTGCAGCTACAACCATGTGTGTGTTGAATATTTTCTTCCTGTCTGTGTATAAAACACTAACTGACGTGAACTTAAGCCATTTTGTGACCTGCAAACGTTGGAACTTACGTTTGTAATTTAATTTAAGTATGACACCTCATTGTGCACTAAATACATTTTGCCACAACCAGAACATGTACTTCAGTGGTTTTCAAACTTTCATTATTACCGTATTTTATCTCCAAAAGGGGGGCGCTGCAAAAAAGGTATGGGAACCACTGATGTACTTGGACCACATTCCGACAAAAGCTAAACGGATGTCTGCATTAACACCCAATGTGAACTTCATATTTCCGAGGTATTGCTCTGTTTTTTCGTCAATGTTCGTCAAAATCAGAGCGATCTGATTGTCTACTGATCCGTAGTTTTTAATCAATACACTTTAGGGAACTATTGTTTTGCATTATGCGCATGTGAATGTTGAAGTTACTCTTGTGCTGCCGTTGACTTTGCCCTTCTGCTTGGGGTTTCGGTTTATAGGTTCAATAGGTTCAACCTATTGACTTTGAAGGTGCCACGCTAAAGTACAACACGGTGCTTTAAATCCCTTAGTATTATCCCTTAGCCTTTCCTTCATCCCTTCCAACAAAGTCTTTATGGGCATTATATTTTTGAGTTTAACATCTAGTTCACTTTGGTATGCAGATGCAGGTCCAACTCTTCCACCCAATAAAGGAGTAGATTTGGCAAGATAGCAGAAACCTTCATGCCACTTCCATCTTCATGGTCCCTCTAGCGCGTTTCAAAATAAGATTAATCTCCCGCTTGTCCTCTTTGTTGTCAACACAGCACAGCCCAAAAGAGAGTGCAGGGATGTGCGCGCAAGCAAGACAGCTGCCGCTGATGGCTCCAGATGGTTCCGTGACCTCGCTGGCCAGAACCTTTTATCACCTTCTAGATGTTTCTGCAGGCCTTGCCCATCAAACCCCCAGCGTCAGCAAGAAATGCGGGAACCAAAGACGACCGGTCCTGTCAGAGCTGTGATTATGAGCAAAAGCCCTGTTTGATTAGCGGGCAAATGAGGAGTTAAAAGTAGAGCAGAGCTTTACGAGGGCACAGTTCCTTGAAACCAAATAGCCAGGACTGTGTCCCAAAAATGCTCTTGGAATGTCCAATATAATTTGCACTTTGGCCTACTTGTAGTAGCCTCCTGATTATTTTCAATTGATGCCTACAGCATTCTCTTTTACGCAAAAATACTGCACAAGTTCCGGAATTCATGCACCCTTGCCGTTTCATGCAGGATTCGGCCATTATTGCTGTGATTGTGTGAACTTTCACAGCGACATGGTGTCCTGCTACCACATCATTAGATAACATCAACTCGACTTGTCATCATAATCAATAAATTGATTAATTGAATGCCCGACTTGATAAATTGACATCTTCATGCGTCCGTGTTTGTTTTCACCGTCTCTCGATAACACACAGGCCGGAGGGTTCACTCTGCATGTGTTTGTGTGCATTGGTTCTATAGTGGAATGAGAGTGATCCTTCTTCTCAGACATTCAGCATCTTTGTACTGGTACGTGGAGGTGGGGCTACTAGTGAGTGCATACAGAGAGCCAGCAGCAAGTCAGCAAGCAAACACTAACATGAATGAAGGTACTAAAGCGATGGTTTCCTTTTTTCATTGTTTTTTGTTTGTTTGTTCAATGTATTATGTTATATATATACATTTATTTAAAAGCTCTTGACATTTCAATTACAATGTCATATACTCTTGAGAAACTAAAGATGATAGAATGCACACTAAATACTATGCCACATAATTAATGAAAAAAGTTGTCTAAAAAATATAAATATAATTGATTATCGACAATCATTTCTTGGACAAATTTTTTTATCGTGACAGGTCTAATCAACACCATCACCACCAACACCATCACCATCACCATCAACGGGACAGGAGAAGACATTCTTTAGTGACACTGGCATCTTCTACCGCTGAAGAAAATTGCCTTTTTATACAGAAGCAAAATACACAAACGGTGGAAAAACAGCAGCTTTTTTGAGGCATTATTAGTTGTCGCTGGGTGCAGTTTATCTGTTGGTCTTGGTTTAGAGTCTCATCACTAAGCACAGCTGCCCAGAAATTAAATGAGTTCTATTTAAAACTGAAATCTGGCCATGTTGTTGTTGCCATAGTTCTGATCCATTAACTTTTGAAGGGTACATGTTGATCTTTGTTTGTTTTGTTGTAAATGATAGCTTTGCTTTGGATTCTTTCTCCAAATGCCAGATCCATGCCAGAATGTTTTGGGCAGATTTTCCATACAGGAAAAATACAGCCCGATGTGACTCTTTTCTCTTGGGATTGGTTTTCCTCACTGGTCTTCTTCTCTCAACTAAGTTTGGGTCCTAAGCCGCTCTTCAGAGTCCCTGCCAACAGTCTGGATCTAAATGGAGTATCATCATAATGCAGCATGTCAGCATTGTTCATGCAGCTCTTACCCCGTCAGGGGTGGTCCCTAAGAGTTAAGGGGATTGTTTGCAACTGGCAGGCTAAACGTCTCCACCATCAAGGTTCTGTTCAATCAGAACCATGGGGACTTGTAAATGGAAATGGTTGTGCTTGAAGTGTAAAGCCAAATGTCTGACCCCCATGAACCGTCGCGGCTGCTCCGAGCAAAACGGCCAGGCTTGTGTCGCTGCCATTTTCGTTTAATGCGCTCAGATTTATGACAGCTTCATCTGGAGCTGGGCAGCTGGTGCCGTCGCCACTCATGGCTAATAAACGACCTGAACTAAGTAGAGGTCACACTACACCTTTTGAGGCATCTTCCCAAATGCCTGCTGGACACTGGAACCAGCTCCTGTTGGTTAGTCACTGGATGTTGCTTTCCGGCCCCCTGATTTGATATTGTATTAGGCCAGACTGGGGAGGGGTAGCCAGCCTGAGGTATCTGCTTTTGCTTTAGAAAGACAACATTAAAGAGCCCCTCCTGCTTGGCTTTTGTGGCTATGCTGCATTAACCTTGACCCTTGTAAACATCAAGCGATATGTTGTCGTGTATGGAAAAACTTTCTGCTGCATTAACCTGCCTGTGTACGTGATATGCACACAGGAGTTCATTATGCATGCAGAACAACACTTCAGCTTCCATCACAGCTGCCCTTTCTCCAGTCCCAAAAGGGCCATCCCTCAGGGCCAGCCTGATGCCATAGCCGATGGGCTTTATGGTGGCAGCTGAGACTGCCACTCTGCACAAGGCAAGTGCAGAGTTTGTGATCTAGCACATCAATTAAAAAGAAAGCATGTACAACAAGGCTTTTTGTATGTGGTGGTCCTGGTGGTGACATTGATTCCTAACTTTTTTTTTTTTTTTTTTTCAAACATTGACATATAACTCTTATGACGATCCTTAGCCCTGATCTGTGGTCCACCAGGGATAAAATTAGTGCCTGTGCAAATCCACTCAACCTTTGCAGTCCCGTCCCCCCAGAGCTGCCAGTAAGGGGTAGAGTCTGTCAGCCGTTTCACTTACCTTCCAAGTGATCACCGGGAAACCTAAAACAAAACCAGGATATGAACAAAATAAGAAAAACAGTTTTACTTGCTGAATTTCTTATTGTCACCCTCTAGTGGCCAGAATTGCACAACATTCTTGCGCAAATTCTTGTGTCCTAAACGAAACCCTCTGGCAAGATTGCTTCTGCGAGCTAAATTAAAGAGGTGCTTAGGGTTTTGTGTCCAAACAGCTGCGTATGCCCTCAAGTTGAGACTCTTAATTCAAATGGACTCTAGCAGTTACACAGTGGATGTCACACGTCATTTTCATTTAGTACCCTTAACAATTAGAACTGGCTTGTAAAAAAGTCATAAATTAGATCTCAATCAGTCTGTGATTGATGATCATCGTTAAAAAAGCATTTCAACTTGAGGTTTGGTTAGCATCATTAATTGGTTCCAGAAGGTCAGACTCTAACCGAAACAAATGGAATTAGTATTTAGTTAGAAATTTAGTTAATCTGTTTCAAAACACAAATTTCATAATTATAGTTTTACATGCAGAAAACAATTCCATGCAAATACATATAAATGATGAAGGAAAGGGACAAATGAACACCACCTTCTTGTTTTGCCATGTGATATTTCTTGAATTCAATAGTGTTTCTCCCATTAATATTCCAAAAAGGAGGCAAAGAAAGTTGTTTTGTGTCTCACCTCAACTAGGGTTGGGCGATTTTTACATACCGCTATAAATTCTTCCAATGATAAAAAAATTACTTATACGGGCATATTTAAAACAGAAAAAGCAGGAGATGATGGCGTGCTTTTCTTGTGACTGCGCTGCGTGGTGTGGCGCACTGTATTGATGCATTGGCGCCTTAGGCAGAGCAAAAACAAAAGGCAGAAAATGAGCATGGCTGAGGAGAAACTGTAGACAACAACATTTTTGCTAAATGTGGAGGTGCAAGTGGTTTGGTTTGGATAAAGCAGAAGAATGTGGAGTAGCCGAGCGACTCAACTCTACTGTATGTTAGCGTGACGGGCCACTACATAACCAGCAACTGGACTTTAAAGTCATCTTGTCTCTAGTTTTTTTTACACATTTCATGTCTACACATTTCATTATTTGTAATTACACTGCCTCGGCAAAAAAAAGTCACCACCTAGATTCAACCAAGCAAATAGGTACAAGGTTGCTGCAGTTGGTCAGGTCTAGGTTCAGCAACACTATGTGCTCAAAGAATGAGGTCAGCTGACTACCTGAATATACGGAATGAGCAGGTTATTCCATCTATGGATTATTTCTTCCCTGATGACACGGGCATATTCCAAGATAACAATGCCAGGATTCATCAGGCTCAAGTTGTGAAAGAGTGGTTCAGGGAGCATGACACATCATTTTTACACATGGAGTCCAGAGCTTAACCCCATTGAGAATCTTTGGAAATGGCTGGAGAAGGCTTTGTGCAGGGGTTGGACTCTACCATCATCAATGCAAGATCTTGGTGAAAAATGAATGCAACACTGGATGGAAACAAATCTTTTGACATTGCAGAAGCTTATCCAAACAATGCCACAGCGAATGTGTGCCGTAACGAAAGCTAAAGGCGCTCCAACCAATTACAGGGTATGGCCTGGTTTTTTTTGGGCCAGGCAGTGTCTATGGGTCAAGGTTGGTACCTTTACAAGACTACGCTGAATTGAATTACATGGTCATATTGTGATACATTCCAAAAATATCGTGATACTTGCAAAGGTCTAACGTAGACGTAGCTGACTTCCAGTTGCTATTTTGTTTGGAAGCTAAGGATGCCGACTCTGACTGTTGTGACGAAAATAGACCAGAACACAGATGGCTTCAGGCAGTGCATTAATAACACTACAAGACACGCACCATAATTGTAAATATATGTAAACTAAGGCAATTTCTGGCTTAAACTGAGAAACACAGTAATCAGGGTGAACTCTTAACTGAGGTGTACGTGAGGCGCTAACTTTGCCAGCATTGGGAGCGTCATTCCATTCATTTCCCATCAGTCTCTGTTGCCAGTGTACATGAATTTAAATATTTCACATTGTTTTTAGGTGGTAAAGTTCCACTTATTCAGTAAAAAATGTACTTTGTTCATGTTTTTGGGTGTCTGGAATTGATTAATTGGATTGGCGAAAAATAACCTCAGTTTTTGTACATTTCAGGACGAATTAATGACGGAAATTGATTTTTTACAGTAATCCTTTTGTCATTCATTGGAAAGATGGTGTCTGCTAACCAGTGTAGAAATAAACCTTATGGAGTGTATTATGTCAGGAGGCTTAATTCCTATAACCAAACATTAAACACTCAGAGGGGTGTCATGTTATTGACTGTTTTGTTTTGGTTGTAAATGTTGTTGATTTGACTAGAACAATACACTTTTGTCTGGCGTAATGAATCTTTGCTTGTTTGTTCTCATTGTTTGGCTGCAGGCGCGACAGGTTTTTTTTTTTTTTACTACCCTCTCAAATAGGACTAAAGTGAACCTTTGTTTACCTAAATGAAACCAGATGCCGTCATATCAGCTCTGCATGAGCATAACCATAACAGGGGAGGTAAAAAAAAAAAAAAGGACCAAAAAGGGAAAACAACAAACAATTCAATAAAATCACACTGGCATGTGATGGCGAAAGAAAACTTTCAACTATCACCAAAAGTCTGTAACTAGATGGCAACCCAAAAATGTTGGCCTACCGATGTGAGTCACAAAAAGCATCAGCAGAAACAGCTTGCATTTTATGCTCTGGCACATGTCAGCTACACTTGAAACGTGCATGGCATGGCACTACACTAGTTGATACATCTGGTCCTGACACGCTACAAGAGGCCTCGATCGACCCGCTGCGTTGGGAGCTACACTGAACTTCCGGACTTTAACTCCCGCCGACGGAACTGACTTTTATTTGGACAGTCAACATCGATTTAGGCGAATGAAAGAACAAAAGGAAGCTTCTGTGATATTTTCTTTTAGATCCCTACATCGCTCAGTAAATTGTTATTCTTAGACACGATCGCAAAATTGAACATATCCATGCATTCATATGCTGCCTTACTGCAACGTGATGGTATCTAAACCTCAGCTATTGACCTTGAAATGATACCATTTTAAGCATTAAAATAAAAGGTAGGACAACATTGATGGATAAAATGTTTTCAAACTGTTTGGGGAAATCCTGAGGGTGCTAGAGGTTCACCTAGATTAAGCGGTGCAACTGGACTTTTTTGGATTTTCAAACAATATCAATTGAGCTGATATCCAGAAATCCCAACGGTTGCCCCCACAAAACGCATATGTAAAAATAACATTATTAAATGACATATACATTATGTGTAGGTCATTTGTGCCAATAATCACAATATTACTGTGGAGACCTGAATATAAGATGGTGTGAAAATAACAGCAACCAAAAAATGGGTCATCTTATATCCTGATTCTGAGCTCTTCTTCCTGTCACTCACACACAACACCCAGTGACCAGCCGAGCTGCAGCTGCGATACAGGGACCTGTAAGTGTCGCAATGGTTGTTAACAAGGAAGAGGAGTTATGATGCTAATTTTAAAGATAATGATGATCCAAAAAGCTGAGTCATCAAACTTCAAGCAGCTTAGAAATAAAATGTTCTTTTTTATTGAAAATTGCCACTGATAATGTAAACATTGAATATCTTGACCAGTTTCTGTGCCGCTTATTCGATTTTTCATTTGATCTTTAAAATATATTTTTACAAGAAAACAGATTGGCTTACATTTTGGGTTGTCTTCTCCTGACAACATTTTAAGACCAGTTGAAAACTTGCAAGAAATTAGATTTTGCATTGTTTTTAAGAAGGTTTTAAGTAAAGCTTCAGAATGCAAAAAGAATTGGGAATGAGAATCTAATCCAATCAAAAAAGAACTCAGTAACAAGCAGCTTTGCCATTCTCGCTAATCACTTCAAAAATTGGTTTGGGGATGCTTGATGTCAGTGTTTCCGGGAGGCTAGTGGGAATGTTTCCCCAGGTGGTGAAGATGGCTTCACGGAGGGCTTCAGTCATGAGGGACGCCCCCTGCAACAATTCCACATAGCCAGCTGCCGTTTGACGTCCCTGCACAACCTGAAGCTCTATTGTTCCTTTGAAGGAAGAAGCACACAGCTCATGATGGACCCTCCTCCACTGTGCTGTGTGGAAAACATCTCACGTGGGATCGCCTTGCCATACCAGTAACGTTGGAAGCCACCAGGGGTGTCAAGGTTAAATTTTTTCTCATCAGTGAATAAAACTTTTTTCCACCTTTCAATGTCCCATGTTTGGTGCTCCCATGCAAAATCCAAATGGGTAATTTTGTAGAGTTGAAGAAAACGAGGCCTTTGAAGATGTATTTTTTTCTGTTAAATTTGGCACCAGTCAAAAAAAATCTTCATTTAGGCCAAGAATGGTGCTTTGTCTTTGCTGATAGCCAATCGAATGCTCTGAATCAGGGCTGTTGACATTTTTGGGTCAACCACTTGAGTTTTTTGTTCCATAACCCTCAGGATGTTTGAAGGTGTTTCAAATGACTGACTTGGTAATGGCACGCAACTCAACTATGACTACATTCAAAGAGAGAAAACTTTTTTGCCTTTGCCATCAAGAGAACAGAGACAGAAAATAACATTGAATCCAAGATTTTGGCATTTAAAGGCTGTAGTCTTAAATTTTAATTAGCTGACGAACAGCCCATTTCGCTTTAATGATTGTTTGCAATAAATTGCTTACTCAGAACATTGTTTGTCTCATTCTCATTTCTTTTTTTTTGTATTCTGAAGCTCTACTTAAAACCTCCTTAACATCCAACAGCGCAAAATGGAATCCCTTCAAATTGTTTAACTGGTCTTTGATCAAGAGTGCATTGTTATCGTTACAATGTGTCGCCGTTTTATGTAATCTATTGAATCAAGCCTGAAAGTTTTTCCATCCCGACACAAATCATCCTGTTTGTCTTCAGACAACATTCCCAAATCTTCATAAACGTCCTTTCCTGTTTACTGTGTGCTCTACAACAGTTTCTGGCTCCATTCAGACTTCTTCCATGGTCAACAACACCTCTTCAGTGTGCTGCTGTTCCATTTGCTTTGGCTTTGTCACTCGCACGGCCTGAGAACGTAACTGAGTCCTGTTTGTTTTTGTCGTCGTTAATCCGGTGGAACTCTGGCACAAAATGTACATAAAGGTGTCTTCCTTCACATGTCTGCTTCTCTCACAGCATGAGTCAGTCCAACACCTACAAAGTCCTGCTTCCGCTGTAAAGCCGGACTTGTGCAGTAACTGGTGAACGAACGCAACGTTTAAACTTCCTGTGCATCTGCAGAAGCATTGGAAGCAGCCAGCAACCCAGCCACAAGCGCACTCCTCGGCCTCAGCCAAACAGGATGCTGTGTAATTTGAATGGATTTGCCAGAGTATATAATATAAAGTGCAAGCACATACACCCAGCTGACGGGATCTGCTGCCTGACTCGCCCTCACATTTACAAAACGCCCCATAAGCGCTGCATGCCTTCTGCCAGCTTTCCATCTTCTTTTTCTTTGTCTTCCTTCCAGTCTTCAATCGCCGCGGAAGATCTACGGAATATTGGATGAATCATCCGAAATTATAGCCGTTTACTTCAGCACTTGAATCTGATTTATTAATATGACTAAGAGCAGGAGGCTGAAAGGTCACGCTGGTAGAGGCGGGTGAAACTAGTTTGTTTAATTACTGTGTTGTGCAAAATGTGCGGGAGGCATTTCAATAGCAGAACAAGTTGATTCATTGACTCTTTGTAGATTTTGCACAAAACATATAGTGGATTATTTTGAGTCTCTGGTGATTTCTTTTGTGCAGTAATACAGTTATTAATAACTCACAAGGTGAATCATAGCATTCATGTAGATGAAAAGTCCATGCTGCGCATGGCGAGCGTTCACACCATGGCTTTTGAGTTTATGGATTATGTCAGGTCTTTCTGGTTATTTGTGCTGTTTAAAGTGGTGGTGGTGTGATTAATTAATTAATTGGCATTTATTTACGCATGCGGTATCATTTTGATATTTGCAGCATAAGCTTGATCAAATGTAGAAATAATACAGCTTCTGCTTAGACTGCTTGCAGTTGTTGAATTCCGATAAAAAGCACCTCACAAAGGCCTGTCACGATGATCATTAAATCAATTAATTCAACAATCTCTGTCATTTTGCCAGTCTCGATAAATTGCATGCGTCTTTGTTTTCCTCTCTACCTCACAGGCTGGATGACAAGAGGCTTTACTCTGCAGGTTGGTGAAGTTCGTTTCTTGTTCCACGTTGGATATTCGTCTCCGTTGCTGTTCAGATCACGTTGGCAGTTAGATATTTGGCTCCGTAGCAACTGAAATAGTCCCCCCTCATTGGGTTGCATGGACAGCTCATTCACAGCGGCATGTCCACACAAACACTAACCAGCCCTCTCCTGAACTAAACATGTCACGGTGGCAACCATAGACATCATCTAAGTTGACAAAAAAACGTTGACGCTCTCTCTAGCCACCAAACGTGAGCATGAGCTCACATACAGCAATAGCCAGTATAAGCTAGTTGGGTTAGCTCGGTTTAGCAGAGCATGCTAATCCGACTGCGCGTGTTGGCCAGTATGAGTTGTGCTTTAGTGCTTGTTAATGTCACCCAGCGTTATAGGTTGGGCGCTGTCTTCATGCAAGATGTGTGTGAAATAGAAACAACGGCCACGGCTTCAAGAGGCACTCGATAGCTTTCTCACTTAGCCATATAGTCAAAACACATTTTCAACACACTTTTACGACCTTCAAAATAAGAGCAGCGCACATCCTGTCTAATAGTGGATAAAATATAAAATAAGTTTAAAAAAAAAAGCTTACATTTAATAAAGCTATTACAATTGCATCTGCAATTTTTTTTAAAGGCCTCAACAGAAATGTAAGTTTATTGCCGTTGATGTGGTGTGCTTGCATAATTATGCCATATAATTCATGAAAAAATTGTCTCCAAAAATGTTGTCATTTATATTGATTATCGAGAATAATTGTTAGGACAATTCTCATCCAGCAAAATGTGTTATCGTGACAGGCATCACGTCACATCTCATCAGAGTGCCACTGGGAACACCGAGTGTAGGTAGGATTGCAAGGTTTATAGTCTCTCTTTCTCTGTAAATATCCCATGTAACAACATGGGCATCTGTGGCTTTTAATATGTTTCTCTTCAAATTTAGTGGGTGTGGCTCAACACTGAAAAAAATAACGTGTTCGCTGAACGTAATAAAATTATGGAAAGAATTCCATCTAAAATAAATACGTTCATTTAGCGAGAAACAATGTTGTTGAGCGACCTAGATGTAAATATGTTCACGCAACACGATATCAGGGTGTTACTGTTACCTAATTATTATTGTTCAATCCAACCAGATTTGTAAGTGTAAATGTAACATATGGTCCATTGTAATATCTGACCTAATTTTCTTGGGCTCTTTAAACTAGTATGATTTGATTAGACACTACTTCATTTAATAGAGTAGCTACAACTACCACTACATAAATTAATTGTGCCTTCAAACAACACATTGTTAAGTTTATTCTTAATAAATGTCATAGGATATAAGATTACCTTTTCATCATATGAAAATAAGCATAATACTAACATCCATATATAGTACATATATATTGAGCAATTTAAACACTATGTAGTTTACTCCCAGCGGGTGTCAAGTTTGGAAAAAGACACAAAAGAAAGGGGATTTGTTTGGAATAAAACTTTACCAGAAAAGGTAACACTGTCTTGAAAACATATTGTGAAAACACAGCCTACAATTCGGTTAAACAGATTGTGCATTATGTCAGTATAAAGGACAGGCAAAAACAAACTGAAATTGGAGCCCACTGCTCATATTCAACATCAACATAAAGTGTATTTATGTCAGTAAAACAAATACAGAAACTAAGGCCAATAGCTTGGTTGACTAAGCTGACAAGAAAAGAACACTTGTTTCCTTATTTTCACCCCAAAATGGCAACAGCTGGCATTAGAACACATAAACTTCTTACCAATTTTTTTTTTAAAGCAAATGGCTTCAAATGCCTTCCTGTAGGAGTTGTAAGTCACTACTGATGATGACTAACGTGCAAGTAGAGTTTTCAAGGCTTGATTTTTTTTGAGTCTGTTTCCATCAAGCTCCATGATGATCTTCTGCAAAGCTTCAAAGGTGTATCTTAGCTCTAGAGGTTAGCTGAGGTTAAGAGCGTATACAAGAGCGAACAGCATTACCACAGCAAGTTGTACATTTCCCAACGCATCCGGAACTTGCACTCCCTCCAGAATGATACCTACATCTTCTGGATCATCATCTAGCTCTGCACCTTCTTTGCGAATGACATAGATTCCAAACATCGTCTCCGTCACTGCAGCGTCCGTAGCCTCATCAGTGTTCTTCACAGAAAAAAGGAGGGAAATAGAGAATAAATAAAAAGATACAGTCCCATTTGAACTCACATATGAACATTTGTAAAACAGCCATCATTACATTTATGTTGTGAAAGATTATACAATTACATTGTCTTTTGTAAGTACATAGCTGGTTAGTTTACAAATGACAGAATAATTCAAACATACCATGTACTCTTTCACGAGGTTTTATGCTCTCCATTCAGGTACACATGCAGGGCTTTGATGATACACGCTCTTCTGACATCAGCAGCACCAGTCTAAGTATGGAAGCCAGACTAAAACAAAACAAAAAAAATTAGGTAGTTATTATATTACCTAATGCATATTATGCATATTATGTGACCTTTTAATCTCAACTAAAGAAACATTGTATAATGTTGGTTAATAGCACAGCAATAGGTGGCAAGACATTTAATCATTGAAATGTGTTGAATGAAACCAAGTTTGAAACAGTTTCTAATTTTTTTTCATCATCATACCTGAGTTATAGGCATCATAATGCTCTTTTTTTCCTTGCATGCCACCTTTCTTGCCAAACACCTTCAACAGGTTTAAAGAGTGAGCATTCAGCATCGAGAAGAACTTCGACAGCAAACTGACAGCTGTAATCCTCTTAAATTCAGCAGTTCTTAAACAAAAAAGGGTACACAAAAACCAGTTTGACTGTCATAGCATTAAAATAATCCACTAGTTGCTTACAAGTAATAACAATGGGTTGTTGAAATACTGTTCCTATAAAATGAAGACATGAAAACATATTCTAGCTAAAGTAGATATGCACAATGCACCTACCTCACGTACACCAGAGAGACCCGGCCATCTGGTTTGAAATCAGCGATCAGGGCTGCATCACGAATAACTACTTGTCTTCTGAAAACACATCTAAAATGTCGCAGAGTGAAAAAGCTAACTGTTGATAACATTTCTGCACACTATTGCTTTCTCTTTCACAGATGGTTACATTCCATTCAACATTACACTTACCTTCATCCACGTTGAAGCCCGTTGCCCAGTCGACAAAGACCTTCAACGCTTTTAGAGAGGCGCCAAGAATGTGCTCGTTACTGCCACCTTCTGTTTTGGAGTTGCAAACGAAAGTGATTTGCAATCTGAATTTATTAGAATTATGTTGTGGTAGCATAAATTATTCTCGTAAATTTAAAATTGTTGCATATTATGCTAAAAATACATGTTTTAAAAATGTTCAGGAACAAAACATGATTTTATATATTAAAAGCTACATGTCAGACTTTGATGTTGATGTAACAGACACCCAGTTTGTTTTTTTTGAGTGAATAGCCCAGAATTTACGGTATACTGTATGATTTGTATTGCGCATAACAGGTGCAAAAGCAATCCTATTGTAGCCTTTGACTTTGTGGCTTATGAGGAGTCTTTTTGGCGATTACTGTTGTGAAAGGTGACTCTTGTCATTAATAACCCATCTACAATCGCTACTTTTCAAGGCGGGGGTTATCATAAATAACTGCAGGAAGAGAACTGTCAGGTTGGTTTTCCAGGCTGGGTGCTTGTGCATGAAAATTGAGCCGAGGCAACCTCCTTTGGAGAAGTATGCCGTGCTCCAGTACCAAACGTAGCACTCGCCTAATAAGACCAACTATTCCCGCAGTTGGCTTCTCGTCTTTTGGTCAGCATAACGCGATGCAGTCTCAACCAAGTGGCGATCTGGAGACCACAGAGCCGAGCAACTCCATTGACTGGAGTGTGGTCAAGCTTGTTTGTCTTGTCTTATATTTTCATGGTCAAGTCAGTACGCCACTCGGATGGTGGAAAAATACTTTCTTTTCTGCCATCATGCAAATTTCTTCTGGCGTTTTTGTGAGAAAAAAAAAGATCTCATTTTCAACCCATTCAGACGGGTGCCAGGGGAAAATGGTTTGGTTTTGAATAGGACTACTGTTCTGCTGTGTTCTTCTCTGCTAGACTTCTCCACAGGTCTGCTTCTGTGGCTCTTGGTTCCACTCCAGATTTGGGTGAAGTGGCATTTCCCCTCCCTTTTTTTTCAGATTCTTTCGGGTCTTCAGACACACGCACGTGGCATGTGTACACTCCTCTTGCTGCACAGTAAGCAATGCAGAGTCGCCATGGTTGCTTGCTTGCTTCTTGCCAGCGAGCAAAGTCTGTTGAGGGACTGATGGAGCGAGAGTGAAAGCCCTCTCAGCATTACATTTAAGGCTTTAAGGCTCAAGAGAGCTTTAAGCTTTCGAGAATAGCCGTAGCGACACACTACACCTTCATGAACTCACTGGGCACTTTTGAGAGTCCTTCTTCTCATAAACTGGCTTAAAGCTTTGAATAATGAAATGAAAATCGGGGTCGTCAGGAGGCCACACAAACCTGACCTCCGCCTTAAACCATCATCCGCGCACAGCCTTTTTTCTAAGAACTCCGTCCAATTTTTCATAATCGTTAGTTGTTAGGCGTGTCTGCGAACTGTGGTTAAGGTACTGTTTCCACATAAAACAATAAGGTCATGTCTACATGAAGAACAGATATTTAAAAAAACTGCCATTTTTCTTTGCCTTTTGGTCCATGTTTCGGAAAATTGGGGTGGAGACGTTCTCAAACTCCATTTTAACTCTATTTTTGTATGGCGCATCCCCTTTAAACAAGGTCATGATTGTCGTTCTCACCTCACTGTTGAACCAAATGTATTTTTATTAGAGGTGTACCGAATACAATTTTCTGGCCAATCACAATTTTAAAAAAAAGACCGATTCCGATTTTGGCTGCACTGATATTAAACAATTCCCTTGAAATATTGTTGTTCTAACTGCATATGAGGTACTTCTCACAAATAAAAATTCCTGTTCAAACAACTAAATTATTTTTTGCACTTGTGGGTTAAGAATTGATTTGTGCATGCTTTTTGTGTGTGATTTGTATACTATATTGCCATTATGCATTTACACTTTATACTGTATTATATATTTTTGAGATTGTTTCTTGGGTCAATGATAACTATGAGGTCAAACTGCTGTATTTGTGTTAGTTTAATGTCATTTCAGCTTTTTTGTGTTTTCACCACATGACGTCAAGGGGAAAGGCGTCTTTTGTTTTGACAAAGACCATTTGAGCACCTCCAAATGATGATTTTTCTTTTTTTGGTGCATTTAGAACATCATTTTTGGATGATCTTTAATCAATGTAAACATTTTGTATATTTATGTAGGGGCCTATGAAATACATTTTATTTTCCCCAAATTTCGTTTTTTCCATTTTTTAATGTTCGGTTTTTTTACATTTTGCACTTATTTTTAGCAGCATAGATTGTGTGCTTTTTGAGTTTTTAGCGTGACCGTTGTCATGTAAACATGGCTTCCTTGAAAAGAAGTCTTTTTTTGGCTAAACAGCATTTTGTTTTTTTATTCCAGAGATTGAGAATGAAACCCAAGAGACTGACACAAGTCAGACATTGTCACGATCAGTCAGGGAATTTGCGGTTTTACAATCAAACCACGCCAGGGGGATGCAAGAACTCCCTGAGCGGTCCTCTCTACACAATGTTGCCATTTTCACACCAGATGAAGAACACATGTAGAAGACTACACTTGTGCTTTTTTTGCTTGGGAGACAATATGCTTTTGTGCAAAAAAAGGCCACAGCCACTCGGTTTTTAATTAGAGCGTGGATAAACATCATTGCAAGCGTGGGAATCATTTTTCCCATACTCTCTGATGCCACGTCGCTTGGTAACAATTAGCTTTGCGTTCTTGATGTTAGTGTCCATGTTTTCAGTCAAAACCGAACCCCACCAGCTCTGTTTACCTGCAGTAAACCTGAAGCTACAGCAAGGCATTTGGTGGTGATTTGTCAGGGTGACTCAGGCGGGAACACGCTGTGCTTCCTGCCGAGCTTTGTGCACCATCGGCGAAAAGAAAAGTCTGCACGCGAGAATCCGGCCTTAAAGTCCTATTAAATCAAAGAAAATTGCAAAGGGCAGCACTCGAGGCTCACCATGTGGTCATACTGCTTGTCAAAACAGAAACTACCCTTCATATGTTTCAATGTTGATCCCAATTTGGCTTTATTTTGGTGTTATGCAAGCTAGGGAATTCAATCCAGAGCACCTTCGAAAAGCAGAACCATCTTGCTCTCTGTGGGCAACCATTTCCTTATTTGGCAACAGTCTGCAAAGTCTCGATGTGATCCACTTGTTGTGATTAGGTAACCTAACCCAGTCTTACTATGCAAAGCGAAGCACAATGGCCTTAGATGTGATGATGCAGCAGAGGTTTCTTCTTCTGCGGACGTCAAGAGCTCGGGGGTCAGCTGCCTGAAACGCAGATCAAACACCCCTAACATGAGAAAGGGCAAACATGGGAGAGATGGGAAGAGCGCTGACAGAGGCGGGGAGCAGATAGATGACTTCATGTCAGAGGCCTGCTGTGGAGTTTCATGGGATGTTTCCACAGACCTCCACAAGTTTGCTCCAGCATTTAAATTAAGATTGTGTCCAGTTGTCAGGACATCTCAGTAGCTAGGTCTACAAGAATGATACAGTTCAAGGGCCCCTATAATGCAATAATGACTTTTTATTAATAATAACAATTAGGGGTGTCCGATATTGGCTTTTCTGACGATATTGTCCAACTTTCAATTTCCAATTCCAATATCAACCAATACCGATATGTGTAACATGACATATATCTTGCCGTGGAATTAACACATATCTGTTGTGAAGCTAATGGATACAGCATTAGCAATGAGCTTCTAGATGTGGCTGTAAACAACATTGTAAAGCATTAAGAAATATTCGGCATGGTAAAGCATGGCTCGAGGAACTCGACAGGTTTGGGGAGTTCGACATGCTTTGCAGCCATTGCAAATTGCTAGTTTAATATCCGAAAAGAGACGCCACAGACGTAACGTTAGTCAGGTAGAAACCAAGCTTGTTACTGGCTAAACACAGTTGTTTACACGCTTCAGACCCGGTTTGATGAGGTCATCATTTGCGCTCCGGAAATACAAGAGCCTGTAGGCCTATATACGGCATCTTTTTAATTGGTTTTCATTATAGGGGGGAAAACGATATATAGATATCTTACTACATGTTTATGGCAATGTTGGGCAATGATATTGGCAGGCCGATATTATCGGACATCCTGAATAATAACAACTGCTGTGTATCCCAGTGTGTGTTCTCATGAAAAAATCTTTCACCTACCACACTTGTTTGCTCTAATTAAAAAAATGAAAAAACATTCACTTTTGATTTTGCAGGTTTTTATGATGTCTTGAAGAAAAAACCTTCATCAGTAACATGATCACCTCTAGCTAAAAAAAAAAGAGAGAAGAAGAAAAGGCTTTGCTACACATCCTAAAAATAAAGCATGACGCTCTGCCAGCTGTTTGTTAGTCAGCTACTGATGTGAGAGATGTAAGTGTTATAGTTGTTTTTCTTCAGTGAATAGATTAAGCCAGCATAATGTTGATTGGGTTTTTTTTTCCTGTCACTTCTAATCCAGACAGACTGAAACGACCTTGGCACTCACCAACTGTCTGGTTTGAGAAGCTAACTTAACTTGACTGACAAAAAAAAATGGGACCGTGTCAATGCCATTATTTATTTGTTACAAAAAATTAGCAAAACCAATTAGGTTTTTTTCTAATAGGAAATAATGTAAAGCCAATGAATCCAGTCCAGACACCCAGAAATGGTAACAAAAAATACATTTAATAGAAAATAATTACAGTTTGACACCAAAGCCAACTGGGATAGGCTCCAGGATGCCCGCGACCCTAATGAGGATAAGCGGTACAGAAAATGGATGGATGCAGATAGCAATGTGAAATAATTACGAATAATGAATGAATGGAACTTGATATGGATTTCTTATACATCCTGGTGAGAAAATTGTACGGGGCAAAATTGTGGTGAACACTTTTTTTCCAAAAACCTAATCATACAAAAACCAGAGTGTAGAAAACCCTGTAGAGTTGTCCATCGTTAAATCGTGTTTTTCACAAAATTTGATAATAAATGATCGCTAGTTTTTGGTTGACTATGGTGAAAAATATTGAAAGACAAACTATATGTAGTATTACATTATCTTCACACTGCATGGACTCAGTCATGACATGTCCAAAATGACTGGAAATAAAAACATTATCCTCCCATTCCCTGCGGAAGTGGTACGTTTTTGGCTTCTTACTTTGTTCATCTTTCTCACTGTTTGAAACTCTTTAAATAAACAAACTGGAGAGGCTAAATAGTTTGCTTGGTAGCTTACCATTCTAACGGCAGCCATCCTTTATGTCCCTGCAGTGATTCTGTAACTTGCGCAAAGTGGTGTAAACAAAAAATAATAACAATGTAAAGGTTGGATGTTATTCCATGTCTACAGGGCTCCAATCATGGTTAAAAAAAAAAACGTATTTAGAAAGTCATAAACAGCTTTTTTATGCTTCGACTATGAAAATATTCATTTATTAATATTGAATCCTACTTCGTGGCAATTCACTTATCACAACTGCGTTTGGAACTAATTAACCGTGATAAATGATGAGAGACTGTAATATGTAATCGCTAGCAAGACAAGCAAAGCTTCATGACAACTTTAAAATAGTAGACTATGGTACATTTAAACCTGCCTTCCATGACCTCTCTATCCAGTGGGGGGCTGCAGTGTCCAATATCCTCCACGAAATGAAGGCAAATGGATGGCATGTAAAACATAAGTCATGTGCAAGCCATGTGTTTATAATAACCAATAATGTGTCCATCTGTCTTTTTTTATGTTCACAACCTACAGATGAGATCAGTGTTTTTTGTGTTGTTCTAAGATCTGCTTTCAAAAAGCTGGAGTTTTCTTCCTTTTTTTGTTTTTTCTTTCATGTTACCTTCCTGAAGACATGCTGAGAGCGGACACAGTGAGCGCCGGAGGTGCAGTGAATGCACGTTGCATCTGTAGCCAATTAGATTACACTGGTTCAGATTCAGAATACGTGTTCTCAACGGTAACCATGCAGGGGGAAATTACTGTTTGTGTGTGGGATGTAATATCGCCATACAGTACATACATTTGCTGCCAGAACGGAGGGTTTTTTATAACTTCATGTACACCCTTCACATTTCAGCAAACTTTTGATGTCAGTAGTATGTCCAAGTAGTACATCTTGTATAGTATAGATTTAGTATCCACTGAAAGTGAGTCAACAAGCAGCCTTCGTTGTCTAACTAGCTGGCAACACAAGTGTGTTGCAAGATAGCTGGGCTCTAAAGAACTGTGGTTCATTGAGTACATTGACACTAGTAAATCTACACAAGTGGCACACTGACTACTCTAAAGTTGACCCTTGAGAAGATATATTGTCATAAAAATGTGTGCTGGAATTTAGAGTTTGTGGGGTAAATAAGATCAGAGGGAGAAAAATGCACAGTCAGCAGTAAAGCAAAGACTCGACCTTTGTGTCCTCTCCCACAAACCAGAAAGTGAAAAAGTCTTAAGAAGGGTACTTTCCACTTCTGTGACTGCAAAGCAGCTGTGTGTGATGTCCCTGCAGGCAAAACTGTACAATCAATCTTGACAAGGATTATCTCTAGAAGAATGGTAGATTAGTGTAGACCAGGTGAGAACATTTTCCTCTCATAATCCTTCCGTCTGTCCATCTTCTATGCCACTTATCCTCATTCAGGTCACAGGGCAAGTAGCGGGTGCTGGCAATTTTGAAATCACACTTGCGGCCAGTTCAAACGGGCTAAAGGTGACTCCGCCTTTGTGCCGTGTGTCTGTGCGTAGCACACTGAGCGTGTAGAGGAGCAACAAGGGCCAAGAAATGCCAGAGTTCCATCGGATTGCGGAAAAGCAGGGACAAGACTCTCACAACGCTACAAGTCAGTCACGGGTGGAAATGAAAACATTGATAAAGACGGCATGATGGGAGACGTGGGAGGAACACACTGCTGACACAGACACATAAATAAGCCAGGCTGAAGTTTCCCTGCAAAAGCCAAATTCCTTCTGGGACAATGTCCTGTGGACTGATGAGACCAAAGTAGAGCATTTTGGCAAAGGACAACACCGCACTGGTTACCCAAAACCAAATGAGGCTTTCTAAAAAAGGAACACAGACCATACGATCAAAGATGGTGGAGGTTCACCAACGTTTCAGTGTTGCTTTGCTGCTTCTGGTACCGGATGCCTTGACATGGCATCATGAAATCTGAAGACTACCCAAGAAGTTTGCGGCTTGGCACAGTGCCAAAAGGATGGGGTTCTGTCAGAGGCCGAGGGTCTTGCAGCAGGAAAAAGCACAGACAATTTAGACATACTAACCATTAGGCGTACGCCATAACAAGTTGTGGACTCAACCTATGGCACCCCTATTTGAGAATCCGTGGGTTAGACAGCATCACGCTGATAGTTCTTCTGTGATGCGTCATAGCAATTTCTTTTACAAATGAACGAGCTCGCTGGTTATGACATCACTGCCAACGATCTCATGTCCAGGTGTTTAGTTTACACTTTCTCACCTGGCATTTATGTAAATGTGTTCTTTCAGTCTCAGTTCCACAAACATTCCGCAAACACCGCCGTTTCGTTTGCTTGGTCTTTGACCCGAAGCGATGCATCACTCTTTCTGACCTCCACCGTTGCCCTTCCAAGTGCTCTTGTTTGTCACATAAACACGCATTTTTGCGCACGTTCTCTAAGACCTCCCTCCCTGGAGCGGCCATGAAGGCTCGACAGACGTGTCTGTGTTGTTGTGGGTTGTAAATCTTCTCCATGAGAAAGTGTGAGGTTCAAAGTCAGAATGGAAGGACCCGAGTCATTGTGGCTTCATCCGTGCTGTTCCAAGAAAGGTGTCGTCACTCCAAGAGCGAGCATAAGTAACTGTCGTCGACATCTGGTATCATCTCTGATTGGACAGCTCTTGTTTCCTCCAGAGCTCCTGTTTCCTGAGCAGTTTGAAGGTCTTCACTGGTCCTGGCAGCAAACATGTTGCTTGGATTAAAGTGCTAGTCTCCCAGGACCTGAAAATAGCTGTAAATGCAAGACGGCAAAATTGAAGCCGCTGTTCGTCTCAGTGCTGATAGCTGCCGATGTTGTTCGCTGAATGTTCAGCTTCTGAGATTGAGATGTTGGCAGTTGCTTCTTGCCTGCTGGGAATGTTAACTTTGACTTCAGGGAGGGGGCGGAATCACTGCTGAATGCTTGTAAACGTGGAATTGGTTCTGCAGATTTTGTAGCGTTACACTCCTCTTGTAGCTGGTATGGACCTTTTGGAAGTTTGTTGTTGTTTATGTTAGCAATGTCTGACGTCCACATTTCTTTGGGATTCATTAGGGTTCTTTCGACACCGTTTTATAGCTGCAAAATTAACATTTCCACCATCACCTGCATGAATTGTAGCCAGTTTTGCTATTGGGATTTTTAACATGCTGCTATGATAAGAAAACGGAAAGTTCTAAATAGTAACATCATATCATGAGGAAGTATCATCTGAAAACAGTTTAAAGTGATCCCTTAATATCAACTGTTCCAATTCCTCCCCCCCATTAGGCCATCCAGAGCACTGTTTGCCAAAAAGATCCCGACACAATAACAGTTTCTTCCCCCCGGCTGTCAAACTGCTGACGTCTCAACGACCAACTTGGAAGTTTAGGTTACATATTACAATTTATATTCATAATTGATTATACAATATTAAATAGTGCAGGCGTAAACATAAAACAATATGATAAAACCATTTGCATCATTTACGTTTTCAACGGTTGGCTCTTAAAGTAAAACTGCACTTGTTTGGAATTTTGGCCGTCATCCACAATGTTTATATGAGACATGAACACACATCTTTCTCTTTACGGTGCATTCTCAATCTATAAAAAACAGGTAAAAAGAGGGAGAAACGCACCAAAAAAACCTGCAAAAACTTACTTACTAAAAAATTTACATAATGTGAATACCATAATAGCCCAGCTACAGCGTTATTATTATTGGTTTTAACATTGTTAAGCCAAAGAACTATGATACTTATGTAGTGACACCTCGTCACACCTGTGGTGCCTATCTTCACCACTAACTCGCCCACAGAGCATCAACGCCACACTAAAAGGTAATGCTACATACTGGAGCTGCTGGCACTGCTCTTATTTTTGTTTTTGAGTTTGGAAAGTTTATTTCCATATTGATATGTGAGATCATTGATCCCTGTGGCTCAAAATACAGTATTGCATGTTATCATGACTGTACCTGTTACTACATGGTCACAGCAGGTGTTTTAATGGCGGGCTTTCTATTCTAGGAATAGGTGAGTCCCTTGATATATACTCATATTCATTGACGCCCCTGCACAACCTGAAGAAGCCCAGATTACTTTGCCATGTGGAAATCATCTCAGGTGGGATCTTCATGTCATGCCAGTAACTTTGGAAGCCAACGGGACCATCAAGGTAACATTTTTTCGTATCAGAGAATGAAACTTTGTTCCACCTTTCAATGCCCCACGTTTGCAGGCAACAGGCAACTTTGTGGCACTGAAGGAGACGAAGTTTTTGAATACCTTTGAATATTTTGCCGTCTGATGTTTATCAGACTGCACTCGAAACCAGAATAGCACATTAACTTGGGCCGAGGATTGTCCTGTTCCTTGATGGGCAGCCAACAGCATCCTCTGGCTCTGGGCCCATGCCATTTTTTTTGGGTCTACCCTTTGACTGTGACTCCGAAACCTCTTGCCATTTTTCAGCTGGACCTAACGTATTGATGGCGAATTGTACTCTTTTTATTACGATACAGTGCTGTTTTTTGTAATCCGTTGAGTGAATCCTTCAGTTTGTCCCCATATCTTCACCTGTCAAGGTTCTTTAGAGTTTTTGGCTTCCTTCAAACTTCATCATTGGTCAACAACACCACTTCAGCTTGTTAGAAGACTTCAAAATACATTCGAAAGTAATCAATGCAAAATAATCAATTCAAATAATATTTTCAAGCGCAGGCAGGCATGCCGTTTGCAAGGATGTAATTTGCAGCGACGTTTCACTTAATAACGGGATTACATGAATAAGCGTATAAGACTGGCTGTGGTGCTCATCATAACCCCATAATAAAAACAGCGTTTGGTAGTGACCCAGATAGCCCGGCTTTCTTTTGTATTCGCACTCAACCAAGGAAAGGTAATACTGATCATTCACCAGGCAAGTGCGAGCATAAAATAAACGGCGCCTGAGCCATTAAAACCGTTGCCGCTTTCTCTGAGCACGTTTTTATTGAAGCAGCCACCGTCGCAGCTTTAGAACGCGCCACTGAGGTCAGTTTCCCGAAATACCCCAGTTTGATGGAACAGCGAACACTTGGGAGTCTTCAAAGTCTTCATCCGACAGGTTGTGGCAATCACCCGGCAGCTGCCCCTCGCCACCACCCTGCCCCCTGCAGTGACCACCCCTGATGGCTTGTGGCCCCCTTGGGGCAGCTCCTCCTAGCTAGACCTTCCGTGGAAATAACCGAAAGCTTCTGTCAGCTCGGACGTGGATCCAGAAAGGTCCCGTGGCCTTTCGTTAATGTAGTGTCATCTGAGAGCAGCTGTGCACACCCCCTCACCACCATCCCCCCACCCACCATCACAGCCTGTTGCTGAGCAGATACACTCTGTTTCACGTGGAGCTGTGGGGGGAGGGGGGGGCTTCCAGGAGGCGTGAGCATAAACACTGAGCAGAGGTTGAGCTCTCGGCCTTTGATGGCTGCGCCATCCTCACAGAACCCCAGAGGCGGCCGGGAGTCTTATCTTGAGTGGGCCCCTTTGGGTCTGGACCCCTCCACGCCCCAAACAACGGGCTTGCATTCTTTGCACCGAGACACTTTAGCGCTGGAAGGCAACGGACGTGACACGATGCCGTCTTTTTCTGTGTGAGCCTTAACAAGGCGGATTGCTGTCGGGATAGCTGGAAGACACCCCTCCACCGCACCCCCAACCCCCAACGTAATTCCTGGCATTACTTTTGCAACCTATAATTTTGGTAGACCAGCCCAGACACCTTGTGTTCTGTTAGCACTAGCGCCATTGCTACGGTTAGCATTTCTGTCACCTACTGTGAACGATCCGTAAGATTTGCCGACCAGCGCCGGCACCGTTTAAATAGCAGTCCAACAAAAACACCTTGTTGCCGCAGCAGTAGCATAAATGTTCATTTGTGTTGTTACCAGAATGACTCCTGGTTCTTGAGGATTTATAGAGCAGCCAGACTGGACACCTTGGGTGGTGGTGGTGCTAGCATCAACGCTAGCGTTAGCATCATTGCTGACATCGCCATTACGGTTCCCAGTTACCTACATTTGCAACTTACCGGAAACTGGTTTGTGTTAGAGCTCCTACTTTGCTGCCTACTTTGTTGTTTTTTTAAGATTTATTAACCTTAAATAGCAGCCAAATTGCAATTGTGGTTTTTAAGACCAGACACTTTGTGTTGTGATGGTGCCGGTGTCAATGCTAGCATTAGCATGCTACCCAGTCACCTACCTTTTGGCCTCGTGTTGTGTTGGCACTAGCGTAAATGCTACCGTTAGCAATACATTAGACAAATACTGTACATTAGCTGTTTGTAAGTAAGCTAAGGCACCTGGTGTTGTACTGGCGCTAGCATCAGGGATGATATTGGTAGAGCAGCCTGGCCATCGTTTGCTTTAGGGCTAGCGTCAATGCTAACATGGCCCTTGCTGTGACTCCCAATCACCAGTAGGACAGTAGAGACTACTTCATGATGGTAGCATCAATGCTAACATTAGCTAAGCTCCCAGTCAGCTACCTTTGTGGTAGACCAGCCTGCTATGCTAACATTAGCATTTCATGTCTTCAGCATAACGACCTCCCTTTGAGGTGGTAAGATTTGTGGACCAGCCTGGACACCAGCGTGTGTTGAGTCACTGCTTCAAGTGACAACGAATCACCCGGTCACGGGGCCGTTTATCAGTGTATTATTTCCTGCGTCTACGTGTTAAGTCAAGTCTATTCTGTCAGTCACACAAACCCTTTGGACGTTAGTGTCTTTTGGTTGACTCCCTAGCCCTCCTCCTCCTCCAGAAATTCCTCTCTTTTGTTATTGTTCCGGCCTTCATCCTGCATGAACGTATTCCGAAACCACGGCACTGCTTCACCGACGCCTCCCTAAAAATAGCGTCCTCTAATCCTCAGTCCCCGCTCTGGGAAGTGCATTAGCTAGATGGAGCCCCTCAGCCCTGGAAACCAAGAAGATTATGCATTTAAAAATAAGTCATTTGGCTGTGTGCGTTTGTTGACGCTTGGCGGCATCAAACCAGAAACAGGATACGCTGTCCATCAGCCGCGCCCTCCGGCCGGGACAGCCGGCTTTGCACGACTGAGGATGTGTTGCGGGGACCACTTTACGTCTCGTTGAAGGAAGTGCGCGAGCTCCCCGGAGCGATGTCTTTGCGGAAAATCAGTCTGTTGTGGTTCCAAGTGGTAACGGGAGTAAGCCAGGTCTCCGCCTCAGATTTAGTTGAACACTTAAAAGCGTCTTAATGAGTTAGCTTGTACGCATCGGGAAAGACATACAGTAGGAGGCCAAAGAGGTCTTGTCAATCACATAAGTCTGAAATAGCAGAGGTCGGCACCTCCGAGGAGGCGGCATCGTATGCAAACGCTGTTAACTGATTGACTGGGAGCAACTGCTTCCACTGCGGCAGTACTTGTACAATAAAGCGTATCAAACACGTGTACCGGGGTTGTAAACGATAAACCGATGCAACCGGATACCCGGTTTGAGGTAAAGGGGTCTTTAGACCCTGATTTATTTTATATTTCACTGCCGCCCCCGCCCTCCACTGGCACCATATCACAGCGTAAAGGTGTCTATATAACATGTACAATGTCTTGCAGCCTTGTCTCTATGGTGGAATAGTGTCTAGAATACAGTAAGTAAACAAGACGTGACTCACTCTGTTCTGCGAACGGAAACTTGAGCGTTTTATGCTAGCGATTCCCATCATCCCGGATGGAAATCGTCCGATACCGATCACATGAATTGATTATACATTTTTCATTAATTATTTTAAATGAGTGCTGCTGGCCAGGGGTGCCTTACAAAGAGGAAATGTCAGGAACGTTCCAAGGTCTCTTGATTGCCCGGGAACCCGGTGTCAGCGTCTTCCACTGCTGAGAAAGGCTGCTCATCTTGTCTGATGAATTCAATTTTTGGGGGGGGGTTATTAGCTCAAAACCAAATCACATAGCACCGGACCCTTATGCTTGGCCCTGCAGGTGGCAACAACTAAAATACAACTTTTAGTTGTATTCACACTAAAAAAACAGGATATGGCCCAGTCAAAAATACGTTGTGTCATTCATGGCTCTCTAAGCCCAAAAGGTTCCCGACTCCTGCCTTTAATGTTCATTTGTCCCTTCCATTCATCATTTATATACATTTTATAACGTTTTCTGCATGCAAAACTACAAGAGCGTGTTTTGTGTTAGCATTTTTGGTTTTGTGGAAGAAATCAATTGGAATGACTTGATGTCTAATGTCAAAATAATCATTTTGTTAATGTTCGATTCGGTTGAGAGACCAACCTCCTGCAGCGAATTCTAGATGCTAACCAAAGTTCCACTGCACAGTTTGGAAACACTTTCTTACGCTACTGAATGAGGAAGTCATGGTAGCTCCTCCCGCACAAACAATCAAACAAACACCACAGACTGGACAGTTTGTCTTTTAATAAGACTTGAAGTACTTCCCAAGGGCCTTACAGCGCACGACAAAATATATTTATAACATGTACACACACATCTGGAGCAATCGAGTCCAGAAGCAAAAGAGCAAAACCATTTGTGATGGAAAAGAACAACAGCCTATGCTTTTAATAGGAATCTATTTGCCCTACTGTATGTGTCCGCTCACTCATGGTAGCTAAGAACGCAGGAAATCCCTTCAGTGTGTTTCTACCGCATACGCCCGTCCTTCCCTCAGTCATGTCCTTTGAGTAGCAGTAGCAGCGCCGTCCTATACAAAGGACGATGCTGTCATTGTGCAATAAGCTGCACGTCGTCGTTTCTCGCGTCCTGTCAGGCGCCGCTCCTCATCTGTGACCCCGCCTTCCCCTCCATTCATCTGCAGACGTACATTGAAAGGTCCGAACATGGTGGCTTCCCCGTGGGAGGCCGAACGTTTTGACAAAGCACCATCACAGCACTTCTGCAAGGAAACAAAAACACTTTGAGAGTGGTTTGGATTTGTTTTCAGCGCTCACGTATCTTTGGGAATAGCTCTGGGGTCAGAGCGGTGTACATTTATACGAGCGAAAGCGAGACGGGGTAGTGTTCGGGTTTTATTGGACAAGTGAAGATCCACCAGAGTGATGAGCAGATGCCGACTGAAATACGATTTTGGCCAAAGACAGATGGGCCGCTCAATAAAACGCTCTTCTGCTAGCAGGCTAACAGGTGAAGATATGCATCCGGCTAGCGGGCGGGGTGGGGAGGATGGGGGGGGTCATTACTGTCGAGAAGAGTCCGGTTTCTGTTCTGTGGATCCAGTCTCCTCATCACTTTTGCCATCTGAGGAATTCCGCTCTGGAAGTGGGCCTATGTCAGTCGATCTTAGGCCATCTAAGCAGTGTGTGTGTGTGTGTGTGTGTGTGTGTGTGTGTGTGTGTGTGCGTGTGTGTGTGTGTGCGTGTGTGTGTGTGTGTGTGTGTGTGTGTGTAAGCTAACTCTTCTACTGCGACAACCGCTGCACACAAAAGGCTGAACATGTGTCCAAACATGCACCCCTGCTGTGTTGCCTGCGCTATTATTTCTCTGACAGCTACACCACATGGTGGCGCTGTGTCATGCAAATTCCCCAAAATATTTCAACTCATCCTTCCTGTCCGTCCCGTCCTTGCTGGGTGTAACTTTTCTGTCTCACCTTGCGAGATTAAACCCCAAAAAGCTGGCGTTTATATGATCACTTTCAGATTGGTATGGCGCTTGTAGACTGCGTAGACTGTGTTTAGAGGTGAAACCAACATGAAAATCAGAGAGCTGTGCATGGGTGCAAAAACAAGCATTTGTACTTTTGAATTACCCGCGACAGGCTGAGGTTTCAGTGGCCCCGCCTTCTTCATGAAGGTCTCCTCGCTCTCAAATCCCAGGATGTCCTCAGGGGCCATGCCGGTCTCGGACCTGCCTCGTGCCCCGTTTGCGGCGTTGATGATGATGTCCTCAAAGCTGGTGGCGTCTCCTTTGGCGGACAAGCCATTCTCGTGTCTCCCGTCGAGCTGGACTCCGTTCACCGTTTGGACCGGGGGGCTGAAACGATGGAGGGTCACGTGTGTTAAAAGTTCTGCTGGTTGTCCTCCTGTACATCGCCATGACAACAAGACTTTCACCTGTGTCTCACGCCGCTCTGTCCGTGCTCTGTCTTGTTGGTGGTGGTGGTGACCACGTTGACCTCTGACCTCAGCTGACTGGGGGCAGATTCTGGAACAAAATGGCTAGACTTTTAATCAAACACACACTTTATCTGGAAAATTCAAACATGATTATGATCCCACATTTTCCAACACTTAACGGTTAACTCCTTTTCACACTTGAAAATAGAAATGCCAGAAACTGAAAACAATTTTATTTTAACACATTTATCAAGATGTTTAAAAGACCAATCTGACGTCCTTGTCATGGGTTACAGCCACAACAGTAGCCCGTGTTAGAGATGATTGTCTCTGTTCTAATGCTGAGATATCGTGTTGATCAAGTCTGGTGCTTGTGTGTCTCATCAAGCATTACAGTAACATTACTGACACCTAGTGACCAGTGCAGAATACTACATAATGTCACAAAATCCTTGAACGTGTCTTCTTAATTGCCTTATACTTGTATTTAAGTTCGTTTAGCCATTTTTTGTGCTTGAAAGCGGCAACAAATTGGCTTACATATTTTTGAACTGATAGGCTGACCACATTTCTTCATTCATTTTTCAAACATGGTGAGAGTGGAGCCATGAAATTTGATGTGGCAAGGGATTACTGTATAATAAATGAATAATAGACAATACAATTATAACACAATGTATCATTAAAATGCATTTAAAAATGTGAATTAAAAAATACATACTGGTGTTTCATTGGGAGGCAACAAGGATTTGTTTTTGAGGCAGAAAGAAAAATTAAATGTGTTCAAAATAATAGCAGTCCAATGTGACTAACCAAGTGAATCCCTGTTATTAGTATATTTTTATTGCTAAAAAGTTACCAGTGGGTGCAGTAGATTCTCAGAAAGCAAACAAGACCCAGCAGGCATGGTATGCACGCTCGTAAAGCTGGGCAATTAATTAAAAGGGGTGTGTTCAAAAAATAGAAATGTCTGCAGTTGACTTTACAAACACAAACCAGTTTTGTTTCTAGGATTTGGCAATCCTGTGAATGACTAAACTAATATTTAGTTGTATGAGCACAGATTTTTGTAACCGCTTCACATCTGTGTGGCATGGACTCAACCAACTTGTGGCACCTTTCAGCAGTTATTCCACTCCAACATTCAACCATCTATTTTGATAGTTGTGTTCTGTTTTTTGTCTCGTGTTTCTGGTTTTGCATTTTAAGGCATCGGAGATCATTTTAGCTGAACAGCCAACAATTTCTTTGCACCTCTTCATAGGTTTTCCCCTCCCCAATCAACTTTTTAATCAAAGCCTGCTGTTCTTCCGAACAATGTCTTGAACGACACATTTTCCTCGGGATATCAAAGAGAAATGCAAGTGCTGGTTTCATCCTTCAATAGGGACCACCTGATTCACTCCTGTTTTTTCACTAAACTGATCACTGATTGAATGGCACGCTATTTTTTTGAACACACCACATTTCCACTGATTGCCCAATTGCACAGCATTAAGAGCGTGCATATCATGAATTCTGGGTCTTGTTTTCTGAGAATCTACTGCACCTACTGGTAACTTGTTTGCCATGTAGCAGTAAAAATATACTTTATCTGGTTAGTCACATTATTTTGAACCCTACTGTATATAATACTTAATTCACAGGTTTTTTTGACCATATTTAAGTATTATAATATTTATTTTTCACCACAAAGCAGAGCTATTTGTCTTTAGTTTTTTTTTTTTAAAACTTTAATTAAAAAAACTTTTAATAATTTTAAGCATTTCATTGTAATGTATGGCACTTTCCCAGCTGACTTTGGGCGGGAGGCAGGGTACACCCTGAACTGGCCGCCAGTCAATCACATGAGGATAAGGGGTATAGAAAATGGATGGATGGATGTGTGGCACTTTTGCGACACTAAAACACAAAATTTTAAATATGCATGGATGGGGACAAATGTTTCAATCTAATCCAACTTCATTTGTACAGCACTTTCAAACAGTGATTCTCCATTATTTTAACATAACAACTCCCCCCTACACCTTCCCCTTCCCGTAGAGAAACTGATCATATCTATTTATTTATCTGTACTGTACAGACTGAACTCAAAACTGAAACCAGGAAAATGAAAAAAACAAAGATCTGTGAAGCATACACGCATATTATAAGATTCAAATTGCCGCAGTTCACCACGCCCTCCCAGCACTGCTTTAAAGCAACCACAGTGGACCAAAGTGTTACAGAATAACATAAAGAGTTCTATTATCGTCAGATTCTAAGGCACTAATTGGATGGATTAACGTGCGGAGAAGATTTTATATTAACACTGTAATTCCTGTCATGTACATTTAAAAAAATAATATATATTTAATTGTAGTATTACGGCTTTATTCCCACAATAATAACCTTTATTCCCATATACATTTTTCCCAACCTAATATTACAAAATGACAACTTGATATTGTTTTATAACGACATTTACTCACAACATTAGTTTATTCTCATATAATTGTGACGTTTTTATTTTCTCCTAATACTTTCTACTTGTAAAATTTCCGCAGTGTTTTTAATTTCTGCTTATTTTTTCCGTTTTTTTCAACTTTTCTCATAATTATAACTTTACTCCTGTGATATTCTGACTTTATTCTCCTATCCTAATTTTCTAAAAATGACAACTTTTTTTGGTTAGATTACAACTTTTTTCTCCTAATATTTTGAGTTTATTTTTTGTAAAATTGTATTTTCAGAATGTGGCACAGGACAATAAATCATTTAGAGCACCCCTGTTTTAAAGCAAGTTCATTCATTCATTTTCTATACTGCTTATCCTCATTAGGGTCATAGGTATGCTGGAGCCTATCCCAGCTGGCTTTGGGCGGGAGGCGGGGTACACCCTGGACTGGTCGCCAGTCAATTGCAGGTGAAGCAAGTTTATGTTACATATATTTTAAGAATAAACTAAATTAAAATGAATAAATGTTATGGTGTTAAATGTCTGAGAGCCATATGTGGTCATCAAAAGAGCCACATATGGCCCCCGAGCCATAGGCTTCCTACCCCTGCTCTAAAGCATAGCCATGTAGCAAATAACAGGAAAAAGCAGCATTTTATTGAAAAAGCACACATAGGTCCCATTGAGCCGAGGAGAAGAACACAAAGTGCAGCTATGAAAGATATGAGGAAGACTGCGATGCGAACGAATGAAAGCGAGAAGAAAAACTCCAAGCTTGACAAGCAGCAGATGATAGACGGCCGCGAATTACGGCGTGGAATGCAAAATATACACGTTTTATTTACTGTATCTCCTGCACTCAACATAAGCCATAGCGTTAAAGAGTATGAAGTTCTTCATGTCCAAAGCTCACCTTGGCTGCTTTCTGCCTCTTTGGCACTGACTTGAGGTGGCGACGGAGATTTTGCCTCTTTCTGTGAAGAAAATGGGACTTTTTATTAATGCTGGTATTGTAGTGAGTGAATAATTCATAAACTCCAGCGCACCTTGTCGCCTCCGTCTGTCTTGCGCGTCCTCTTCATGATCTCCTCCAGGCGCTGGGAAAGAGTCATAAATATCACATCGTGCAGAACCCCGCGCTGCTCGCCGGTTGTTTATGGAATGCAACTGATCCGCTTAATAAAACATCTTTACTATCTTTTATTATTACGCTTTGGCCGCAACAACAAGGTCTGTTGAAGGATTGGTCACGTTACTCTCTGTTTTCATGCTATGGTGGAACCGCCAGTGTCGGTATTACAATTTCCCTGAATGCCCTAAAATAACCACCAAGGTCTCAGATTAGCACCGGTTCAATAAAACATCGGCTTTACCAGCTACTGCTACAGCCAACCTCCTTATGCGTTTTTTATTAACTCCACAAGATGGCAGTAGCAGCAATTGATGGGCATCTGGCAGCTTTATCTACCTCTGCATGCGCTTTAAAGTGTCACTTGCACCACACAGCTGTTACACTTGCCGTGCTGTGCATCAGCGCTATGGACACTGGCTGAGCCGTTTGCCCGTTCCTGCTACTACACCATTGGTTCTGTTGTTTTGTGCAATTTTTTAAGGAATTTCTGACACACAAAACATAATTTTTTTGGGGGGGACAGGACATATCAGCTTTGCTTTGCCTTGTCTTTGGAGTTACCTGAGTTCGCAGAGTATCAATCTGCATGTTTTGCTTTTTCTTTGTCTTTTTGTGTCTTTTTTTGCACCATTACATGGGACTTTGGATCAGCAGACATCAACGCTGCACCTCCTAATTAATGGTACGCAATCACAGATAGAAAAAAGGTTTAATCATTAATAAGTAGGGATGTAAATCTCTTTGTGGTAAACAATTCAAAACATAATGCACAATTATAAGTAAAGGCGACTCATGCTATGTTATTTACATACATTCTCTTCAGCTATGGTCACACTGACACAAGCCCCCAAATAGCTGTCTTCGGCTATCCCTGCCAATAAATATCAGCCCGTGACCCAAATTTTAGCTTGTGATTCAAAGCGCAAAAAAAAAATCAATTTAAATATTGGCAGTGCTTCGGTAACTTCTCGCTTCTCTCTGACAGGCCAAGTCATTTTAGACAACTCCAACAGGACGTGCACACAAAAAACAGTGCTGTTAAAGTAAACTCCTGCTACCGCTAACTTTGACAGCCCTAGTTTAAAGCAGTAAAACTTTTGTAGATTGTTTTGTCAAGCCTAATTTATTTTTACACTTGTCTTACACAAAATGAGATGCGTGAGGCGTTTATGGGATGCAAAGCACTTTGGCATTAGGCCTTTACCATAGTCCATCCATTTTCTGTACCGCTAATCCTCATTAGGGTCGCGGGTATGCTGGAGCCTANTGGGATGCAAAGCACTTTGGCATTAGGCCTTTACCATAGTCCATCCATTTTCTGTACCGCTAATCCTCATTAGGGTCGCGGGTATGCTGGAGCCTATCCCAGCTGACTTTGGGGGTGGGGGGCAGGGTACACTCTAGACTGGTCGCCAGTCAATCGCAGGGCAGCCTTTACCATCATTGTTTTATATCTTACTAGTAGGAGTGGTTAACTTGTAAAAGCACCTAAAAATTTCCTCCTGATTATTTCATATGATTTTATATCATGTGACAAAATAAATGCAGCACACCCACACATTTACTGGGTATGTTTTGTTAGTGGGTTGTGTTCACTTGTTGCAAACTTCAGGGCCTTTTGCACGACAGAGTCAGCATAAACAACCTCAGATGACCAGTTTCCCCCTACTAGTGTGTTTTACATTTAACTGCACACAGGCTCGTATCAAGCGCTATTAAATCGTGGCTTGCAGACGGCCAATCCTGGATAAGCTTGAAATATCATTCATCTAAGTTCCAGGGACTCGGCAAAGTGAACGTGTCCCACGAATGTAATACCACCACCGAGGGACTGCGGGGAGATTGTTTTCAACGGTTTACAAGTTTCTGGAAAAGGTCCAGCACATCCCTGTGATGTCCAATGTCGGTTTTTGTCAGCTTCAGCACGGCAATGGTTAACAAAAGCGAGGACGCTCCTACCTTCTTCCTCTCCAGCCTCTCCTGCTCCTCCTTCTGGAAGTGTTTCTCCCTCTCCAGACGCTGCTTCTCCGCCTCCTCGCGAGCTTTAGCCTCGGCTTCTTCTTTCTGAAAATCCCAACCGCAGGGTTTTGGTTTTTTTTAACATCAGAAAAAGCAGGAGGAGGGAGTGAACACAAGTCAGCATGCCCCGGTCCGGGTGTGGCTGATCCCTGCAATTATTGCTCTCCAGCGGACCACAGAGGCGATATTTTTGTACAGAAAAAAAACAACTCATTTGAACTTTTCTGACCATGCGATGCAACACTCAAGCAAACTTCTGTGTCAATATAGTTTACACCAGAAATGTCACTGATGCGAATGTCCACTAGGGGGCAGCAAAGCTTAAAGGAATAGGTTAATGTCAGGATGTAAACATTTTCTTGCTTAAGCTCCTCCTCCAGGAAAACAGAAAATGTTTATTTCTGCTTTATGTTTAATTAATTGTCTTCCAATAGACACTAATTTGTGTGTTTGAATATATATATATATATATATTCAAAAATATAAATTAAATAAATTAAATTTGAAAACACTGTAAATTTGACATACTGTATATATGCAAATAAATTATTTCAAGTTCTTTTTTCTTTGGATTTTAGGTCTTGCAGCTTGAAAAAAAAATCTGATTTTCTTTGTTTGTAGTTTTTATAAGATGAAAAGATCCAACAAGGAACTGCTTGAGATATGTCAATTTGCGTGTAATGGCCTAATAAAATTTGTTGGTTTCATCTCTGTGTGTGTGTGTGTGTGTGTGTGTGTGTGTGTGTGTGTGTGTGTGTGTGTGTGTGTGTATATATATATATATAGTTACATAATGTCTACAACCAAGTCGAGAAGATAATTGCTGATGTTCTATCCATTAGCTTCAGAAAGGTTGTGTCCATTCCATGACAGGAGATACAGTATGTGATGTTACACATAAAAAGGAACATAAAATCACACATTAAAGAAATCCAATTGAACCCACACAAGCAAGCACAACAGAAATGGAGGTAAGGAACACCACGCTCACACCTGTTTCTGCAAGCGAAGGTTCTCCTCGTGCTCGACCTTGGCTCGCTCCTGGGCCTCCTTCTCTTCCTGTAGCCGCCGGATTTCATCCAGTCTCCGCTGCTCCTCGGCCATAGCGCAGGCTTCCTCCTCGCGGCGACATCGCTCTTCTGCCTCCCTTGCCAGTCGCTCCTCTCTCAGGATTCTGGAGGAATCATGGGAATTGAGATGAAGATGAGTATCTTTAGAGGTTCCATATCATGCAAAAGCAACTATTTAATTTGATACTAAATGTAATATTTGTTCCTGTAAATTATATTAACTATTTATTACATCACTAAACCTTTCATAGAACTGACCTCCCCTTCTCCTCCTGCTCGCGTCGCTCTTGCTCCTCCCGCTCTCTGTGCTCGCGAGCCTGCCGCCGCTTCTCGGCCAGGATGCGTGCCGCCTCCTCTGGGTCGTTGGTGCCCGCCATGGGTTTGGCGGACGGCGAGGGTGCAGGGGAAGCTACCTGCGCTGAGGGAATGTCTTTCCTGGGCGGCTCGGGCGATGCGGCTGTGGAACTGGAGATGTTGGAAGCAAGTCTGACAGAAGGAACCACAGAGGAACCTGGGACAGGACAAATGATGATGCTCTGTAGTCAAGTTTTCTCAAGGTGGTTTGGGTTATTGCAGGTTCTTCTGGAATGCTTTGACTCACGACGACTGTTGTCGGGGGTGGCCGGCCTGCGAGGCTCCCGCACTCTCTCCAAGGGAACGGGTGAGGAGGTGCGATGGTCCACCCTGGCGGGGGTCCTCGCCCTCCTGGCCCGACCTTTCGGGGTCGACGGGCTGCTGCGCGCAGATGGAGGCTTCGGGGAACTGGCGGGGCTCGGGGAGGCGGGCCTGCCTTTGGGCGTGGAAGGCGATGACGGCCGCGGTCTCGATAGCGGGCTGGGGCTGAACCACACACGGAGTTCACATAAATTAAAAAGAACGGGACACTTTATTACATTTTACAGACCAAGTGCAGTTTTTCTTTGCATTATGAAGAAAGTTAGCCCAAGCACTGCACCATTACATCAGTGTTTTATCCTCCATGGAAGCCATTAGGGATTACATCATTACGCTCGCCGGCTTTTGGCCTCTGGCACTGACAGCTCACTCATGCTCTTTGTTCTGCTTGCGGACTCAAAGCTGGATTTTTTTTCTCATCCCATTGCATCCCACAACTGTCATTTATTGTGTGGCACGGGATGAAAGACGAGATGACCACTCCGATGGGGACTTCCCTTGCTTTACCTCCACTGTGCACGAAACATGCAATCGGTGCAGGACAGAGGAAGCAGAGGCAATCTCAGGTCAACACTATGATATATATGCTCTTGTTTTGGTAGGAATGTGGTCATGGTTACATTGCAGTGTAGTGTGAAGTGCACCACCAGATGGCACTGTTTTCTTTAAAACTTGTATTTTATATCTAATACACAGCAGTATTTTACGTGAGTGTAGGGATGTCCGATATTGGCTTTTTTGCAGATATCCTATATGCCGATAAAGTCCATTTCCAATACCGAGACTCAAACCCACTGTGGTGGAATTAACGCTTTGTGGTGACCCATAATACTTTTGTTTCCTGTCTCGTTGTGAATCGCTTTTCCACATTTAGTGACCCTCGACGTGCGCCGCTACAAGATAACCAGTTGAGTAACGTGGGTACTCCCTGCACCGTTCGTGATTTCAACACATCAAAGCCCACTTCACGCTGCGAGGAATTATACAGGACTAACAAAGTATTTTCACGTAATGGCCGCACTGGGTACCTTGACGACGGCCACTACGGGATCCCATAGGCTTATATACAGCAGTTGATTATATCGGTTTTAATTATATTACATTATCATCCCTACACGAGTGGTTTTTTTGCTGTATTTTAAATCCATCCATTAAAGCCATTTAGACTTTTACATTTTACTTCACAAGTGCTGCGTCAAATAGAAGTATGATTCCTTATTTATAAATCAAATATTTTCATAGTTAGACCATAGAAAACCTGTTTGTGACCTTCTAAATATGTTTTGTAACATTATTAGAGCCCCATAGACACAAATTAACACCCCAACAGTCACCTTTAAACCCGTATTACCCGATATAGAAGACATATAACCTGCCTATTGTTCCCGTGATCAAGTCTGATGCTTGTATGGCTCACAAAACATTAAAGTAACATTACTGACACCTAGTAAACAGTGTAGAATACTACATACAGTAGCATCAACTAATATGCAAGTAAATATTTGTATTTCAGTTCTTTTAGCCAATTTTATACTTAAAAATTTTTAATTTAGGGGAGGAAGATATGATAGCATAATGTTTTTTTTTTTGACTAATAATAGCTTGAAGTCAAACACAAAACAGCATAATTTAATTAATATATTTTGGGAAAATGTGATAGAGTGATCTGTACTACTCTACTCACATGAGCACACCAGTAATGCAGACCAACATCAGTACTTTTCCTGTCATTTCTTTAACTAGCAATTGTTCTACGCTAACCGACAAAAAACGTGAAAAAAGTAATTGATATAATTAGCATTATCGTGAGTGGTCATTTTTAAGAAAGGATGCTGATGTACATGTTCAAACCAATTTTGTTCCCAGACTGGGATATAAGTCACTTTTTGGTCAGATCTTACACCTAAATTATAGCTAAATTAACACCGAGGTCATTCACACTCTACACAGAACACGAAGGACATAAAATACAGTAATAAAACACTAAATACAATAATTCAGTGACAGAGGAGACAGCTGCGTTTGCTGATGTTGTTTTGGCGTGCTCCGGCCAACAGTGGATCAGCCACTTCTTCATTGCCCTTACCACGTACAAGTACAGTAGATGTTACTGTACCATCTTTAGCTTTAATGATGGCCGTGAGAATGGAGTGACTGCAAAGTGGCAGCCAATATTGACCCCAAATCGTGTACCTGCACTGCGCTGTAGTTAGATCTCAAGCAACTCTTGCTTTTACAGACGTAACACGGACCGTAACCGTAAAGCGATTTTGGAGTTCAAACAAATAGAAATAATGCATTACAAAGACGCATACAAAGGGCGTGTGTTTTACCTCAGGTCTGATCTGTGTCTCATACTGGGAAGGGACTGCCTCTTCTTGAGGAACTTCTCCTTCGTCAGGGCGTTTTTCTCTTTCTCATTCTCCCGCTCCTTGTCCTTCTTCTCTTTCTTTGTTCTGTCCATCTGCTGCAAGACGGTCCAACACGATGCAAGACATCAGGAAGGCAAAATAGTAAAAGTTCACGTGTTTGTTTAACATACGGGCGTGGCGCTGCGTCTGTGTTGGCGCTGAGTGATATCAGGCGTGCTGGACGTCACCCTCCAGCGCTCGGAGCAGCGGTGATGGGGCTGGTGGGCGCACAGCGTCAGCGGGCTGGCGGAGGACGAGCGGGGGCACAGCGGAGACTCTGAAGTAGACGTTTCGTTACAAACTCTCAGCCGATTAGAGGCGCTGTGGGGCGGCTGCTGCGGTTGCGACAACTTACGGCCGTCCTTTCCGTTGGGGAGCACGCTGGCAGCGCTGCGGCTTCGGGCGAGGAACGACAAGGTGGGCGTCATCAGGCGGTCCACTATGCTGCTCTCCCACGGGCTCAGCGTGAGGTTGCGGGCTGCGAGTTGAGACAAATGAATTACTTGTCGCTCTAAACGGACGTGGAATAATGGCCAAGACCAAACTCTTCAAAACGCTCGTCTAAACGATGAGTCAGCACATTTTCCAGCATATATTTTGGTGTGGAAACCTTCTCTGCACCAGCACTCGGGTGTGATGGCGTGAAAGGTGCTCGTGCTGCTATTTTTATCAGCAGCTCTTCCTTCTCCTCGGAATACGTTATCTACCATCCCCAAAATGCTGACTCACTCGCTGACTTTACTTCTGAAGGTTCTTTCAGGCAGACTTTGATAACAAAAAGGATGCTCTCAACTGAAGCGTGAGGAAAGGTCGAGTCAAAGGATAAGATCACGTCCTGCAACTCGGCAATGAACCAAAACAGGAGGACACCAGGAAATAAATCACCACAGAAAATGAAGCCACCACAAGACGACACAACAAATGAGCACATTACGCAACTCAAAGGGCAATCATGCGGAGGCCGAACACCAAACCCTAAAACATGACACAAAAAAGGGTTTCGGAAGCACGGTGGAAGGACAACAAAACGGCGACACTGATGATTGAACTGTTGACGGCACTGGTGGTGGTGGAGTGATGGACACATTTTGAAGGAGATTTTGGGGAAGTTGGTAGGGTTGGTCATTCCGCTTGTAGCCTTACTTCTGCTGGGGGAGTTCCAGAGTGTGGTGGAGGACTTGGAGAGTCGCTTGTTTATGACCGAGTCCACGTGTTTGGGCAGGTTGACGGTGGAAACAGAGCATCTGCCTGAGAAGCCAAGAGAGCGGCACACACATGTTCACACACACATACAGTTGACAGGCGGCAGGGGGGGCAAATTTTGCAGTCGATCCTGTTTTGAGTGAGCAAAGAAGAGCAGACGGACGGTCGTGTTGTATTGTGTATAGAAAACTGCTAAAATTCACAGAATTGTTAATGGACTTTGGAATGGTGCACACAACCAACCCCCTTGGCTGGGAGGTATGATGTGACTAAGCGTTCCTCCGCATCCACTTTAATGATTCTACCGTCATGAGGGCATCTTGCAACAAATCCAAAGCGGCCGCTTCAAGCTTATTTACGCTCATCGTCGTTGAGCGAGCACAAAAGGGCGGGATTGATTGTCGTTAATTCCCCTTGCGTATGGCCGAGGCGATTAGGCGAAGAGACATGGCCCCTCAGGACTTGTGAGATTCAGAATGCCAATGGTGCTGCGACAGTCCTAGCGTTGTTTAGTACCACGAGGTGTAGGACCACCACTTGCTTGTAGGTGGGGACACCATCTTACTGTAACTGCAGCACTAAAGCAGCTTAATAGTTTGGCTAAAAAGGCATCTTTTTTTCCACAGCTTCCACACAGTCATTCATTTTGTATTCCAGCACAGCATCGGTCATATTTGTCTCTGTATGTTTCCCGGATACTCACTCTCCTTCTGGTTCTGGTTCCCAGCCCAGGACCACCTTTGCTGGCGGATTTCAGCCCACGTCTTCTTGGTTGAGCGGTGGATGGCTGCCTCGTAGCGTTCCTGGAAAGCAGAGTTGCCATTTTAAGGACTCATCGCTAGTCGAACCTTTGCCTCTAATAAATGTGATTTTATAACACGGTATTGTATAATTATATACTGTATTAATATACCAGTATAGGTACTGTTTAATAATAGTATAAAAAGTATTTGATATGAATGATTAAATATGAATAATAATAGTACAGTGTACAGTAAAAGTACATTTAAATGTTGTACATGGGTGAAAATGAAGAAATGTCTTAAATTTTGTTACTCCTTTAATGGTGAAGTTGCAGGTCATTACTGCCACCTAGTGGCAAAATAATTGTTTATTGAATGGACAACACAACATTCCATTAACGGAGGCCCAGCGTATTAGCACAGAGGAAATGCAGTATATTGTTTACATCTACCATACATACCTTGTTCTTCTCAAGCTTCTGCTTCTGTCGATCCTCCAGGGCAGCCCGGCGCTTTTCGGCCATGATGCGCTGTTCCTCCAGCTTCCTACGCCGCTCCTCCAGCTGCTGCTCCCTCAGCTGCCGTGCCTTCTCCTCCTTCACCAGCCACTGGCTCTTCTTCGCCGCTAAGACCACAGGGAGGAAACGCGAGGTGAGACGTGTGAGGCTACATGCTAATTTAAGAAACCACTAAAATCTGTTTTGAAGTACTGGCGGCTTTTCCTGACAGATCTGGTCGTAAGACAAGCCCCGCTGATGTTCACCGCAGATCTAAAATGCTCTCTGCGTTAGCAAAACGGATCAAATCATTTCTGACTTGAATTACATCAGTTTCAAGAAAACTAGTCTGGCTTTGATATGGAAATCACCTCCTGGACCCTTTGCGACAACAAAGTCCGGAGAGAGAAAGCAACCAAAGCAACTGGTCTTAAATTGAAAACAGGAATCCACATTTTCGTCATGTCTTTCTTGACAAACGTGATCAGTATTTGACCCACGTGAAGACATGAAATAAACATGAAGTATCGATGCTCAGAAAGCCAGACAGTCCTCCAGTGAACTACGTTCTATGCTCGTTTAAACATGTTGACAGGGTAAGATAAGCCTTCTTAGGTCTGCTTTTAAGCTGATATTGTAAACACAAGCTTCTTTCATCCAAGTCTTGACTGGGGGTATTAGATGGGTCCCATCTGGCGCGCCATGACCGCTCATCTCCCAATTAGATTGATCCGCGCTGTGTTTTCTCCACAACAGCACTACTGGATTTGACGACAAAGCACAGCACCCTTAGGGTGCATTCTCTGCACTCCCTTGTGTTTCTGCAGCTATGCTGATTTTGTTGCAGTTTTAGAGTCCATCCCTCATTGTTCTATTATGCAAGCTGTCGATCACTAATAATGATAATGGGAGGAACAATCGCATTGATGATACCACCCGTCCAGGTTGGTCATCCATAACTGTGTTCCTGCATGAGCATCAAGCTGTGCTTCCAAAGATAATCTATTTTGAAGGTGCATTTCTGTCACCCCCCGCCTCCAGGGACAGAAATGTTCTCACACCCACCCGATTTGAAATACTACCTGATATCATCTACTTATGTGGAAAATGTAAAAAAAAGGGAGAGCTGTGAAGCATGCAAGTGTATTGAAGAGTCAAACTGCATCTTGAGTATGATACATTTGTACTTGTTGGCAGGTCTGCACTAACGTCCGTGTCCCCCAGGGGGGCCTGTCCCACTATTGTGGTTATTAGAGATTGTTATGTATTGGTCCTTCTACTCCTGTAAGCTTGTATTCATAGAGGTTTTATGTCATTTAGGTCCTTCATGTTATTTTTAACTCCGGATCATAAGTAATAAATCCGACGGCGACCCATTTTGGGCTTTCCCATAAAAGCCCACGTTTTAATTGGAGTGGTTATTTTTGCACTTTCATCTTATGTAGCAGTCTGGGGCTCAAGTTCACTTAAAAAAACATTTTAAAATGTTTGTTTTAACACATGGATTGCACTTTAATGATGGCTGAGTGATGGGTCTGTGGAAGATGATGTTCAGAATGAGGAAAGATTACATTTAAATGTGAATGAGAGTGGAAGAGCTGGGCAATATCACCAAAACCTAAAGTAACACTACTCCAATAGCAAGCTGGTGTTTGCGTTGTCAGGAAATTATGGTTTGTTTCTGCTTCGGGGTAGAGGCCTGGTCTCCAAAACAAGTCTCCACATCCTTATCGCCTGATTCCAATCAGTAGAGAACTTGGATTACCCCTGGATTCACATATGCACCTCCTGTATAGCAACATCTCATTCTGTAGAAGGTTGTCTCAAAGCCTGTTCAGGCTGTACTGATTTGTCTCCTTGCAACTTTTGTTATATTAAAGTGTACCTCTCTGTACTTGTCTTGCCCATTTTGGAGCTAGAAGCTGATATTCCCTTGACAACATGTTCAATTTAGTCTTCTTGAAAATATTGACTATGATAAAAACACCAGCTCAGATCCATTTTCATGTCTTCGGATTATTGAGTTCCATCCTCATTGTTGGTGTATTGCCCAGCAACTGGGCTGTGTTACATGGATCCAAACGAGCAGGAATGACCACTCAAAGGCTTTGGACCATCACCATCACCACGTAAACATGAATACAAGGTGAGGGGCTTACCTTGTAGCTTGCTGAGCTCTTCTGCAGGGTACGGGGTGGAGGACGCAGGCGAGAGAGAAGACAAGCATGTGTCAATCATGCAAAGCAGTGCAGCGCGGCGTTGCTGCGTGTTTAAACAGAACCACTTGCCCAAAATCATATCAAGTAAAGCCAAATCAGGAAAACTTGTCTGACCTTTTAAGGGCTTTTATGCACGAGAGCATAAAAGAATGGGAGCATGCATGCAGACGTTCAACACAAGCGTGTCCCAACAGTGGTTTTCCAAGTCCTGTCCCTAAAACTCTTTCTCCTCTCATCACTAGGAGGCGTGTTCATCCCGTGTCTTGTTTTTTTTGGCACCCTGGTTCCACTTACCCAGATATTTGGCTTTCTCATCTCTACGCTCCTTGGCCAGCTGCTGCCTCTCGTCTGACTTCATGACATCTGCCATGACAAGCACAGGACAACAACGGTGTTAACGAAGTACTGTTCTACCAGGATACTGTGTGCTATTGTGATAGACAAATCATGTGCACGACGACTAACCAGCAAAAGAAGTGGCTGCATTCTTTTCAATGCGGCCAATAAATGCTTTTCTAGCTTTACCGCAAGAGGACTGCATGTCTCCACCACAAAGATAGGAATTCGTCAGCATCAATGATAAATATTAAAAGATGTTTCAGTACACGGTGGGTGCGTGGTCTACAATCGCAATTAACAGCTTTGGTTGTAGGCAACCTCCTGAAATAGTTTTTTTTAGTGATTCCAAAAGATCACTAAAGAGTAACTGCATTTGAAGTCTTGTGGGTAATCAGCATCCGGCAGATTTTTCTCTGCATGCACTATAAAATGTTACTTGTGCTACTCAGCTGTCTGTAAGAAAGTTGTGCGTGTTGCACTTGATGTCCTGTTGTTTAAAATTAATGGTATTAATTCTGGCCGAGCAATTTGTGCCTCACTACTACAACATTGGTTTTGTTGCTGCTATGTTGTGCAGTATTCTTGATACTAAATCACCATCTGGCCAAATGTTTTCATTACAGTTACGTTTTTCCTTTTCAGTTTCTCATGCACTCCAGTTCTTTGTTAGAGTAAAACCATACTACTAATAATAAGATGTTACCTACTGATTTAAAGTTTTGCTACAGAAAATGGAGGGCATGCACATTATAATAATCAATACTATAATAATAAAACAATTGATGGAAAAACATTGAAAATAGAAACAAATGTATTCATTCCATCAGATGCCTGCATAGAAATGTACACAGACCAGCAGGATTCATGTGCAACGTACTGCATTATTAGTTAGCAGGATACGGGAGGGTATTTCTCCCTTAGTGGGATAACCCCACCTATATCTCAGTCATCCTATTCCAGATGCTTCCCATCAAACAACATCCGCACCATCTACCCAACAGGGGGAGGTGTGAACTGTAAGCAATATGCCACGCGGCCTCCCTGAGAAAATAAAAGAAAAAAATTACCCTGACCCACTTTGATATTTATAGGACTGTGGAACGCTGCACGTGCGCCATCTTGTTCCAAGTGACATCGTAACATCACGTGCACAAAGCTTTGGAGATTTCACAGCTAGTGTAGGTGCAGGCTTTGGACTTAGTGGTTTTTGTCATGAATGCATTCCAAAACCAAAGCTGTTTGTTCCTATAGAAATAATGTAGATCCAGTGAACCCAGACACTCAGAAATATGAACGAAAAAACACATTTCGTAGGGAATAATTATAGTTTTACATGCAGAAATCAATGTGAAATATAAATTCAGCAGTAGGTACAATCGTCATTAGACAAGCACTAATGTGTGTAAAGCGTACCCTCTTCAACCCGAGTTAACTAGGAACCTTTACATTACAATCCCATTGAAACAGACTTTGCTACCACTTTATCAAATGCAATAATGTTTCTCAAATTATTTATCAAAGTGCTGGTGTTGTGGTAGGTTTTTTTACAGCCATAATAAATGGCTCACCGGCACTGTGTGCACAGTGCTTTGGGCGAAGAAAGGAGACAGAAACTGAATCTAACAAAAATGTTTTAAAAATGGTCAAAAGTGCATAGAAACACAGTACAGGACACAAGGAGAGGTTGTCAAAACCCAGTAGAATAGAATAATAACAATACTTTTCCCTCAGTAATTATTTCCTTGGACCGAAACAATACAATGTGACACAACGCCACTGGAAGCAATTCACTGCTGTCAGACCATAGCAAGTAATCAGACCACGAAAACAATCTCTTTATGCTAATAGCCTGACTATTCACTTTGCCTAATTAAGGGGACTGCAAAGTCCCCCCCCAACCCCTTCAAACTCCTCTGGAGACTGCAAAAAGCCCACAATTAACGAGGAGGTCATTTTTGAATTATCCGGAAGAATTTAACCAGTTTATTTCTCCAAATGGGAAAATCAAACACCTCCAGTCAGACTGAGACCACGGCAAATGGATTATTGGATAATAAAAGACGGCAGGAAAAAGAAAAGCAGCTTACATTCCCAAAACACTCAAACATGCTTCTTCAAGTTCACAATAGGCTCAGGGCTAATGGCTTCTAAGGAGGGTTCAAGGTCGGAATTCATTCTCGGCATCACTCGCTAAAACGTGATTCCTATTTCAAGTTAGGTACATGTCTACATTGGGAAGACATCTCTACTTCAAGATGCTTTCTGCTGCAACAATCAAGTATAGCAGCTCTATTGGATTTGGCTGCAGGTCTAAAAGCAAATGTGCTCACTTATTTATTCCCTCACCAAAGCACTACCTTTGCCTCAAGAGAGCTGAGCTAACTCCAGCAAAGTGCACTGGTAATAGCCTGCATTATCAAACCTCAAACCAGTCCATTATGAGTTTCGGAGAACCGGATGAACTTTACCTCTTTTGGACCTGGGGGCGGGTGAAGCCGGCGACCCCGGAGATGCAGGCATCACGTCAGCTTTGGTCGGGGTGGTCAGTCTTTGCTCGGTGTCTTTCCTTGCAGGTGACTCCATCCTCTGGGTGGTCTTCTGGGGATTGCTAGCCCCCTCTGGGTCAGGTCTGGTTGTCTTTCTGTTCAGGACTTCATGGGGAGCTGGTGCAATAGAACGGCAGAGAATGAAAACAACCGGTAAATACAAGGTTAAGACACAGACAGAAACACAACAAGTCCGCCCTCATTCCATTCAGTGACGCGAGCTCTCGAAGAAACTATGTGCAACCAGCATGAAGAAAAAAATGTTCCTCACTTAATCAGAGAAATACCTCCCCAGAGGTTGGACTGTCACTCAGATTGTGACTCACAATTTGGCAGGCCGCTTCAACATGAATGTCCAACTCAAACATTAGTTTGGCCCGGCTTTGACGGCCCAACAAAGGCCCATGTCGGAGGGGACACTTGGCTACGTCCGTTCTGCACCCTACGTTCTCATTCTGGCACTTGGTTTCCCCTGCATAGTTTTGCGGTGTAAACACTGCGGCAACGAGCTGTAAATTATTGCCGACACAGACAGTAGGAGGCTGTCATGGGCTCTGAGACGCACTGAAGATTTACTACACCATCGCTGTGCTGTTCAAAAACGTGCAAACAATAGCGAGCAAGAAGACTGCTGTGAGTCCGGAGACAGTCCATTACATCTCCTACACACATTTGCATTCCGCATTCACATCCTGGAAAAGGAACCATGAATATGACATGTTCTCTGCACCTGCTGGCGAAAAAACTGACAAGGGAGTCCAAATTTCACATTGAGATGCACTCAAAAAACAACCTAAACAGGGATGCCCAGGCTTCACCCTGCCCGACCACTTCATGCCGGATGCGGAGGTGTTCCCAGGCCAGGTGAGAGGCATAAGCCCCATCCACACAAAGACGATCCAATGCCCAAACGCATAAATATCTAATCAAAACGGCGTACCATCCACACGAAGCCGGCATTTTCAGGGTCTGTAAACGAACACTTTTGAAACCGGGTCCCAGAGTGGAAAGATTTGAAGACGCCGTTTTCGCGGCTCCGTATTTACGGCTTCGCCCCGGCTTCTATGAAAACGCTTGTGTCATAGCTCCAACCCTTCCCAAACGCGCATGCGCTAAAACCCCAAACACGGAAACAACAATGGCGCTGTACCTTGTTGCTTTTGTCCTGCTGAAGCTAGTGAACGTTCTGTCACTATTGCAGCAAAATCTGCTTCTTCTGCATTTTTGAGAAAGACTACAAATTCTGGAAGACACAGCACATCACTTTATTCTGCTTTTATAACCCAGTGTGTCTCAAAGCAACACTTCCACTTCATCGTCAGTCCAGTTCGGCCACTACTACTGCGGACGCACAATGTTTGGTTGCCGGTCTGTCACGGTTTCCGCTTTCAGAGTGTCGCAGCGCCACTAACAGGTTTGGCATGTATGTATTGCATCGTTTTCACTCGTTTTCAGTACATTCATATGGACGCACATAGTTTCTGAACTGGCTCCATCTTAACAGAAAACTTTCTGGAAATGAGCGTTTTGTCTTTGTGTGGATATAGTCATAGTCTCTCCAACGTGTCCTGGATCTTCCCCAAGGCCTCCCCAGGGAGGCGTCCACGAGGCATCCTAACCAGATGCCCGTGCCACCTTATCTGGTGTGTTAAAAGCAAAACAGAAGGTGTTCTATGTGTGAGACGATGGTGGGCACAATACCCCCTCATAAAAACACGAGCTGATCTTGCTGCAGTAACCCACGTCAAGGTGAATTCAACTTTGAACCCTGACGTCACTTCCTGTCCGCCTTTCACTCAGCTCCTCTGACAGGAACAACTTTTTAGCAACACATACGAGCACAAATCGTATATATATGTATTTTCTTTTATTATGTCTATACTACTATATTGGCCAATACAAGTGTAAAGGTGACTATGGGGAGTTATTTTGTGTCTAGACGCATGAAATAACATGTAGACATGACGTTATTTGAGGGCTCTAATATGTTAAAAGCTGTATTTAGAAGGCTGTAAGCAGGTTTTCAACGAAAGTACAAAAATACTCCATTCATAAATAAGGCGTCCTGCTTTTCAGCAATTCCCTTATCATGGTCGGGGCTAAAACCAATTAACCGGGGAAAAAAAGGATTACTGTATTTGATGACGTTCTAATAGTCATATGTGTCACAGCAGCCTGTTTATGAGCACCAGATGTGAAAAGGAGGCTTCGCTACACATCGTAAAACAAGAATGACCACCCATCAGTCACCTACAGGTTTTTGTTCATCAAATAGGCTAGAATGACTGTTAAAGTATGAATCAAGTTATTACACTGGTGTTCTCCTGTCCCGAACCCTAATTTTACGTTACATTACCAGGACCAAAGCTACATTTTGTTGAAGAATACCACTGTATGTTACGGGACCTTTTAATTCCAGATGATTAGAGTCATTCATTAAGTTGTCCGGAGGGCCTGAAGAGAAAAGGTTGTCTGAGCTCATGGAGGCGTGAGCAAAAGCTACGTCATGGCTCGCGATCTATGAGGCAGCCGCCCTGGTAAAGAGTTCAGCTGGGAGATAAGACTGTGTGTCAAAGCACGACACTATTAAGTAAGGATTCCCCAGGCGGCGATGTGCTCTGACGGGGGCGAGCCTTTGTTGTGGTCTCTGCTTGGCGACGGAGCGCAGCCAAAACACAGCTGAGAGACACTCTAAGAATGAAAGCTGTAAAGGATGGGAATGAATAGTGGACGCCGTTCTACACGGGGGGAGCAAAATAAACTAGCGCAATTTATAAACAAGGAATAATGAGGAACGCTACCACGACCTCCAAAAAGTGTAAAGTCACAAGGAAGAGGTGCTCTTCAGAATAGGCACAGGAAATCACCAAAAACTGCAAAAGTCTGAGGCACTCACCAACCCTGTTAAACTGCTTTAATGATTTCAATGTCTTAATGGACCAATTCAACCAGTCTAAGAGCAATGGAATAGACCAAGGACACATGATTAAAGATTTGAAACAACATACAGCCAGGATTGAGGAAGGACATTGATATCTGTGTATTTTTGTAGACCGCTCTTTATTTGTCTGGTTTTGGATTGACCTTGCCTGGTGGTGTTACGCCCACATAGGTGTGCCTTTTATTATGACACGCCCTTTTGCAGGTGGAGAAGGCCTTTTGTTGGAACAACGGATTTAAACTCACACAGTGTATTTTGACATTTGTTTGTCCCCTGATGAAGGTCGGTTGGTTGAAACACAATAGTTAACTTTACGATGGCTGATGGTTTTATTATTGAAATATATAAAATTATTTCCCCGCATTAGTGACAGAAAAAGCAGACGGTATGCCTGTCATGATAACAGATTTTGCTGGATGATAATTGTCCCACAAAGCGGCCAACCTAAAGCACCGGTTTACATCACCAAGCACTAAAGCAAGACTTATACTGGCACACACACACAGTCGCATTAGCCTGAGCCGTTAACCAGGCTAACCCAGCTAGCCCCCCACCGAGCAAAAGGGAAAGTTTAACTGAAAGATGCACCAACATCGTATCGTAAAGCGTTACGATTCCCAGCCCTGCAACACATACGACTGGTGCTAGGGTGGGTGGTGCAGTGAATACCAATGGAACTCGAAGCAAGACAGGGATGGAAGCTAAGGGAAAGGACTGCTGATGCTTCTTGGCAAGAGAGACTAAAATGAGGGCTGATTTATGCAGTCTGCTCTACCAGACAAAGAAGCTGCATGAACAGAAGAGGAATAGTAACGCTACAACGATGTGATCATGAAGACGTGCAATGCATTTCAACTTGTGATACTAAAGACATTGTTTTATGGAGTTTTATGTAACTTTGCCTTCTGTATCTGTAACAGCTTAATGCACACTGCAAAACTAACAACTCTTTAGGGTGTGTAGCCGAATCGCCACAAAATTTGGTACACCACTATAGAGGAAGCATGTTGGCCACACAGTCAGGAGATCTGGAAGACCAGGGTTCAAATCTCTGTTGGGCATCTCTATGTGGAGTTTGCATTTTTTCTCTTGTCGGGTTTTCTCCGGGTACTCTGGTTTCCTCCCACATTCCAAAAACGTGCATGTTAGGTTAATTGGCAACTCTAAATTGTCCGTAGGTATGAATGGTTGGGTTTCTATATGTACCCTTCAACTGGCTGGCAACTAGTCCAGGGTCTCGCCAAAAGTCGGCTGGGATAGACTGGGATACACAGAAGCATAAACCAGTTGCAGCCACAGCAGATGCATAAAAGAGCTGTATTTGTCACGTTTATGCTTTTATAAGAAGGTTGCAGAACCCTGCACAATATCATAGAGGATGTCATGCAAGACGTCAGTGTTACTTGCCGGATATCAGCATATCTCACAGGAACTGCTCTTTTTTTTTTTTAGCCAGACTTATTCCAGTACGAGGCGTGGCCTCAACCAGGGGTGTTAAAATTTAAAGAGAAAAAAATGTTTACATATATACTGTAGGCCATACTTGTCTATAAACCACAGGTATTGTAAGATGGGATATTTACACAGAAAAACACACTATAGAGGGCAACGTTTTGAGGCCAAAACGGGAAAATGTTATCGTTTAAGTCTTCCGTCCAAGCAGAAACTGTGTTCTGAATGACCTGAAACTGTATTTTTTGAAAACAGTTTCTGCATTGGGAAAATCTGAAAACGCCGGCTTGTTGTTGTCGTGTAAACAAGCAACTAAAAACTGCTACTTCCTGAATGAAAGCGATGACCGCCCCGTCGTCATCACTTGATTAGAAGTGACAAGCCGTCAAAATATCCGAATACCTCGACTCACCACATTCTCCTGATATTTCCAAAATCCTTCACCAAAGTAATTCCACTCCATCGTCAGTCTAGACGAGCTGTCAAAAGTGTAAGACGACAGACTTCTTTCTTCTTCTATAGTTTTGGTGTCAAGTGGTTCTAACATCCCATTCACGACTGTAATTCACTGCTGTATTCTGTGGCTCATGGGAGCTGTAGTGCCCTTTTAGCCAAAGTTCAAAGCATTTGATAAAAGTAGTGGCTTACTGTATAGTCCAGAAATGATGTGTACTTACACTATTTCCTTTGGGAACAACTCAGAGGTAGACACAAATGAGGGCGGTGCTTTGAGGAGAACACTCAGGTGTACTAAATAGAATGATAAAATCAGCAACCCATGAACTGAACTGTGTGTTCTGTTGTTGCACGCCAGCTCTTTTCCCTTTATTTACACTCCAGCGTGCACATGGACTCCCCTTGAGGGGGAAGTCACTCCAGCCGAGAGCCATTCGACCTCCTGTGACATTTCCGTTCTTATGATTCATCCTCACAAATCAATGCACATTTACTGAGTGGAGAATGCTGGACATGCGAAACACTTTGGTGCAGCCCAGCACCGAAAGCAACGTGCTCCACTACTTCACTCGTTTTGCCAGGAATTACATCATAACTTCAGAAAACTGCTCATCTGTGCTTTCTCTCACTTTGAGGGCCCCTCCAGCTGCAGGTACCACACGAGGGACAATGCCTGAAGCACTCAGATGCACCCATTTCCAATTCCAAAGAGCATAGACGGATGTACACTTGCATGCATGCATGCATGAGCACAGTGCACACACTAGCAGGTTGAGAATCAGCAGGTGATCAGCAAACAACCCTAAAGGCGTTTTAGCAGGTCACCTTGGTTTGGGCAACACAGAGACTGAAGTATATTACCACTAGGAGTAAATGTTAAAAGTGGAACAGCTTCTAATGCTACCACACAGAATGTGATTTTGCGCAAATCCAATTTCACAGCCTATTATTTTGCCAGGGTAGGCTAAAAATACCCACTGCGTTATGTAGCGCTCTCACAGCAACACTTGAATCTTCCGACATTCATAACCAGCAGCACAAATTATGCACATTAATGAATAAGCAATAAAAACCTCAGTGCAAACTAGCAAGAAAGGAGTTCAAGAGAAAATGAAGTCTAATCTAAAAGCACCGCCAGGCTATTTGTCGAGCTAGAAGGCAAAGAAATTAAAAATGTATTGCAACTGGACAAGACATGCCATATTCATGAGGCCAAGAGCTAGAAGATAAGAGTGGAAAGAACCACCAACATTATGGAAGAGTGCATAACAGTTGATGATATGCTAGAATAGGAAGTGCAGAATGCAAATGCAAATGTAAGAAACGGGCTTTGATACACATCTTAAAATAAAGCCCATTGGTTTTAACCTGGCATGACTGTAATGCTGCTTTTGGACAAGCCATATTAATGAGGCTAATAACGAGAAGATGAGATAAGAGATACAAGATAGGAAACTACATACTAGTTGTACGTATAACATAAAATAAGATATGCTCATAAACACTTGCAAACAATTGAGAAGAACTTGGGAAATGACAAGTAGGATCTGCATCTCATTTGGGATGAAACCAGGCAGGACTAATGAACTACCTCATCGGTCGCTTATCCCACCCCCCACACCCCCGTCCACCCCTGCCCCGCTGTGTCCCTCCTGCCCTCTCAAAATGGTGACGTAAGGGTGGGGGCAGAGGGGCCCAGACACACAGGAAGCGCAGTGTAAACAGCAAGCATTGACTCCACGCCAGACCGGGCCTGCTCGTTTGTTTAAAGGTCCAGAGTAGCTGAATGTTCAATACACGCAGACAGAACATAGCCGTGTGAAATCAGCACAAGAGCTGCACGATCTGCTCATTAGTTGTCAGTTTGATGGAGGAAGAAAGCAAACGTGAGTGTTCTTATTGAAAAATAGACACAATAAACACAAGTGGTTCTGCAACACGACGACTGCATAAGATATTTTAAAGACAAATATATTTACATATTTTCCCCATTTTAATGTATAAATTCAAGAACAAATAAGTTTCTGTCCGACATAGCACACATATCTGCTTAATTTGAGCCTTTACTTTTTCTGATATAAAACACAGGCTAACATTGTGTGGAGATACACATTACATCGCGCTTATTCAACCCTAATGAGGATAAGCGGCATAGAAAATGAATGGATGGATAATCTATATATATTTTATTATATAAGACAAGTCATATGTGGTATTCCGGTCACTACTATGTGTCAGTAATGTTATGTTCATTAAATCATCCATGGATGAAGAGTCATAATGGAAAAAGGTTCTCCCGTTCAGTGTGGCAGTGGTATGTTTTCAGCTTCTTACTTTGTCCTTCCCCACTCAGTTTCTAACCTATTCATAAGTTTAGAATAAATGAGGCTGTATAGTTAGCCTGTTAAATAACTATGACTACAGCGGCGGTTACCCCATGTATCACTTCAGAAATCCCATAACCTGTGCAAAAGCAGTGCGGTGATGTAAATGTGGTGTAAACAAAGCTGGCTAGTATATATATATGTCAAATTAATGTTAAACTAGCTTTCCTGTGTATCAATCAAGGGACAAACGTCATGGTGAGGACAGGATGGGATGATAGCCTGCCTTGCAGTCCACCCACATTACGTCCGAGATACTTCAACAAGGAACTTTCCCAAAGATAACAGTGAGTTGCTTATCATGTCTACTATATGAATTAACATAAGTATAAAGGTGACCTTCTAAAAACACATTAGGTTATAGTCAAGCTGTCTATAAATTCACCTGCTGCAATAATTAATCACTAACTGCTAATTATTGCTAATTGCAATAAACAAGGGATGACTGTACATGTTATCCTTTAGGGGTGTTTCTTAAAACTTGTAACTAACTTTAGTTGAAGGTCCCCAATTATATTATTAAAATGTACTGCGTTCTCCTAGCACCTTAAACTGACTAAAAAAGGACAGCAGGCTTCGCTACACATCTTAAAATACATCCCGGAAAATATCTGCCAGTCAGCTACAGAGGTGGCAGGATATGATAACCTGGCATGATGTTGCTGTTGTGTATGTGTAATGCTGTGTTGCGTTTGTGTCCCGCTCCGTAATGTCATGTTGTATGTAATTAATGGCATCTATTAAATGTAAAAAGAGTAGTGCTTTTTGACGCGGTTATCTCAAGTCGCTTCAATGCATAATTAACCCCAAAGGCTATCATTATCTGGATTCTTGTCTGCTCACACGAAAGCCTGGAAAACATGCAAGCTGTCAGTGGCCGTGTCCCAATCTTTCTGTTTTGGGAAACTGCTTGAGCCATTGTCCAGTTACTCTTCATGCGTGATGTTTGATGATGACATACCCTATCTTGCGTTGATGCGTACATATGCGTCTTTCAGCCATTCGGGGAGCATTCTAATAATAGCATCCAAGTCTGGTGACTGTCAGACGACGGCCAACTGCACACGGTAGACACGTGTGGGATATTTTCAGACGTGATGGAAAGACACGGTTCCAATCCAGACTTCCTCTTGTGTCCAGAGAGAAAGACCAAAACGCATCGCCACATATGACGGCTTTGCAGTTTGTCACACTGTAGACAAGGTGAATGACAAGGTGATGAGAAGCAGATGCCGTCTACAATACGTCTTTGTACCACGTGACTCTCTTGCTGCTTAGGTGTTAATAAGAACGACATGTTACTTGGACATTAGTCAAGGTGCACCAGCTATGCATCTGCTCACGCTGCATTCAGGCTATTGGGAAACATCCTACTTGAAACCTACCTGAAGAAAACATCAAACATAAACGTAAAAGTTGGCTGACGACCATGCAGCCCATGTTGGTCTCGGTGCCGTATTGCGTCATTGTCAATAATCACGTCTTCAGTGAAGGTAAAAGTAACCTTAAATGTTTGTTTATTTATATGCATTTTTAATTGTGTTCTACAGTGGTGTGAAAAACTATTTGCCCCCTTCCTGACTTTTTATTCTTTTACATGTTTGTCACACTTAAATGTTTCTGCTCATAAAAAATAGTTAACTATTAGTCAAAGATAACATAATTGAACACAAAATGCAGTTTTTAAAGTAAGATTTACGTTATTAAGGGAGGGAAAAAACTCCAAATCTACATGGCCCTGTATCAAAAAGTGATTGCCCCCCTTGTTAAAAAATAACTTAACTGTGGTTTATCACACCTGAGTTCAATTTCTGTAGCCACCCCCAGGCCTGATTACCACAGTGAGAGCCATTATCCACAAATGGCAAAAACATGGAACAGTGGTGAACCTTCCCAGGAGTGGCCGGCCGCCCCAAATTACCCCAAGAGTGCAGAGACAACTTACCCGAGAGGTCACAAAAGATCCCAGGGCAACATCTAAAGAACTGCAGGCCTCACTTACCTCAATTAAGGTCTGTGTTCACGACTCCACCATAAGAAAGAGACTGGGCAAAAACGGCCTGCATGGCGGAGTTCCAAGACGCAAACCACTATTAAGCAAAAAGAAAATTAAGGCTCGTCTTAATTTTGCTAAAAAAACATCTCGATGACTGCCAGGACTTTTGGGAAAATATCTTGTGGACTGGCGAGACAAAAGTTGAACTTTTTGGAAGGTGCGTGTCCCGTTACATTTGGCGTAAAAGTAACACAGCATTTCATAAAAAGAACATCATACCAACAGTAATATAGGGTGGTGGTAGTGTGATGGTCTGGGGTTGTTTTGCTGCTTCAGGACCTGGAAGGCTTGCTGTGATAGATGGAAGCATGAATTCTACTGTCTACCAAAAAATCCTGAAGGAGAATGTCCGGCCATCTGTTTGTCAACTCAAGCTAAAGCGATCTTGGGTGCTGCAGCAGGACAATGACCCAAAACACACCAGCAAATCCACCTCTGAATGGCTGAAGAAAAACAAAATGAAGACTTTGGAGTGGCCTAGTCAAAGTCCTGACCTGAATCCCATTGAGATGCTGTGGCATGACCTTAAGAAGGCGCTTCATGCTAGAAAAGCCTCAAATAAAGCTGAATTACAACAATTCTGCAAAGATGAGTGGGCCAAAATTCCTCCAGAGCGTGTAAAAGACTAGTTGCAAGTTATTGCAAACGTTGATTGCAGTTATTGCTGCTAAGGGTGGCCCAACCAGTTATTAGGTGCAGGGGCAATTACTTTTTCACACAGGGTTATGTGGGTTTGGATTTTTTCTCCCTAAATAATGAAAACATTCATTTAAAAACTGCATTTTGTAATTTACCTGTGTTATCTTTGACTAATATTAAAATGTGTTTGATGCAAAATCCGAAACATTTTGTGTGACAAACATGCAAAACTATAGAAACATGTTTTGTGTTAACATGTTTGCCTTTGTGGGACAGATTAATTAAGGTATTTTATGTTTCCTGCTTTTTCAGCACACACTGACTTGCCAATTCAAACTTCAGCTTTTGCTAGTCGGAGGTTGGAAATGTCTCAGTTTGGTGGAAATTGGCATTAAAGGCATAGTTTGGATTTTATGACATGAAGTTGTATGACACCCCCATCATTAGTGTAGTACATCAACAGTGACTTACACCCCAATTGGTCCCAGAAGTCCAGTTCTGGTCGGATTTCGATGAGGAAGAGCACAGATGTAGTTAAGTGCTGCGGTTACTTAAGCATAGAGTTTGACTTCTTAAAACAATATGTGTTCAAAAAGGAAATACATCTGCATAAAAACATGCAAAATCAGACCTTACAATTAACTCAGCTTTACTTTTCTTCTTCCGTCACATTAATGCACGCTATGGCCTGTCTACTATCCATCTTGTTTACGCATGTGTACAACGGCGGATGAAGATGCGCGGGTCAGCTGCACCGGTCATCACATACACGACAATGAACAGTCGATTGCGTGCAACAATACGACAAAAGAGGAAAGTAAAGCCTAGTAAGTAAAGTAAAGTAGACCCTGCAACTCACGGGGCCAGTTGTTGATGTACTACACTTATGATAGGGATGTCATACAACTTCATGTCAACAAATCCAAACTATCCCTTTTATGAGAATTGGTTTTTTTTGGTTAGGTTAAGTTTATTCTGTGAAATAATTATCGGCAAGCTTGCATCTAGCTTTTATAGCAGTTGCACGATGATGATGATGTTCTGATATTACAGCAGAGCACAGCGAACCAATTGTTGCCGCCACTCGACAAGAGACCCTTCTGGATACGCTTTCATAGCCATTCATTTGGAAAATGTTGGACACGGAGAGGATAATCAAATGTATCACAGAAAATGAGAGTAAAAGTGCCTAGGAAAGGAGAATATGTTTCATGCGGTGCTACAATTCACTAAACGAGGACGCATTCAGTTATGAACACAAACATGTTTAATCGGTGTGACTAATAACACAAGTAATGAGCGCCTGTGGGCATGGCAAAGTAGATCCTGGAGATGTAACAACATGCTTGTCAGTCCCCTAAAGACGTGTACCAAATTTCATGCTGATTCGGCTGTGGGTTGTTCAGTAGAGAAATTTCAAGTCTGACTTTGGGGGCTAACAAAACCACCACCATGTGATGTATTTGTTGGAAAAATAATATTACTGGAAACATAGTAGAGGTGCAGGTTTTGGCAAATTTCCACCTTTTTGTACGCATCGGCTAAGGAGTAGATGACTTCCATCAAAGGTGATTTTTTTTTTTCATGACTCAATCTACTGATGTGAACGTCAGGAAGACCTCTGAAAAAGCAAACATGGACTGTGGATTTATTGATCGTCTCTTCCCGGCTGACAAACAGAAGCCTTGCACAGTCTGAGGTGAGAGTTGCTTGACGGGAAAATTCTGTCATGCCCAGAAATCGGAAACGCAAAGAGGGAAAGACACATTATGCCAAAGTATAGCCATTGATTTTAGTAGTTTTGTGCATTTTGGTGCTGGAGGAGGAATCAAACGTGGGTCTTGAGGTGAAAAAAGTTTGGCGAGGCCTAAAAATTCCCACCATCAGGGTGGAGTCAGTCTCCCCTCGCCTGATCTAACGCCAAAACATGCTGACCGAACCCCCGCTTCCCAACAGGAAGGAAGTTTTCTGTTGTCACAGAGTGACATTGTGAGTCTGCTTTCTTGTTCAATACTCGGGCATGCATAAAGCTCTGATCGCCTTGCAGATATCCAGCTAATATTTGCACAACTGATGATGGAACCGACGGGATTTTATGGTGCATCTCCCATCCTGGCTGCCGAGGAGATTAATAATATTCTTCCAATCCATCCAATTCTCTAGTGGGACACCAGCAGCAAGGAGGAGGACGCATTTGACTACACTGTTATTTGGGATCTGAACATAACATAAGGGAGGGGGATGGGACGCATGACCTCCTAGTGCAAACTGTGTGTTTCTTTTAGAGAGAAATCGGTTGGACTCAGAGTGAGGTGTCCTAGAAATGCTTAAAAACGAGAACTTTTTTGCATAAGTACGCCTCGTGTTGCTTACTACGTGCAACAACAAAGTAAGGACGCAATGCAGAAGTCCCCCAACACGGCGCGTGCATTATAAACGCGTCGCTATCTCACGAGGACGACAATGAGAACTTACACGCTGCGGCAGGAACTTTAGCGTGCTCCATTTCGGCGGCGGTGACGACACCCTCGTTGTCCGTCCTCGTCTTTATTCAAGCACCGACTCCTTGCTGCCCGGCAGTCCGCTCATCCCTCACACCGAAAGGGGGGAACTTTGACTCACTTCACGCTGTGCTTCTCCGGAGGTCTCTCGCAGAGCGGGACGCGGCAGGAAATGTCCACGGGCGGTTGAAATGGTGGTACCAGGAGCGCGTGGATGAATAAAAATAGTTTTAAGGCGCAAAATGGAAGAAGGAGTGAGGAAATGTCTTCTCCCTCCAGCGCACTTTCAAGCTGATGCTGAGCTCGCTGCTACAGTCTCGAGCGGGACTGAATGGACTGTACCATTATATAATGGGGGGAAGAGGTGGTAATGATATCATTGTTTTTAACAACACGCAACACGCATTAAAGATGAAATCCATTGTAAGAATAAAATTGTTGTTTTAAACTATTTACATTGAATTAAGGGCGCATAAATGTGTAACTAAAGTAATTATATATGTCATAAATCGCCTGGGCTCCCTCTTTCCGTTGGTCGCTCCCATCGCGGAACTATAACGCTCATTAGGCTGCTCACTTTTGAACTTGCCCATTACATTGAATGCAAACTTCAACGTGCTTGCGATGCAATGCCTCACATAAATGTGACGTGTACAGTTATGGTATGTTTTGCCTGATGGCTTGCCGCGTGCAAAAGTGCTAGCTGTGTAAAAGATGCCTTTTCCACATGGATTCCCCTGTCTGGCTCTTGTTTTGCACCCACAAAATTTCAACAACTTTTATGTTACCGCAATGGAAAGCACCCCACACTAGTTAATCAGCAATTACCAGCTTTCATAGATGTGTGCATGCATGCATTTCAGCCCAAACATTAGCTTGTCCTTTCATTGCGTTGGCCTGTGTTCAAAACACGCTTGTCCATCCTGAAGGCCGTGAATGTGAAGGCATCTTTGTTGGTTGCCACCTGTGGGTCTGCAGAGGAGCATCTGACAAGGTGGTGGTGGGGGCAGGGCCCGTTTGAGGGTGGTGGTGAGGGGGTCGGTTCCTGTCGGCACGCTTGAGAGAAGGGGACACCCATCTTAAAGGGACCCCAGTGGGGCTCTTTTGTGCAGCTGTTGAGCTGCGGTCGACCCCGAAACCCCACCCCACCCCCCGGCCCCGAAACCCCCCAGCCACCTGTCACTGCAACTGGAAAAGTGTGGGGGTAGGGGGCATGGTGCACTGCAATGGACTTTAAAAAGACCTGAGTACCATTTGAGTAACGTACTTGACTGCCATGAAAGTGTAAAGGGAAGTTAAGCATGCTATAAAACTCTAATCATAAAACAGTTGTTATTTGTATGTTAAGGTGATTGGCATCAGATTCTTCCTTCATGCATTTTTTTACATTATACCCAACACTAAACATTTTTTGGGCTAAATGTGGTTGAAAATTACGCTAAGTGTGGTCTTCCTGATTTGGTCTAAATATAGCCCAAAACGAGACCATTTTCAACCAGATTTATCCAGAAAAGGTACGTCTTCATTTATAGAGACATCTTTTGACCTTTCGCTTTTCAACCAAACCTAAACATTGTTTCAAGGTATGGTGATGACGTGTTTTCAACATTTTTTCAACAAATCTTTGCTGGGTGGGTTAAGCCTATGTCACAACCGGACTAACAATTTTTTGACACAGCGATTTTGGGCGTTCTCTAAATTAAGATCTCAATACGAATTATCTGAACGTCCATTGGCTGCGCTAATAATTACATATGTGGGGCGTGTGACACACATAGGAGTCCGCGACGCACGCGCGAAAAAAATTACATTCTGCCCAAACCTGATGCCAGCAAAAAAAGACGTATGAAGTGTGCAAGTTTGTCTTGCCCGTAGAGTTTGTTTGACATGACAAACAACATCTGCGGCTCGAAAATCAGCACCTCAAACGCGCGCCGTGCATTTCTTGTTTTATTTGTTAAGAGACCGTTAGTTGGCACACAAGTGTAAAAAGAAGTTAACCACTGTAAAATATCATAACAATAAGAGTCTGTTAACTTCGGTAACAAGTGACAACACATAACCCCGCCCGGCAAAAATGACATTGTTTATTTCTGGGCTAAATCAAGGCAATGACAGAAAAAACAACAACATCCAAACAGGAAGCAGAAGAAACAGCCAAACATTATGGCGTTCATGCTTTGGTGCTTTCTCAACTGAGGTCACAACTTTTAAAAGTGGATTTTTCACCCTGTATTGCCTTTATCCAGGTCTTGTCTCTGGCGCTTATGTCAGCAACCAGTGAGAGGCGTGTGTGTTAACCCCCCAAACCCTCTCGCCATTCCCACTGCTCAGTGTTGATGAAAGGACTTGATTTTGGAGCTGCAGCTGCACCACACACACACACACACACACACGCACACACACACACACACACAGAGAGTCTCAATGATGATGGTGGTGATAGCAAAAAATTCTAAAGCCTCGTAAGGGCCCTGAGGGAGTGATTGCATCAGTGCACGTCCTCCATCAGGCTCCTGGTGCAAAAAGAGAGCAGCACTGAGTGGGCGCTTCAGCTGACACCATAGAGGAAGAAGCGTAGTAAGGTGGAAGGACAAACAAACAAATAAAGTCTCGATGGTCTTGAAAAAGCTCAGCGTAAAAAAAATTATCTTTTATAAAGTACTCAAGACAGCGAGTAATACCAGGAAAAGTATCTAGAAAGAATGAGCACAATCTGCACTTTGTGACTCACTCACTGAATGAATTTGAAATTCAATATAAATACATATACCTATACATATACTTATACATATACTTATAAATATACTTATACATAAATACTTTATTAATCTCCAAGAGACATTTAGGTTTCAAGCAGCTCTCCAAAAATGTCATTGTGTGTATCTACAGTATATAATATATAAACTGTGTGTGTATATATACATGAATATGCGTATGTACTGTATATACTGTGTATATATAAACAGCCTCTGGATGTTGGGGGACTGTGTTGGTTGACACGGCTCTACAACATTGCATGGAAGTCGGGAACAGTACCTCTGGACTGGCAGACCGAGGTGGTGGTCCCCATTTTTAAAAAGGGTGACCGGAGTGTATGTTCCAACTATAGGGGGATCACACTCCTCAGCCTCCCTAGGAATGTCTACTCCAGGGTGCTAGAGAGAAGGACACGACCGTTAGTCGAGCCTCGGTTACAGGAGCTGCAATGTGGTTTTCGTCCCGCTCGCGGAACATTGGACCAGCTCTACACCCTTGCAAGGGTACTGGAGGGTATGTGGGAGTTTGCCCAACCGGTCTACATGTGCTTTGTAGAACTGGAAAAGGCATTCGACCGTGTCCCTCGTGGTATCTTGTGGGGGGTGCTCGGGGAGTACGGGATCGGTGGCCCGCTACTACGTGCCATTCGGTCCTTGTACAATCGAAGCAGGAGCCTGGTTCGCATTGCCAGCAGTAAGTCGAGCTTGTTTCCGGTGAACGTTGGCCTCCGCCAAGGCTGCCCTTTGTCACCGATTCTGTTCATAATCTTCATGGACAGAATTTCTAGGCGCAGTCAAGGTGTTGAGGGAGTCCAGCTTGGTGACCTTAGGATCTCGTCTCTGCTATTTGCAGACGATGTGGTCCTTATGGCCTCATCAGGCTGTGACCTTCAGCGTTTACTGGAGCGGTTTGCAGCTGAGTGTGAAGCTTCTGGGATGAGACTCAGCACCTCCAAATCCGAGGCCATGGTTCTCAGTCGGAAACGGGTGGACTGTACCCTCCGGGTTGGGAGTGAGGTCTTGCCTCAGGTGGAGGAGTTCAAGTATCTCGGGTTCTTGTTCACGAGTGAGGGAAGGTTGGAGCGTGAGATCGACAGACGGATCGGTGCAGCATCTGCAGTAATGCGGTCGCTGTACCGGACCGTCGTGGTGAAGAGAGAGCTGAGCCGGAAGGCAAAGCTCTCTGTTTACCGATCGATCTACGTTCCCACCCTCACCTATGGTCATGAGTTATGGGTCATGACCGAAAGAATGAGATCGCGGATACAAGCGGCGGAAATGAGTTTCCTTCGTAGGGTGGCTGGACTCACCCTAAGAGATAGGGTGAGGAGCTCGGCCATCCGGGAGGAGCTCAGAGTAGAGCCGCTGCTCCTTCACATCGAGAGGAGCCAGTTGAGGTGGCTCGGGCATCTAGTCCGGATGCCTCCCGGGCGCCTCCCTGGTGAGGTGTTTGGGGCATGCCCAGTCGGGAGAAGACCCCCGGGAAGACCTAGGACACGCTGGAGGGACTATGTCTCACAGCTGGCCTGGGAACACCTTGGTGTCCTCCCGGTGGAGCTGGAAGAGGTCGCCGGGGACCGGGAATTCCTACTGAAACTGCTGCCCCCGCGACCCGGACCCGGATAAGCGGAGGAAAATGGAATGGAGGTTCTCCAAATTTAGGTTTCAAACAGCTCCCCAAAAATGTCACTGTGTGTATATACTCTCTATATAGTGTGTATATATGTACATACATACATATATACAGTATATATATACTGTATGGATATATACAGTGTATACACTGTGTGTGACATATATTTGTATATATGTGTATATATATACTCGTGTGTATTAATATATACACACATACAAATATATACATAAATGTGTATGTATATATGTATATATACAGTATATACACACAGTGTATATGCTGCATATACAATTATATATGCTATATTTGTTGTGCAATTATACATAATAATAAAAAATATTAAATAAATAAATACAAAATCATACTAATACATAATAATAAAATACAGATATATAATATATATAATATTTCAACTTTGTACTTATTCTTCTCCTGATATTATGACTTTATTCCCATTTTGACTTTATTCCCTGTAACACATTTTCAACCTTTTTAATAGGTCGCTTATTGATTATTGATTATCGATATGATATGATAGTGTGGACTTTAATTTCTTGTTTTGAAATTTTAGCAAGCTTAAAAGTATTTATACATGTTATAAATGATTGTGGTATTGATTTATCAATATAATTTTGTTTATGTCTAATTGGAATTGAATCATTTGTAATGAGTTAATATACCAGTAGAATAAATAAATGATTTTCCAACCTAGAAAATGACTGTAGTTCCTTTACAAAATGCCTTTTTGTAATTTTGGTTTTTAAAAATAGAAATGATTAAAGTATGCATTATAGGAATTTCCCAGTAGAGCAAAATTTGTATTTTCTACCATTGGAACGATTGATTAGGAGGAGTGGATCAGGGTTAACAATCATGTGGTTGTGGTCAATCAGAGACTGTTAGCAGAGTGATGTCATCACTTGCTAGTCTTTCAGCTTGTTTAGGAAGCGATTAGAAGTTTTTGTCCTACTCGGCAGGATCAAAGGTTTTGATTGATTTATGAGCATGTTTATGGTGGCTTTCTCATGCCCTTTTTTTGCAAGCGTGCGTGTAGTGATGGGTCA